>CM014270.1:75103616-75113718 GCA_004135705.1 Alloteropsis semialata | reverse complement strand
TTTCCCTCTAATGATGGTTGCCAATGTTTGGTTCTTGGGGGCATAAGCTCTAAGCATCTTCTTTGTGACCTTGCTATCATCCCAATCCTTGCTTCCAAGAGTTCTAATGTCGGTCACAAGCAACTTGAGCCTATCATACATTTCCCGGAGAGTTTCATCCTTCTTCATGACAAATGACTCCAATTCTCCTTGGAGTAGATCCATCTTCCCTTCCTTGACCTCATCGGAGCCTTCATGAGACAATTGAAGTATGTCCCAAATCTCCTTGGCACTCTCAATCCCTCTAACCTTGTTGTACTCATAAGTGCAAAGTGAGCTTCTAATGACCCGAACGGCTTGAGCATTCCGGAACATGTCATGCTCTAGCTCCGGAGTAATAGGTTCATCCTCATCATGTTGCTTCACACCTACAACCACAATGGTCCAAAGAGCGGGATTAAGACCATAAAGATGCATTTTCATGTCATCACTCCAACGGGCATAGTCACTCCCATCAAAGTGAGGGGCTTTGCCCATTGGAACGGGAGTAAATGAAAATGGAGAGGGGTTAGAAGTATTTTGTAAAGATGCCCCATATGGATGAGACATCGCATGAAGCCCGATAAGAGTATTCTTCTCCCTTTCTTCTTTGATCTTTTTCTTGAAAAGTCTTTGAGCCTTCTTCTCGGCTCTCTCTTGACACTTCTTCTTTAGCTTTTCCTTTCTTAGCTTCTTCTTTTCTTCTTCGGTGAAGTCACCCTCAACATCACTCACATCAAAATCATCATCGCTCGAGCTTGAGTCGTAATGAGTTGGGGGATGACTTCGACGGCTACCAATCAAGAGTTGAGCAGCAGCGGCGGAAGTGTTGGAGCCGTCGACGGCGGAAGCACCGGTAATAGCAACATCATCCTCTTTACCGGCCATAGTGTTTTCCCTTAGCGGTTAAGCCTAAATCAAGAGATTAGGCTCTGATACCAATTGAAAGGACCGACACTAGGCCTAGAGGGGGGTGAATAGGCCTGTATAAAAATTTCTGCAAATTTCACAAATTAAAATTAAATGTACCGGAAGTTCTGGCACTGTGTCGGAATTTCCGGTGCAGCGGAAATTGCCGGCACAGGGGAAGAACTTCCGGCAGGACAAAAACTTGAATTCGAGATTCAAAAACTAAAATGAAATAGCAGATTCTATATGAATGGAAAGTTCACCACAAGTGTTAGGAAGCTTAAAACTAAGATCTCTAGCAGCGGAAACTTAACACAATATAGATCGGGACAATTTAAGCTCAAGAACGATATGAACGTGAAGAACAATAACAAGAACAAGAGACAAGGATTTGTTCACCGAAGTTCACTCCACTTAGGAGCTACGTCTCCGTTGAGGTGCTCACGTAGAGCCGGGTCAACTCTAACCCCTTGCCTCCTTCAATCAACCACAAAGGCCGGATTGAAATTCTTACTATTGTCCCACAAAGGGATGAAGATTACAAACGTCCGGCACTCAACCACACGAAGTTGGGAGTTGCCGGCGACGCCTAACCGTCTAGGAGCTCAGCTCCAAGAGTAATGAACGAGAATCGACGAGCCAAACTTGCTTCAAGTGCTTCTTGAGATGAACAAAGGATGAACTCACTCAATGGCTTGGTCTCACACCTTAAGAATCACTCACACCCAAAGCCCTACTCAAATCTTTGCAAGGATTGGCACTAGAGGGAGTTGGGAGAGTGAATTGAATGCTTGTGAATGTGTTTGTCTCGGGTTAGGTCAGCAGCAATGAAAGGAGGGGCTGAGGGGGTATAAATAGAGGTCCCCCAAAAACTAGCCGTTATGCACTGTCAGGGCACCTGCCGGAATTTCCGACATAGTGTCGGAACTTCCGGCAAGGCACTGTTTTGAACTAAGAAACAGCCTTACGAACTGCCCCACCGGAACTTCCGGCATAACCCACCGGCATTTTCCGATCCCGAACAGAGCGCACCGGAGATAGTCATCAGATATTTCCGGGCAAGCCAAAGTCAACTGAGTCAGCGCTAAGAACAGAGCTGCCGGAAATTCCGGCACTACTCACCGGAGATTTCCGGCGGCAGACAGAGCGTACCGGATAAAGAGCAGCGGCTATTTCCGGCCCTACCGGAACTTCCGACGCAGTGTCGGAAATTCCGACAGGACGCTGTGCAGCGCCTGAAAAACTAAAGTTAGAAATCGATCCGACCGGTTTCCAAAACCAGTCAAACCGGTTTTGCCCAGAAAAACAGAACTTAGACTCTCTCTTGGTTTGTTAGCATCTCATTTAAGCACTTTTGGCACTTTTGATTCATCAAACACGTCCCCCTTGATAGTACGGTGATTCCTATACTCAAATTCAAACCAAAAAAAAAAGAATTTAAATCGCCAATGAGCTCTTCCACCATACATAAGTAATTGGGGACCTTCTTTTGATATTCATAATCCATTCTTTTCTTTTATTCCTGCATACACTTCAATACAAGCATCAAATCCCAAATTCTAGTTGTCATTAACACCAAAACACATGGGAGGCCTAGATGCACTTTCAAATGTGCGCCGTTGTGCCAATCAAAATCTCATGTACTGTGTCCTTTCGAGCTGCTGTGTTGAGCCCTCGTACATTCCAGCTAAGGATACTCAGATTTGTGCTTCTCATGATAAACAATAAGATCTCTCTTGGCATTGTGCGTATACAGAATCATAGCGGCCGGAAGCAGACAACAGAAGGCATATAATCATGCAACAACAGCAGATAGGCGAAGATGAAATTGGAAACAGTCTTAAACAAATCAGCCAGTAGTAGAGACGACAAGGTAGATGGCTGGCAGTACTAGGGTGGATGACAAAGTAGATGGCGCTCATTAAGCAGTTCTCAACGCCTGAACTGGTACAAATTAAAAGGCGATACATGGAAGAAACAAATGGACTCAGGAGCTTGTGTCTGATCATCTAGGCAAGTGCTTCCTCGACTTGGCACTCCAAAATGTCAGGCACGTCTTCACCAGTCATCTGCATCATGGTCTCGTCTCGCTGTTGTAGAGTAGTGTCATCAAGCTTGAGGAGGGCGATCAGGGTAGCAACAATCTGCGGTGGCAGCGGCCCTTGAAAGAGCTCCAGGTACTCCTGCAAAGCATGCTCAACTGCATTAGGCCCATCATGGTGATAGCCCAGACGTTTGCAGAGGACTCGCTGTGCCCGTTGTGCAATTGGCAGGACACGAAGCTTCGATTTCCTCTGTCTCTCACTACGTCGCAGTTCAGAGTAGTCGATCACCTTCGACCTGCGCGAAGCTCGCTGCTTGGGGGTGGGTTGTTGCAGTAAGCTGACAGGAGGTTCAGCAAACAGGTCCCGCATCAGCGACCCATCGTCCTCCTCGTCACACGCAGCAGTGATGGTTGCGCATCCTTCGACCGTCGGCTCAGCCGCGCCCAGCAGCTCCAGGGTAGCTTCAGGCGTCTCTGCCCCAGGTTTGCTAGCTGATGTTGTAGTAGTGGTGGCACCATCATCAGCCATCTGGGACAGGGCAGATGACTCCTTCTGCACCTCAACTAGAGTCGTCACCATGTCCATCAGTTCCTGTTCAGTGTTCAAATTAGCTGGAGGTGATGCAAGTTGTAGTGTAGCGGATTCAGAGCATGGAGCTCTGCCAGTGAGTAGGTGAAGCAGGCGAGCCGATTTTTCCGCATCGGGAGAGGGGGGCCGACTGACCGTAGTTGGTGCCGTTGCAGCTGAAACCTCCAGCGCTCGCAGCGCCGTCTCCACTTGAGCCACCGAGATGATCTTCTCTTGTTGTTCGGCAGCTGATGGTGGCTTCATGGCTATCGAGAGCCAAGCGAGGGCCTGGGAAACCGGCATCGACGCCTGCGCGAGCCCTTGGCTCGAGCCGGACCAGGCTTCGTTCCCCAGCCTGTCAGCTATCTTGGTCGCCTTGAGTTTGTAGTCGTCTGCAGCAGCCATCCACTACCGCTGGGCCAACTGCATGTTCTGCATCCACGCATGAACTGGACCAAGTGAAGCAGCAACTGACTGATGTACCTTCTCATGAAGCATGTCGTGCAAATCAGCTCGTAGCGAAGCTGCCTTGGTGGCAAAGAGCTGCTGCAGCTCCTCCATCTTTCTTGCCAGGAGCTCCTCGACCGAGGGGATTTTGAGCTAGAAGCCCTTGGGTAGGGCCGAGCTGTTGTTCGTTGCCGGGTCGTCCTCATGCCTTCTGCCATACCTGGCCCCATTGCGTGGACGCGGGGACCTTGTACGCTCACGCCAGCCATCCAGTCCAGAACGGAACGGCCGTTCCAGAGCATGGCTGGAGCGGTGACCGCGGTCACCACGCCTGTCATCCCCATCGTCGTCGTAGTCGTCATGCTTGCGGTAGGAGTGGAAGTCGGGGTGGTCGTCCTCGCGCCCACGCAATGCACGAGACGCCTTCCCGCGGTTGGTGTCCCGACGTTCATGGCGCTCGTCGCGCCTGTCACTGCGGGCATCGCGGCCAGTGCTGTCATCGCCACGCACTGTGTGTGCCGACGCATCCACGTGGCGAGGCGGTGACAGGTGCTCGTATGTCCTGTCCGGCCCCGGCTCCCCATCCACTTTCCCCTTATACCAGGTGAAGGGATGCGGGACTGGCTTGAAAGGCACCATCGGCTGGCCGGGCACTGGTGTTGGGGCCGCCGTGTAGTCCTCCAGCAGGTGCAGGTGGATCAGAACCTGGAATCTGGCCCCAAACTGCTAGTTCTCTGGTAAGGCGTCGGTGATCTGCCAGGAAGATGAAGAAGTAGCCTCCATAGCACGGTTAGTGAAGAGGAGCCAGAGCTTCTTGGCAATCTTGGTTGGGTTGGGCATCCAAGCCCAGAGGTAGATGAATCTTGTGTCTGTCGGCCGCATCATGTCTGTCTCGATGAATTGCAAGGCACATGAGTGCCCCACAATCCTCTCCACCAAATCTGGGGACCACGCATGCGGCGGCAGACCCTCAAGACACAGACGAACCCGGAAGAAGAACCTCGTCCCCAAGGCTTGACCGAGGCTGTGCCAAGGCCGCAAGCAGAGGACGACGCCATTCCTCTCATACGGCGTTGGCGAAGCGCCGCCTCACAGTGCTTCTTGTTCTTGAACTTGATCAGATAAGCTTCAGGTTGGTGCAGGGAAACAATTACCTCCCCTCGGTGCAGGCGTAGCTCATCTAGTATCGTTTCCTCGATCTGTCGCACCCCAGCTCCCGGGGGCAGGCTGAACGCCCATGGGACGACCGTCGTGGTCTCCCACTCCTTTGTCTCTCGAGCAATGTCAAACGAGGTGGGGACAATGTAGGTGTCCTCCTCAGTCCGCGTGCTCGGATCGCCCAGGATCGCCATCCGGACAGGCGGCGGCGGCGCCCGGTGCGGAGGAGCTTGCCCCAGGCAAGCAGGTGCCGGCGGCGCCCGGTGTGGAGGAGCTTGCCCCGGGCGAGCTGGTGTCGGCGGCTGCCGAGCTTGGCAGGGAGGGTCAGGATCTGAACGGTGGGCAGCAGGGCGGTGGCGTGATGCTGTTGTAGGGGCCTCGCAGTTGCGAGAGCGGTGACCCGAGCGGTGGCAGGTGAAGCAACGGTAGGGGTAGCGGCAGGAAGCAGCTCGGTGGTCTGAAGCCAGGCAGATGAAGCAGCGGCCCTTGGGGCTTGTTTGGTTGGAGACCTGGGCAACCTATCTGGTAAAAAATGCTGCCTGAGAGTTGCCTGTAAACTTGATGAAATCTGCCTGGCCAGGCAAGTTAGGGTCTTGTCCGTTTGGTTGGAAGCCTGGGTCTGAAAGATGATAAAAAGTGGATATAACAGAATATTAATGTATTTATCATGCCTATATAGATGATTAGTGGACACAAATGATATATATTATTTCTTTATTAGGATTTTATGATAAAATATTTCATATATATTTTTATGTATAGTATTTACAATGATTTCCACGTGCTAATCTTGTCATTATGAAAAAGAAGAAGCATGTGCTAGCTGCTTACTGTTGTACTAACATGTAAACATTGCTTTCTAGACTTAATTAAGAATTGAGTAACCACTGTTAGGAATAAAGAATAGCCTAAGCTGTGATTAGCCCAGGCAACTGAGCTGCCGGAGCCAGGCTATGGATTTTGAGCGCCTGGGCATGCGCATTGCTGCCTGCGTCAGGCAGGTTGGCAGGACCCCATCCAAACGACGACCAGGCAGCTTCCAGGCAGATAGCTAGCCAGGCAAATGATGTCCAGGGCAGGGTTTTTTTTACCGACCGGTGGCCCGTTACCGCCGGCCGGCGGTAGCGGTTAACCGGTCGGTTAGCCGCGGTAACCGCCCCTTACCGAACAAATTCAAAAGCAAATTCAAAACACGTAGTTCAAACGGTATAAACCGGTTAGCCGGTCGGTAGAACCGGTTAGCCGGTCGGTAGGAGCGGTTAGCCGGCCGGTTGAGAAATAATTGAATAATTATGCATAGAAATAGAAAATGACCACAAATACATACAAACATGGATACATAATAATAATTGTGCATAGAAATAATAATTGTGCATAGAAATAGATCAACGGTAGTATTGCCTAGCCATTTCATACTCGGCGGTGGACATCACATTCAAACCTTGCCTTAGAAGCAGCTCAGCTTTGTAGTCTTGCCAAGTTTGGCCCGTCCACGCCGATGTCGTCTGCCATTCCTGAAGTAACATACTGTACCAATAGGGGTCTTGCCATTCGTACACCCATCTCATCGGTGGCTGCGTGCTCAAATCAGGTATAGGATAGTGATAACTAGACTGGGAGGAATCGCTGTATGAGCTAGAAGAGTACTGTGGAAAGTGTGGAGTGTTGTAATCCGTCGGTTCAACCGTTCTCCTCTGGGATTCCGGTGCTCCATGGTCACCGTCCTGAGTAGCATGCGTGAATTCAGTCTCCCCTGCAACCAACCATATAGCATAATTAGTACTCACAGCGAAAAACATATGTGCATATGTACGTGCATGCACTTGAAACCTGTGAAACGAAGACCAGCACCGCCACCGCCACTGCCACCGGCACCGCCACCGCCACTGCCACCGGCACCGCCACCGCCACCACCGCCGCCACCACCGCCACCAGCACCGCCATCACTATCATCATCATCATCAGCGGAGCTGCTATCCTGAGACTCCTGATACGGTGGACTACCATCACCCTCGCCATCATCAGTGTCGTCGTCGCTCAGCACTTGTGTTGTTTTGCCTTTGCCTTTTCCCTTGGCCTGTCCTCATTGGCGCTTCGGGTCACCCTTCGTAGGCCCTACGTGGTGCTTCCTCTTCCCTAGGTGAGTGTCACCCACATTTCGACGTGCCCAATCACTGATGCAATCATCCCCTGTAGAAGTCCGGAGGTCTGATGGGTTTATATGATCCGTGACAATATGGGACGGGAGCGGGGTGTCTCCGTCATCATCGTCCTCGTCCAGAACTGGATCCCCGTTTGATCTACCATATTCCATCCACTCCCGCACCGGATTTTTCTCATCATAGAATGAAAGATGGGACAGCTGGTCAATAAAATCACCTTCATCACGCATAAATGGAATCAACATAAACATATCAATCACAAGTTCACAACACATACCTAAATTGTGATATACCTAAATCCTTGCAACACCTAAATCACAATACACCTATATCACAATATACCTAAATCAAATCATAGCTAAATGCTTGCAACACCTAAATCAAATCATACCTAAATCCTAAATCAAATCCTAGCTAAATCAGCTATCCTAAATCAAATCCTAGCTAAATCAGCTAAATGGAGAGGGGGGTGGGCGGCTTACCGCAGCGCAGGAGCGGCTTACCGCCGTTACGGGCCGGCTAACCGTCGGGCGGGGGCGGATGACCGCTGCGGGGGTAGATCCGCCCGACGGGCCGCTAACCGGTGCAACCGCCCGGCTAACCAAGGCCTGGGGGCGGCTAGCCGGCGGTGGGCGCCGGTCGTCTCCTTGCGGGCGGCGGGAGCTCCAGGGAGAGGGAGGGAGAGCCGGAGAGGAGGACTGAATGCGGGCGCCGGTGGGGGGTGGTAACCAAGCTGACCGGCCTAAATGGGCCTTAATGGGCCGGACGATTTTTTTTCTTTTTTTGTTGAACTTCTAATGCAGCAAAAAAATACTAAATGAACTAATATTTGAAAATTTTTGACACCATTAGATTCTACGCACCTTGAAGTATTTTTAGGAATTTTTGTTTCATTTTTCAATTTTTTGAATTTAAATTTAAAAATTTTGAATTTGGGCGGTTCCCAACCGGCCGGTACCGCTACCGGTCCGGACCGGTTACCGCGGTAACCGGACCGGTTGGGAACGGTAAAAAAAACCCTGGTCCAGGGTCGCATCCAAACGTGCCCTGGTGCGTTCGCGGAAGAGGAGTAATGCCTCCTCCTGTCCTCGCTGCGGTTGTCTTGAATCTTGGTAGTTGCGGCGCCTCTGCCGCCCATCGTGTCGCTTTGAACGGGGGCTCACATCATCGCGCGGGCGTCTGCGCCACCAGTACGGCCTCCTGACGGGGCTCCATCCAGAGTCAGCGGCTTCGTGCGCGCCAGCTGTGCGACGCAACGCCGTAGGATGAGGCGACCGCTCGCCAGAGGCTAGGTCATCTGGCCTACGCCCTGCAGCAAAGGCGCCCCCCGGAGGGAGCGACAACCACCGAGCGGAGCCGTTGCCGAGGTGGTTGGGGAGGATTGATGGCAGGGGGTCGCGCTCTGCCCCTGACCACGTCAGCGTAGGAAGCAGATTTTTCTTCAGCCAACCGGGCAAGCTTAGAGTCCGGCGTGGCCGGGACCACCTCGTCGTCGAACAGATCCTGCAGTCGCGATCTGGGCGGAGGAGGCGGAGGTGTGTCAAGGAAGAACTCACCGAGATCCGGATCTTGTGGGGTCGGACAGTGGGCTGTCCCTTCATGGAGCTGCGTCGAGCTGCACTAGAGCGTGGGCGGCGCCGTCTGGAGCGACGATGCCGGCAGCGGCAGCGGCGGCGGCGGGGGGTGGGGTGGGAGCGGCATGGAGCCGTTGGAGATTCGTTTCCAGGTGGCTCGCTGCTCGGAGCCCCTGTCATCACGCACAAAGAACTAGCAGAATCCAAGGCTGCTTTGTCAGAGGTTTGGTTTTTAACCTTGTTGCCACAATATATAAATGCCACCATGTTCTTCAGGCAACGTATCCTATGAGAACTCAATTCCTGTGAGAACTATGAGAACTCAAATCTGGGCCACATGATCTTGATCCAAGGGGAAGGTGGGATGAGGGATTTACAAAAGTATGATTAAGGGGGTGGTGATTTTGCAAATCCCCCTCCCACCTCTCCCTACGCGCTCCCCTTGGATCAAGATCATATGGTCCAGATTTGAGTTCTCATAGTTCTCACAGGAACTGAGTTCTCATAGGATACGTTGCCTGTTCTTTAATACTGCTTGACCTTTTCTTCTGCTAGCAAAGCATTGTATCTTCATCACGACTTACACGAGCACTAATGCAAGAGCACCGCTTGCTACCACTTGCTAGCCGCGGGCCCGCGTCCTAGCTTGGGAGGGAAGCAGCTCGAGCCTCGAGCTGTCTGGGAGAAAACAGTGTAGGTGTTGTTTGGGGCGACCTTGTCACGTGTCATATTTGTGCTCTCACAAATGAGGGATGCATACTACCCGTTGCCATGTGAGATTCTCTTAGTACACCGAACAGAAGCACATAAAAGCGCTGCAGATCTAGAATTTTTTTTTAATTTGGTATTTTGTAAAAAGAAAATAGCAGCCCTAGGGGTCAAAATGGGGGAATTGCAAGTTTAGTAGCCAGTCGGCTGCTGAAGGGCCGACTGGGGACCTGTCGGCTTCTGAATGGCCGACTGGGGACCTGTCGGCTACTGAACAGCCGACAGGCCTCGTGGCGCCGACGTGGCAAGCAAGCTCCGGGGCTGTCGGCGTTGACTGGACCTGTCGGCCGTCCAGTAGCCGACAGGCTGCCGACAGGCCAGTCGGGCCCGACTTCTCTATCGGGCCTTGGATGGCCCATGGGCCTGTCGGCTATCCAGAGGCCGATAGGCACATGTCGGCTTCTGGGCAGCCGACAGGTCTGACTTCCTCCATTTATATAATTATGTTTATTTT
>CM014270.1:75073304-75102616 GCA_004135705.1 Alloteropsis semialata | reverse complement strand
CGTCCCCGTCGACGGCGTCGCCTGGTTCCTCGACCTCTTCGACTACTACATCCGCACCGACGAGCGCGACGCCTTCAGCAAGGAGCTGCGGCTCCAGACCAAGGTCTGGCCCCCGCTTCCTGCGCGATTGGCCCGGTTTCGCCTCTGATTCTGTTGTCGCTGTTGCCAATTTTGGGCGTGCTCTAAATTCTGGTCGTTGCGTAGTGCAGGTGTTCTATTTCGATATTGGGGAGAACAAGAGAGGCCGATTCCTCAAGGTGACGTAGCATTCTCTATATGTCAACGAGTGCAATTTCTATTTTTGTGAACTTTCTGTGCGTTTGGTGCGCGGTGGAATTGCCAAATTGGGGAACTTAATTATCTATGAGCCAAACTGTTTATTTGGAACAGGGATAATTTGTCATACTTCAAGTCTACAACAGGATTTCGCAAGTGAAAAAGTCATACTGTTGTTTCCCTAGTTCTTTTTTTCATCTTCAGCTTTTCATATGTTTCAAAAAGTGTCCAGCTTCTAGGTGCTAAATGGGTAAGCCATCAATAGTGGAGGAGTCTGCTAAGTTTGTCATTGATATGTGGAGCATAGACCCACTTGTCAGTGGCATAAGTCTTTTTTTGACCAAGGCTCGAAGTCAATGTGTAAGTCCTAAAAAGATGTGTCTGAGGGTTACTTCAAGCTTTGAAAAGGTTTAGGTACTACAGGGCCACAGCCCAAAGATGTATGGAGGACTTTCCCCTTTAGTAGCCATGCCCTTCACAGGTTTTGGTTTCACCTATTCTGGCAATTTCACTTTTACTGCTTGTTACTTCCAGTTATTTGTGAACCTAGTAACAACTGAGCAAAGTATACCATATAATTGGCCAATGGTATATAATGTTGTGCAGAGAGTTATGCTTGTACAAAGTTACCAAGTTAACTTGTTAACTACCCCTCTGTTCACAAATGCTGAAATACATGTTTTTGGACAATCTGGTCAAAATTCTGAAGCTGTGATTGCCCAGAACTGTTAAAATAGTCTGGGAACATGAACATCATATGTGTATTTATCTTGAAAATTACTTTCATAGTCTTATAAACTTAATTAGAAAACAGCAGTAAAAAATGCACCTCAAAGACCATGAAAAGTAAAAAAAAAAACCAAGTATTTCTTACCCGAGGGAGTAGAAGCTGCTGATGTGGTGCTATAGGTTCACCACTGATTAGTGCATTCACTGGTCTTGAATGATTGGATTTTTTTGGTGCAAATGCAAAATGAATAGGTTTTGCAGTTATGTTATTTAACTGTACTACACACTGACTACCAGACAGTTCCTTCAAATTGAGTGGAGAATTCTGCTTGTTTATGTGCCCCGCTATTACGTTGATTTGTTTATCTTTTTATTTACAGCAGTTCTTTTGCAACCAGTGATATTATTATTGTTTTCATGAACGCTTGCCTTCTGGAATTATTAAAAAATATGGCATATTTGGAATTTCCCACAATATCCTCCAAACCATCAATATATGTTGCAGTCAATTTATGTATATCGCCAAAATGTAATCTAGGTATAATTTGCACTGTACTTTTTGCTCCTGCAAATTCCCATGTCACTGGTTTCTTTTTTATTCTTATCTAGCAGTGTAGTTGGAATAGGTTTTGTTATTCCTCTATTTTGGAAACCTCGGGCACCATGCTCCTGCTCCTTCATACTTCCTTGGTTCAAGGACGACAGAGGAATAGAGGGTGTTATTTTGAAAAGTTAGTCATTGCACCTCAAGGACAGAATGGTTTAGTTTATTGCATTTTCCCTTACCTTATTGTGGTTCTCTAAACTTAACTATATAATTCATGTATGGAACTCATGGCACTTACGTTTTCACCTATGTGCTTATCAGCGCCATCTTTTCTTTGCCATACTTCAATGAAAAGTGAGTTTCCTTTACTAATAAAGCATGTAGACACTTATTAGGTTGACTACTATTTGATATCGTATTTGATCGAAGTACATATGTTGTAACAGGTAAACAACTTGCTGATAATTTCTGATTTTCTGCTGTGATTTGAGTTTATCGATGACTGCTATCATAGGTTGAAAGTGAATGACTGAATGTTTTTTTTTGAGAGTGACTGCATGTTCCAAATGTGCAAGGAGTTAAATTTAATATCTCCGTTGCTTTTTCTTATGTTTTGAAAGATGTGTATCCATACCCTTTTTTTTACTAATGCTCGAAAAGCTGAAAGTCGAAATATCCTTGGTGGTATGGTACCTGAATTTGTAACTTACATGACTACAATTACTAGTTGAGGACCTATTAGGGACTGGTCAGCTTATCCGTTTGCATTTTTAGTAAAGTAGTTGATGGGTAGAGTAGAGATTGTTTGTTCAGCTTGGGTTACTCCCATTTCTATTCGTCTAAGTGACATATAAGATACTATTGTTATCAATTGTATTTCTGATGCACACCCTGCCACTTCATTGATACATACATTATTTTCTTATTTCAGAGTCTGTAGTATTCCTGTCATGTTTTTGTTTCACTACATCACTCTATGTTACTGTTTTATATACAAAACAAATATGCACTTATTCAGAAGGTTAACCAAAGTCGCCTTGCCTCCGTCCAAGCGCTGCCGCCCTGCCTCCGTCCACGCGCTGCTGCCCCTTCACCTCTCCATCCGGATCCACCACGACGCCTTCATCTTCTTGGATTTGTGAGTTCTCCCTTTCCTCATCTCATACTCAGATTGCTGTGAAACTATCTGCAGGACACAAATGACGATCTATATCAGTGGAAAAATATGGCATATTTGGAATTTCCCACAATATCCTCCAAACCATCAATATATGTTGCAGTCAATTTATGTATATCGCCAAAATGTAATCCAGGATGTTTATATGTTTCAGTCAATTCATTTTTACTTAATAAGCTGTTCTAACTGTCCTCCAAACCTAATAGCTCTGAAAATTCTGATTTAGTGGTAATTCTTCTTGTTACTACCTGATAATAAGCTGATCTAGTTATACGTGTCGATCAATCAGGCTGTCATTTTACTTAATAAGCTGTTCTAACTGTCCCCACTTTTTGCGGGAGTTGCCATGTAACTGTTAGTTATCGTTTCTTCTGGTGATCAAGCCATAGACTACTCAGCTATGTATTCTATACTTTGGTCTCTCCAGGCACTTGGCTCTATGGACAACCAAGACGACATAATGCACGAGCTCATTCGTGGTAATGATCAGTTCGTAGCTGCCCCAGAGAATGATGCCCCCGAGGACGAAGGCAACCAATATTTGAACTTGCATGGTGATGAGGAGGAAGATACTAATGAGGAGGAAGATACTAATGAGGGGGAAGAAGAAAACATTGAGGCATCCCGATTGATGAAGCCTAAACGGAAACGTGGCTCCAAGAGGAAGATGACCGGGATTATGACCATCACGGAGGTCGACGAGGACGGCGAGCCAAAAGCCCCTGGTGATATTAAGACCACATTCGTAAATCAATGTGGATATCTTGTCAGGGAAAGCGTCCCCATAAAGTACAGGTTATGGAAGAGAATTAAAGCCTCTGATAATGCTGAAGATATTGTGCCAGATTCAGAGAAAGAAATGTTATGGAAAGAGGTGAAGCTGCACTTCCACTTTCCCAAAGGCAATGCAGAAGAGAAAGTGAAGAAATGGGCATTTCAGAAGATGGCTATCCAGTTTCAGACATTCAAGAGAAACTTGATCAAAAACTTTGTCAAAAAGGGCCTCACACCAGATTTTGATAAAGTCTGGAAGAAGCAACGACAGTGGTGGAATGAATTCATAAACTACAAGTCCTCGGCAGAGAGCGTGGCAGCCTCTATTCAAGCTAAAGACAATTCTAGCAAAAAGAAGCACTTCCATCATCTTGGGCCAGGAGGTTATGCGGTTGCCATTCCAAAATGGGAAAAGATGAAAAATGACCTAATTGCAAGAGGAATCATACCGCAGACCTTGGATTGGCCAAAACGAGCAAGGTATTACTTCTATGCTCATGGAGGCACACTAGACAAGGACAATGGATTGTTTGTGACAAGCGACATAATAAGAGAGACGACCCAAAGACTCGAAGAGGCAATGAGGCGTACAGAAGAAGGAACTTTCCAGCCCAACAGAGAGAAGGACGAGCTGACTTACGCTCTTGGGAATCCGGAACACACTGGACGGACCCGAGGCATAGGCGTAGTTCCATGGAAACATGGCTTTGCTGCAGATCTTGCAACCTACCGAAGCCGATGCAGAAGTAAGGCAGCAGTGGCAGAGCAGTTCCGTACCCTAGAAACCCGGATAGCTTCACTTGAGGCAACAATTAGCCAACGCCCGGAACAACCAGCTGCCAATTTGGAGATCAGCACCGACTCTCAGCGTCGTAGCAGTGTCGCTTCCACGGAGCTCCCTCACGGGGCTGGAATTGAATTTGTTGTCGACAACCAACGACACCCCATTGACGACATCACCGTGAGGACCAAATGTGAGCTTCTGTATCTTCGCGGAAAAAAGCTCAAAGTTTGTGCTCAAGGTTATGCGGAAGTACCGGAAGAAGGCGGGACACTACATTGCTTGCCGATTCCTGAAGGATACGCCAAAGTCTTAGTTGACCGAGTGGAAGATGATTGGGAAGACCTGGACCTCCCGATCCCTATAGGTCCGGAAGAAACGGAACTACAACATGCCGTACACACATGGATCGCTTGGCCAAAGCGCGACATAAGATTGGTGCAAGACGCAAGAGATTCCGCTCAGTGTTCAAGGCAAAGATCACCAACGCCAGCAGACAGGAATCCAAGTGTTGGTCCTCCTTCTCCACCGGCTGCATGGCACCCCAGCACGGATCCTCCATCACCAGCCGCACAAAGCGACCCTGATCCGCCATCACTAGCCGCACAACAGCCTCATAAGAGCAAGCAACAAAAGGCATACACAGTACCTTCAGTCCAACCTCCTCGTAAGCAGCAGAGGAAGAAAAAAGAGAAGGCTCAAGAAGAGGTAGAGCCAAAAGACCCGGTAAAAGCCTTCTTTCAGAACCTGAAGGACATGAGGGAGGCTAAGAACAAGAAGCCCGAAATTGATCCAGTTGCAAAGAAACACTTCATCAAAGAGTGCCTACCAAGGGAGAAAGAAAAAGAATCAGATTATGATCGGACGATCAGAAAGCTACACCAAGACCCCAGGAACTTGCGAAGGAATGCAAAACCCATTGCCCAGCTCGGAGAACAGTCCCAACAATCGATCGCTCCGTTGATAGTTGAGCCTGAAGAACATCCCATTTTATCAACAGATCCGGCGACCATGGCTACAATGATAGTGCACACGGATCTCACAAAGGCTCAATTGCTTGGGACGGCCCTACAGACGGCCCGCGGTAGGAAAAAGTTTGTACTTGGTGAACCTCTTATATGGCCAGAGTTGCTACCATACCTACCAACGAGAATGTCTGAGTTTCACAAATGGTATGCCGTGCAATCTAAAGCGGGATTGGCGATGTTCCCAGCTCGGATTCAAGATCACCATTTCTGGCGGGGGGCAGACGACGTATGGGTCGAGTTTGTGGCACTTTACGATTTATTCCATCAAGATGCCATTCACAAGTGTCTCATGAGTGTATGGCTCATGTAAGTATTTCCTCTCGTTTTATTATTTTAGCTATACTCGCTTCTTGTGTGTTGACTCATCCCCGCTTTTGTTGTTTTAATTGTCTTGTAGGTCAAAAATTCAAATTTGCCGGAAGAAGAACTACTGTAACATCGGCTTCCTGGACCCCGATGTTATACACGAGGAGTCGGTAAGACTAAAGTCCACCGAGGTGTGCGATGTTATATACAGGGGATTGCGTAAGCAAAGCATGTGTCCATTCATTCTCTTGCCATACAATCATAAGTGAGTCCTTCTCTTTTTCAATCCCTACTTAATAATAATACTATTTAACAATTATTATAATCAACATTAATTGGTTCTGCGTATGTATATGAACAGCTTCCACTGGATACTGCTTAGTATTCAGATTGATAAGCATGAGGTCTGGGTCTACGACTCGTTGAGGCAAGACAAATCAAAGTACCAAGGCCTCATCGACGTGATAAACAATGCATGGCGTCGCTTTCTCAGCAAACACTTGAAAATAACAGATATCGATCCTCTTCAATTTAAGACTGACTTTATGGTATGAATTCATTCTCACAACTAGTGTCATTCGTAATAAACATTTTATTATTCTACGTCGTAACCCATTTGCCCATAGTGCTGGAGACAGGAGCAAGGAAACAACTTATGTGGATACTACGTATGCGAGTGGATCAACACTTTTGCAAGTGAAAAAGGACAAATGACGCCGGATGCATTCAAAGTACGTGAGCAATTTTTACTTTCAATTATAGCAAAAAATGGACGTACAAATGGCAATTAAACTGAAGGTTGAAAGGGACCATATATACCCTTTTGACGTTCTAGCTATTGGTAATAGGCACAGAACCTGATCTTAATAAATTCATATACTTTTTTCATATGAATTTGATGATGTTGTTTTTCCCATTTATTGTACTGCTCAATCTAATATTTTATCTGATATTATTTTTAATTTATTATTTTTCACTCTCATGTTTTGATATAAAAATGTGACACTGACAGCGTTGGAAAATGAAAGAAGACCTCATCGAACCAGCTCGTGTTCGGGCAATTCAAGAAGCTATGTGCGGATTCCTGCTCGATGAAGTCATAAATCCCAAAGGCGAATTTTATGGCGATCCCCGTCAAAGCGTAGCCAAAGTTGATCGACGTATTTTTTTTTATTACCGTTGATGCTTAATTTGTAATATTTGAAATACTCTCTAAGTACTTGCAATTAAGTGTTGTGTATGAACTCTATGTACGAATATGTGACATTATCCTATAAGATATCAGCTTGGCAAAGAGTACGAGTACGTAGCCACATCCTGTACAAATACGCATAGCAATACGTATAAAAAACAAAAACAAAAAACAAAAACAAAAGGGAAATGAAAAAGAAAAAACAATTTAGTGCGGGCTGGTGTAACCAGCCGGCACTAAACTGCCTGCCGGGCTCCGGACGGTGTCGGGCAGCTTAGTGCCGGCTAGGAATACCAGCCGGCATTAAACGTCTCACGTTAGTGCCGGTCACCATGACCGGCACTAACGTGCGGGACGTTAGTGCCGACAAATTAGTGCCGGTCACTGTGACCGGCACTAACGTGTCCTGTGACCGGCACTGATACGAGTTTCTCCAGCAGTGTCAGCCTGCACAAATTAGTATTCCTATAAATAAACCTTATTAAACACAACATCAATGAACAAAGTTTTTGATGACTGAAAAAATGTCATTGGAATAAATTCCAAAATCCACACTAAAAGGATTCATGCAGCATTATATTGGCATCAGCTCATTACAGGAACCAATAGTTCATTGTGTCATAGAAATTGGTACCCTTCACCTACAGAGTTTAAGCAATACAAATCAACTATATCAAGGCATACCTGTAATGAAAGTAAAATAGATTAATGGCTTCGTTTTCTCCGGCAAGTAACTTTTTTAGACATCATCACACATATGCATGTTGTCACGACCAAAAGATAAAACAAAATTGCTTGGATTCTAAAGTCAAAAAAATATAATATTTGATAAGCAGCGTTGAACCCAGAAGCAAACGACGCATGGATAGTAACCGGAGCGACAAAACGAATAAGCACCAGCCAAATAACCCCATCGAGAAATAAGCTAGTGAAAAAGCAAAAAGTAAACGCAGAAGCAGACACCATCTAACGAACACATAGCACCATACAGACTCGCAAGCTGCAAGCGGAAGGGGACAGAGAAGGTGGGCGAGGAGTCGCTTACTCTTGCGGCGTTCATCTCCGAAGAAAACCATCGCGCTGATGACGCCCTGCAGCGAACGCTCCTGCAGCAATCTGCAAGCGACCAGCCACCGCCTGCATAGCAGACAAACAGGTGATTGGAGTCAAGGAGAAGAAAACCATACCGTGGCCATAAACGAATCCAGGGAGATAGGGTTTCGCAAGCGGCCGTAGAGGCACCCACGCGCTGGCGGCGGCGCCGGCAGGCCCAACGAACACACCCTTGATCATGTGCGGCACCGTCGTCGAACTCGATAGAGACAATGGAGTAGTGGATGACCAGCGACGGCGATGCTCACCTGAATCAAGGTGGAGGCGAGGTTGCGTGATTGCGTCCACGCGCCGGTCCCTGCGACAGCCTTTGTGGCGGCATACATCGTCTGTAGGGGATCGTGGGTGCATGCACCCCTGGATGATGGCCCTAGTAGCGACGCAAGCTCCCGGGCGTTGGCCCTGCAGCTGAAACTCCCGAACGCAAGCTCCCGGCTCGTGGTGTGCGGCGATGTCTGAGGGTAGGGTTCTGATGATAGTGGGGGACAATGGTGTATTGCACCGGGCACGACCGGCCGAGGTATTAGGATTGCGGGGATCATGTGCGGGACGATGGTGAATTGCGGCGACCGGCGGAGCGCACCGGTAGTTTGGGCGAGGAATTCGGGCTGGCCAGTCTGCGAATTCGGGCTGCAAGAGGGATTAGGCCAGTCTGCGATCTGTTTTTCAAACGGAAGGACCCGATCGCTGGTGACGGACGAAGGGGCGCGCCCGTTCTACGAAGTTTCCTGGCGAGATTTTTGGTGAGAGGGACCGACGGGCGAGGCAGCCATCGTACGAAGAGATTGCCGCTGATTTCGCGTGGGAAAATCAGGTGATTTCAAACAGAGCGCCAGATGCGTCGCGACGGGCATCGGACGGTGGATACGCTGGCGGGGCATGCGTGCGGGGCGGGGGATAAGCGGACGGGGCCGGGGGGGGTGCGGGGGTTGCGTGGGAAACCCTACGAAGAAAAAAGGACCACGAACCACGGGAAACGACCAACTCCGTTCTTTATAGGAGTAGAGATTTGGGCAGTAGGACATATCGTCCAACCAAATGTGCGCCAGGCCGTGCACACTTTCGTCACAAGGGAAACAACTAGGAAATTTACTCATGTTCTCAGGGAACAAAAACTAGCTGCCTAAATTGCTCTATGCATAGCAAATACTATATGGTTTGGTGACGTCTGATGTGTATGCAATCCTCATGTCACGAGCGGGGTCTCCAAGGGTGAATCAAGTGGAATCTCCAAGAAACTAAACTCCGATTGTTTTACAAAACAAAAGGGACCCGAATTTGTTCTCGAGCAATAATATTTGACCTAATAATTAACCAATAATACATTAGCACAATACTCCCTGAAGGAAAAGACCTTTTACTCTCCTAGCCGGCTAGAGAACATATATCCACGGCAATTTATTATTTATGCAATGCGGACCCTAAACTATATTTCTATGTACTGACGCAGACTATTCTCCAAAATATTTCCTTAATTTGGGCTTGAAGCAGTGCCAATGCAATGGGATGCAGAAAGAAAAAAAAAGATGCAGTTGATATATATGAACCAAAATGTCCAATGCCGTTGTCACTTTCTCCAAAACTCACATAATGTAGGTTGGCTGTCGGCATCGGTATTTTGATGTGCGGTCTAGTAGGCTTATCTGCTATAATAAGTTCAGGTCACATGTATACATCCAGCATCAGTGTACATGCTAAGTTTTCTGAACTACAAATTAGTCTTAATCAAAATTTGTTGTATGTTGCAAACATGCATAAGCAGTATAATGGCAACCTTTTTCACGAGAAGGCATACCTTATACAAATGAATTTGTAAAAATTTGTTTTTGGGAGCAAGAGTTCTTTCTAAAACTTTGGCATGGTTGATGGTTCGTTGGCGCCGTTTAGAAAAACATTTTCACTGCGCACCTTTGCTTGCTTTGTTGTAATACTTTTCTGTTCATACTTTAAAAAATAAAGGCAAACGGTCACATTTTCTCACAAGAAAGCTAATGGAGCATAGAAACTCCATACAACTTTTTCCGGTTGCTGAAACAAGTGAAAGGTTAGTGTTTTGTTATTGACCAGTGAGCATAATGACTTATATCTAACATTGACGGCCCACCAATATATATTCAGTTACATTCAAAGTTCAAACAAATCCTAATAAAACTAGTCTTACTGGTAAAACATTTCATGGGAAATTATCTTATCTCTTACCGCAGGAGGAGCTATATACAGCCTAGCTAGAACTTTGGCATCAAATACTTTTAGAAAAAGCACGTTTTTTTTAGTTTATGTTGATTTTTATTACACTCCATGATATGCAAAACCTACTTCTCTCCCTAGCATGCACCTTAAATATAATATTTTCTTCTTTTTATCTATACTATAAAGAGAATAACATTTGAAAACAATTCTCACCTAAAGCCTACCCACCTTTACCCCTCACAACTTTCTTAAATGGGCCCACAAGGCAAACCGAAAAGTTTGACAAAGGGGGGAGGGGAGAGGGAAAACTTGATCGTTAGGAAATACCTCTGACCAAAATTGTTATTTTTTTGTCACCGCGCTTTTTAGTTACCCACCCGTGTACCCACCATTCGAAATTCCAATCCCGCCCCAGTTTCTAGGTATTTGTTTCCTTATTGCCTGGCTGCTAATTGCCTTATTTGGTTCCAATCAATGTGTTTCCAAATTTTGTGTGTTGTCTGCTACTTGTATCTGCCGCATGCCCCCCAATTGTTCCCCAAATCTAATATGTGTGTGAAAATCTGATTTTGCAGCCTCTCCTTGCTACGAGCCGACGAGCTTTCCAGGAAGAGGCCGGCGATGGCGTGAGGTGGCCACGAAACAGGAGGCCTCCGGCGAGTCGATGACCGGGTTGAGGATGTGTACAAGAGGGAGCGGCGACGTGTAGAGCTTGGTCAGATGGGGCCATCGCGGCATCCGCGGCGACCCTCTCCGTGGCGGAGGAGTGTTGCTCGCCCTCAATCATTCGGACCAGGAGGATGGCTTCCATTTTTGAGCGACGCCTCAAGAACCAGGTATTAAAAAAAATCTTTCATCCTATTGTTTATCTACACAAAGTGATACTAAATGAGTTGTATGAGTACATCCTCCTACAGCTTCCCTTGCTAACATTGTCAGGATGATTTAAATATTGCAACTATAGATATGTTATTCAAGCTTTGAAGGTCTCGGGTCTCTTGATCCTTCAGGTTTGCATCACAATTCACAACTTAAGTGAAGGTTCATTCATGTTATCCCTGTGGCAACCAAACTAGAAAATTGATGTTTATGGAGCAATGCATAATTTGGGTGGTACAGCATAGGAACGCACCAATTGAACCTGCACATGATGCCATTGGGTTCAGAATGCAGCAACAATGACTTTTCCATCACTGGTGATGTGGCAGCCCTGGGAGACAAGTATTTTTGCTGGACGTGCAGCAGAGAGATGTCTAAGCTTGTTGAGGAAATGAAAGAGGTAGGTTCATCGCAAAAAAAAAAAGAAAAGAAATGAAAGAGGTAGGTTATTTTCCTTTGATTTGGTCAGATTTGGTCTGATACTATCGTTGTGAATGGAAATCTCACTAAAGCTTGCATATCGAATTTGTGATTTTTGTTGGTTCTCCAAAATCTCCAAAAGAAGGAAAGCTGCTTCATGACAGCGAGGGCTCGCTCGGCAACATGAGCACCAGTGCCACGGTCTTTGCTGCATGCGCGAAGTTTGTCCACGTGAAGCTGGAGCATTGCGACGATTACTAAAGTTGCTCTAGCCAGGATGCACAATCAGATCTTTCCTATAGTGGTATCACGGGAAAATCCTGGCTTTCCTTTTATTTTCAGTACCACAACGTTGATGGAATCCATATTGCCTTTTTTTTTTACACGCAGCTGCATCTTGCTTGAAATCATTGATCCCCTGTCGAGTGGAACCCTTCTTTCCATAAGAGGGAAATGCATTATACACGACATAGTCACATAGCACACAAAGAGTATATTTAAGCGAAGGAAGCTCTATCATTTGTCATGCAGTTGTAGCATATAAATTTGGTTGAGCGAATGGAAAGGGAAACACAAAGGTTATTGGAAGAGACTCCCAAATGCTTCTTTGGAAGGTTTGTTTTACTTCCACATAGGAATTTCCTCTTCATGTTATTTCCCTATTTTGTTACTTATCTGCTTGTAATGAACATTTCTGTAGAAAACAAAAGGGGATTAATTCAATGCCATTCCAGAAACCTTGCACATCAAATTATTGCCATGGTAAAATTTTACTCCCCACCAGCAAGTTCATTTAATCTCCAATTGTATTTATTTGACCCTAAGATATCCTTTGTTTCTTGTAGTGAAACTTAGAATAAGTCTTTCAAGGTACCTGAACTTCATGTTGGAATCCCAGAGAGTGCAATAGTTAACTCACTAAAGGTATGTACAGGACATCTGTTTTGTATAACGTGTGAAGAGATTGTAGCGTTTTATCTTTTCAAAATGGATTTTTTGTGGTTTAATCAGTGTCCGGTGGGGTTGTAATTCCAGTGAATAAGCCAAAGAGGTCACTGGAGCATGCAGAACGGAATCGAGTGGTCCTTCTCTATTGCTGAAGTAGAAGCACTTGTGTTCTAACAGTCGAAAAGCTTGGAACTGGAACGTACAAATATGTTCTCTGAATTTACAGACCAAGAAGGCCTCAACCGCGTGAGTTTTGATGTTACAAACCAACAACATACTCGGTTTACGTTCTCTGAAATGGTATTTATAGTGATATTTCAATTGTAGTATCTGTTCTTTTCTTCTCATGGTAGTAGTTAGCATTTGAATTATAAGGCTTTTCATTAGAGGATGCAGTTCTTAGTTTCGATCGCGATCCAGTGATCATACTCCATTCCAAGAATCCTTGCCCTGCAGGTTAAATTTGATTGACCTCTGAACCTAAACTGATGTAGTGCCCACTTGATCGATTGTGTTTACGTATGCTGACTTCAGCAGTTAGACCTTACAAAATTGAATTTTCTTGCTATAATCTTACATGGGAGCTAGCTACACATGATTGCTGTGTTGATTTATCAAGGCTGAATATATAGAATTTCTGTTATTTCCAGCTTGCGGAGCTAATGGTCCATTGGAAACATTGTTAATTCCATTAGTGAATGTATTCTTTAGAAATGCATAAAGTGATTGACGAATAATTTGGTAACACAAATTTGCCATTTGCAGGCCTGTGCTTGTGAAAGGAGGGATATGCCAGATTCAGCTGATGCAATTGATTTATTTTTTGACTGTATATTTCAGTAGTTTAATAGTTATTAAAATTCTCAAGTTATACTGTAGGATGTAAGGATGTAACTATAATTTTCTTTTGGATGTAACTGTATAATTTCACTTTCACTTTTGAGTATCCTAATTCTTTTCTTTGATCTTGCAAGTGATTAGTTGGTTCCAGTCTGCTAATAGCATCATATCCTAATTTCTCTCTTTCACAGCAAATACCATATTCTCTCTACGACATATACTGAAGTTTTGCATTACTGAAGATATGTTGAGACAAACGTCGATAAGTTATGGTGACTCGAGGACATTCATGAGGTGAAACAATCGCTGGTTAAACTCAGTATGCTTAATGATCACACGTCTTGCTGACTTGTAGAGACAAAAAGGATACAATCTACATGCCAATAATGTATCTATTTTTCTTAGAAATTGCCATAAATTACTGGCATTAGGCATACATTTTTCATTTTGAAATAATTTTAAAGTAAATCGCTGTGAGGAAGGAAGGACCTTGTGGTAAGGAAGGACAGACAATTTGTTTCTTTGTTCCCAAACAATAAGCTCTGTACCTCAAATACCCAAATTAATTGTATATGTAATTTATGCAGGAAATACGTGTGGAGCATATATTATATCGATGGTTATCTTGATGCTGCAAAGGCCGGATACAATATTCATGTTTGATGAATGATGGGGACTTTGATTTACTTTATCAAACAATATCAATTTAGGTAACTGAAGACCTAAGTTGTTAAAGATTGTGAAAGTTATGAATTTGACTATTTATGAAATTCTTGATCACGTGCCATACTGCTTTTCCATTATTACTTTAATCAAAAAAATTACTCCTATTGCATGTCCACTAAAATTTAAAAGTATTTGAATCAAAGCAATACCCACAAGTAAGTACACTAGGTTTCACTGAAATCACTTCTACTCTCTTCTGTTATTCTTGAATTGTGTTGACCTAGGATGGCTTGCAGAAAAGGTTTATTTTATCTTTATCTAGAAATTTGGTGCATTCAGATTAATTTTTTATGAAAGTGCATTCAGATTATTGTCTTTTGAAAAATCCAATAATTCTTAAATTTCTTATATCTTTCAGCGCTCCTGCTGCTTTGGTCATCTTCATTGAGCCGGCTTGGTTCCAGACTGATGGACCATTGGCTTGTGCATGCCGGTACAAACTATGCTCATGCCAAATACCATTTTTCTCTTAGTGGAAATTTCATAATTGTGCTGGATACTTTAGAGAAATGTCCAAGTTTGATTTTTTTAGGTATGAACACTGAATATTTCTCCATTCACTTATATAATGTTGTTGATTAGTGTGTTCCACGATTTAGAGGAAAATCATCAACTCTGCGCACGCACCAGCGCCAGCACGCCTGCCGCCGCATACAGCCGTGAGGTGAGCGCCTTCGCGGACACCATGCTATTCCTCGCCTCCTCGCCAGTGAGGTCATCTACATAAATGTTCATTAGTTTGTGATTTGTAGGAACATGTGACCTGACCCTTTTGCAGTTTTGCTCTATGGTGTGGATTGTGGAGGCTATTCTTTATGAGTTAAGTGAGCGAGTAATGTCTCTTCATTGAAAATAACATGACTCCTACACCAAATGTAATGGCGGCGGCATGCTTGTTTTTTATCCTTTTCCAGATCACAGTTCATATGGATTTTCAGTATTCAGACTTGCTGGAAGGACGATGCATATTCGGCAATCATTGAAATTCAAGCTCATGTAGCATATGTGGTGCCCATTCTTCGAAGGATCATCATATCACTCAGTCCAATTTTAACACCTACGGGTTCTATTATTCTGGTGGTTGTAGCAGCATGCCAGCTACCTAAAGAGATTGAGAAATCGATTGCATGCCAGCTACCTAAAGAGATTGGAAAATTGTTTGGTAGTAGAACATGTGATATGGGAGAACCATAATGTAAAGACGAGAGGAACTTTTTATGTCATGATTATTTGTTTGAGCAAGGTGCTTTTCCCTGGCAGCGGCATGCTTGTTATTTTTTTTGGGCGGATGTGTAGAGATAAACTATATAAAAGCTTCGCGTGATTGATTACTTCAATGAGCGTGTTCTGTGTATATGCTTGTTATACATGAGCTTTACTTGATTTCTTTTAAAAATATTTATGCGCACTCTACTCTTTTAACAAAGATGCACAATTAAAGTTGAACTAAATATGTAGGCCTCTTTTCTAATTTTTTTGTATATAATCTCATGGTCCATGGTTTTTCTTCATAAAAAAAATCTTGATTTTTTTAAACACGTGTGGGTAGGATAATTTCAATCTCTGGTGCTAGAATACTAAATATCTTTTTAAAAAAGACGCATATCATCTTTTCTATAAATATTAAATTATTTATACTAGATTTTTTTAAATACAAAATTTTTATTACTAAGTTTTTGAAAAACGTGCCTGTGGCACGTGCCTCTCCACTAGATGGGCAATATTTCATTTCAGATTCTACTCATAGATGGGCCGAGTTGCATTCATTTCTTCCTGAGTGCACTCTTAACTTATGTATTGTCTCATTTTGTCGAGGCTATATGTTGAACAGCCGAGTATGTTGGTTTGCCTATCCACTCCTTATTCCATCAGCATGTCATCGGTCTTCCTATTGTCCTTTGATTTGTGCAAATCAGGGCCTTCCCTTTTGTGGCTCGGGGAAAGCTTCCAGTCATGAAGTGGTGTACCTCGGTTGATAACTAAAGGAAAGGACTACAACATACAAGGTAGTGTGTTTTTCTTTTAGGCCGCCTTTAAGTGCTCTCTTTCTTTGCTGCCTATGCATGCTCGTGTTCCAGGTTTCCTTGTGCAATTTTGAAGCTTAATGGATCACTCCCCACTACCTCTTATTACCCCTGGTGATATTAGTGCAAAATTTGGCAGTGATGCTTATAACAGTATGGACAATTGTGTTCTGCGATTGTATTTCTTTTTTTGTCATATATAATTTTTTGTAGATCTTTGGTCTAATTATGCATATATCTTTGGTCTAATTATGCATATATCTTCTTTCATGCTCGGATGTAAAGTAGCTAAAGGACTACATGCTCCTGAATGGTTTGTAATTTTTATTTTTATATTTTAACGACATAATGTGTAGTAGCATTCCCCACCCCCACTCAAATCCCTTTAACCAGGGAAGGGGATTGGTTTTCTCTAGAGGTGCTCCGAGTGAGAAGAAGATGCCTTGACTAGCAATGTAAATGTACACAGATGTTGATTTGCTTGGAGATTAACCTGAGTGAAAATTGAATTTACACGGAGGCTGTCTTGAGAATTTCAGTTGCATGACATTGTCCCGTCTTTTTAGAAACTGAATGGAAATCGTGATTTTTAGTTGCAAGAAATTGTCCTACCTTTTTTGAAATTGAATTTTCGGGATTTTCATCAATATTTGAAATCCATATTTGCAGTTCTACCTAATCGATTTTTCTCTATTGAACCTTAATTTGATGGTCATTTTTCTTAAAAAAAAGCTACTTATTCTTTACTTGTGATTTAATCTAAAATTCTTGTTTATTAAGTTCTTTAAATATATTATTATTATAAATATTTTCTACAAATACAAAATCTTTGCTATAAATACAAAGTCACTATTTAGTAGATTTCTTTTATAATGTAAAGTTTTGTTTTATAGATTTTTTAAAAAACGTGCCTGTGGCACGTGCCTCTCCACTAGTAATTAGTAACCAAACATTCGAATTTACTGTAGCAAAACTTATCTAATGGAACTAAACACGGCTTGAGAACAGTAAGATCATTTGCCGTTCCGCTGCCGTAAACTGCCGGCAATTTGCTGCGTGGCTATACACGGAACATTTAAATTCTAGCCGCTCACGCTTGCCTAGTAACTTCCGAGCGTAACTCCAAACAGAGTATGTATTTTAATTTAAAAAACAGAGTAGGTCGATGCGCGTATGCTAAACAAGAAGACGTATTTTGTAGTGTACGTAAGCATCCAATGGAGGCGGCAAATCACGATTCGACAACGACGTCCCTCGTCTAGCGCCGCAATGCAACAACTTGCTTGTGGCAACTGCGAGGCACACTCCACCGGCAACCACACAGTCAGGCGCCGCCCACAAACCCATCACAGCCTCCAGCCTCCACGATACGGGCCATCCAGCGGCCCAGATCGCGCCACGCATGCTCCTCCCCCGCCTGCTCCTCGGCCCGCACCGCCTGATCCTAGGCCCCCTCGCGGCCGCGCCGGTTCCCCGCCGCCGCGCACTCGCCGGCATCCGGGCCATGTCCTCCGCCGCGCCCGCGGCCGCCCAGCGCTCGAGGCGGCCGCTGCGCGGGGTCGTCTTCGACATGGACGGCACGCTCACGGTGCCCGTCATCGACTTCCCGGCCATGTACCGCGAGGTGCTCGGCGGGGACGCGGCCTACGCCGCGGCGCGCGCGGCCGGCGGAGGCTCCGTCGACATCCTCCACTGCATCGAGGACTGGCCCCCCGACAAGCAGCGCCACGCTTACGAGGTCATCGCGCGCTTCGAGAAAGAGGGGCTCGACCGCCTCCAGATCATGCCCGGTGAGCACCCGCTTGGCTTGCTGCTGGGTGGATTCTAGTTTCTAGCGCATCGGTGCGTGACTGCTTGCAATTTGCCCTGGGTTTGCAGGGGCGTCAGAACTATGCGGCTTCCTGGACACAAAGCAGATCAGGTCAGTGCTTGCTAGCTCCATAATGTAGCTGAAATTGCTTCCTTCGGATTGACTGCGAATCGAACTGCTCTTGTTTCATGCTATCTATTTGGTGTCTTATTCCACCTAGTAGTTTCACTTCCACACCTAGTGGCTTCAAAGCTGATTTTGACTGTTTACAGTTGATTTCTAATATATGATACATGGGTGGTTGCCAAGTGAACGAATGATAGGAATGCATGTTAGACTGCAAACTGGATGGATGGGAACTTGACATTAGAGCATTACTATGCAATCAGAATCTGAAGCTACAGTGTGCTGCTGGCTAAGTTTCCACTCATGGTATACATTTCTTATGTTTGTGTCATCTTCTGTATCCGTCTCTTAAAGTAGTTCTTATACACGCAGGATTTTCTCTGAAGTCTTTTATAGTCTTATGCAATGATGCCCCCTCAAAAAATGATACTGAGTCATAGCCTGGTGATCACCAGGAGCTATATATATGGCTCAATAAAATCATTTTTTTTTTTGAGACTGGCTCAATAAAATCATGTGCTTTCCATGTTTAAATAGATTTTAATAGATCATGTGTTGCGATTTTGTGATTATGCTACTACTGCAACCATGGAGATAAGAGTGATCAGAAAGAAGCCGGGTAGCATCAGTGCTGCACTTTCATGTTGAAAGCGGATTTCACTTATTTGCTGGCTACCAGACATGATTGTGTTGTTTGACATGCCACTGAATTTATCTCTACTCTCTAGCATGTGTGAGGATTATTATTCTGTTGTTGTTTTAGAGATGTATATGCAGCTTTTGATTCTTGACCTCAACTTTTTGCAGAAGAGGTTTGATCACCCGCAATGTGAAGGATGCAGTTGATTTGTTTCACCAAAGATTCGGGGTAAGTTGTTGCATTACCCTATTTTTTGATTACCTATGCATCATGCTCATTTGGTTATCTGCCGTGCTCATACCTGTTGAGTATATTTGATAATAATGTGGTAGTTTTTTTCCAGACTATGCTTGTATTCTATAACCGTGTGCATTGGGATCTCTGCAGATGACGTTCGCTCCTGCATTGAGTAGAGAATTTCGCCCCTATAAGCCAGATCCAGCTCCATTGCTTCACATTTGCTCCACTTGGAACATTCCACCACATGAAGTGATCATGGTTGGTGACAGTCTCAAGGATGATGTAAGTATTCTTCATCTCACTATGAACTCTAGCATTTAAAGGATTGCTATATAGTAGTACCTTCTCTTCCATGATGTCAGTTAGCATGACGCCATTAACCAAGTTCCACACACTTCATGCCTACATACAATTGCATCATAACCTTTTTCTTTCTAAATATTAGCCTATTGTAGCCAGGAACCAACATAAACTGGTCACTTTCATAAACGCCCACTAATTTTATTAGTTCCTAAAGTCCTCTCTTGCTTTATTTGTGAGCTATAATCTGAAGTTTGGGCTAGACTACTAGAGAACTAGAACCGGGCATGGCGCTTTCACTTAATACTTGCCATCTGAAACCTTTGCAGGTTGTGTGTGGAAAGAGGGCAGGGGCTTTTACTTGCTTGCTGGATGAAACGGGGCGATATGGCCCACATGATTCTTTGCCTGAAGAAGTTAAACCAGACTTCAAGGTATCTTCACTTACTGAAGTGTTCACCGTGCTGGAGGACAATTTCGATTTGGCACCAGTGCCTGCTGAGAGCAGCATATGACAGGAAAAGTTCTAAAGAACCTGTCATCTAACATGAAATCGGCACACAGCACCTTGAATAATATGGATGAATGGACAATGTCGGAGGTGTTTCAAGTATCAGATGCCCTGCTGCAGCCAGAACGACACTTGCTACCACCAAAGTGGGTTCTCTTTGAAACTATTGTGTAGTGATTCGATTTGTTGTAAATCGATTACAATGGTTGTAGAGCACTAAATCAGCACTTGTGATTTAGTGACTGGAATGGCCATGAATATCTAGCGATTTCAATATTACATCCAAGCTGCCGGGCGTGCCATTTTTTTCAGTTTGATTCGTTTGCCTCTTTCCCGTAGTATTGCTTGCATAGGTTTAGTCTGTTTCATGATGTGACGACCACTCTTTGCTTGTCTTAAATCAAATTCTTTTGTTCAGGACACCTGTGCAGCTGCTGATTCATAGTATTAGCCTGGGATGTAATACTGCCAAAGCATACTTATTTGGCCTTTGGCAAGTTGCCAGCGGGTTGTTACCTTCTTGTACAATGGCACAGTGGCCCAGATCTTTTGGTTTCACAGCAAACAGGTAACTTATTTGGCATTTGGCAAGTTGTCAGCAGGCTGTTACCTTCTTGTACAATGGCGCAATGGCCCAGATCTTCTTCCAGTTTCACAGCAAACAGGTAACTGGCACCATGGCCATATCCACCCTTCTAGCCATGGATCCACATGGCTTGTGCAGAACATGTTCTTTTTTTAGCTCTATAATATACAGAACATGTTGTCCCTCCAACTAACAACAGGCAAAACACAGTGACTAGTAGCACACAGCCTTTCTGTTTGCATTTGCTAATTCAAAACATGGCCTGACCTTTCTTCCAGCAGAAACAACAGAACAAGTATTCAGCAATCCGCAATTTCAATGCTGGACAACAGGACGTGGGATTGATCAACAGAAAACACTTCCATTATACTTCCTTGTTCCATTACTTTAAGCCAGCAGCCACATGGGAACAGGATGGAGATAGACCAGGGACTGGATTTGGCATAATCCAAGTCCAATTGGATTTTGGCACTTTGGATTCGACTGGATTTGGATCTAATTGGACCGTGGACATCCACCTGTTTTTATCCAATAGTGTTGGATTACGTTGGACAAAAAAAATCAGGATAATCCAACAACAGTAGGATTTTTCAGAGAAGCAAGGTAATTTTTGCTACATCTATATGTGGCTTAGGACGTGGGGCCCACATATAGATATGACTACACCGATTTGCACGAAGTAGCGGACTGTGGTTTTAAGACATCTCCAACAAATTTCGATCAAATCCGCTAAAATTTTCAGGTGTGAACGCGAGCTTTTAATTTTAGGGTCCGGCTTTCGACGTGGGGCCCACATGTACATATGGCTACACCGATTTGCACGGAGTAGCGGATCGTCGGTCTGAGACATCTCCAACAATTTTTGGTCAAATCCGCTAAAATTTTAAGGTGTGAACGCAAGCTTTTAATTTTAGGGTCCGACTTTGAACGTAGGGCCCACATGACTTAAAAAGGTCGGGTAAGCGTCTCGAATGGAGGCAATCTCCTTCCGGCTCAACCTGGCACTTCATCGGCCCATGAGGCCATGACAATGCCCATAACGCCCATAGTGATACTTGCATCCGTGCATGGAGTCTCGTCTAGATGGGAACCTTAATTAATCTTATTGGTTAATTGGATCATTGAACGGACATTGGATTTTGAGCAGTTGGATTGGATTGGACTGGATTTTTTTTCCCCTGTCAGTTGGACTGGAATGGATTTGGACTTCTTATTGTTTGGATTTCCTTGGATCCCTTTGATTTGGATATGGATTTTAATCCATTACCACGTCTAGATGGAGACAACCAAACATAAAGAGCTCTGTAGCGCAAGATCTGGTTCATCCATCAGCGAACGAACAGTCCACAATCATCCAAAAGTCACGGTACTGTGGATTCCCTGACTTTGCTTCAGCAAGTCAGAGAATCCACGGCGGCCACCATCCAAGAACAGAATTACAGATAAGACATCTTTATAAACAGATTTTTGTACTACTAAAGTCTTAAAGGAATAAAGGGGAACACGCTGAACGGCTGCTGAGCCACACAGCGTCCAGCAAAACATGAGCACAGGACATAAAGATCCAAGCAGTCTTCTAGATAGACCTCATAGTCTTATCAGTTCAACAAGACCACATACATTACCAGATCTTGTCAGCTAGTCTTTGCATAAGAGGAACTGAAGAACAGGCAACACTGCAGCTGCTGCTACTGCAAGTCTACAACTACTACCAGACGCATCACAAAGCAACATTGCTACATTACCAAACATGCTAACAGCATTAAACTAAGGAACCCACATTGGGCACCTATAGCAGACTAGTTTGTTACTTCTTTGATTCCTTCGAAGCTCCAACCTCGCGCCAAAATCACCAAATCAAATCAGAAAGCCAGCTGCTTATCCACAGCCAGCCAGCAATAGAAATCACTAAGCTCAAAGCAGGATGTCAGCCCTGGAAGGGAGCCTTCGGAAGAAGCTCATCAGTGGAGATGGCATCCTGCTTCTGAATCTTGGCGGACGCATGGCATACAGACCCCAGAGACCAATCATCACCTTCATAGGCACACAATAAGCAATGACAGCAGCGAGGACACAGGCAATGGAGAAAAGAAGTGTCGCCCTCGGATCACGCCAGCTGAGCAAGGCCTGCATCCTCTCACCCTGTGTTGCTATATCTCCAACCACAGTCTGCACCCTCCCAGCCACGCTGCGGAGGCGGTCATACCTGAAGCGCACTACATCTCCACGGCTCGAAGGGAACGTGTCAAACTCCTCATCAAGCTCATCTGCAGTAGCTCCATCTGCATGAGACAGCCTCATCTCCATGTGAGGTGGGTGCCTTGGACGGACTCGGTACCTCCAGAGGCCTGTGAATGCCATGGCAAGAAAGGCTGTTGGAAGAATCAGCTCCGGCATTGTGACAAACACCAGGAATGTGAATACAGCAAGGCATGAATGCACTGGGCGCTGCCAAGAGCGGACAAGCTCAAACCACCTGCCAACGGTGATAGGACCAGACAGCACATTGACAAGACGGAAGAAGTTTGCTTTGCTGCGGCGCATGCTCCACAGATGTGAACGGTGGTCAAGCATGTACTCGACAACCTCCTTGCCAAGTGGTGGCTCTGCACGGCCAAGGCGGGCTGCTACCACATTGGTAGCCTGGAACCGTAGAGTCTCAACCTGGCGCACAAGCAGCGGCTCAGCATAGTGCATCTTCGGAAGCAATGGCCGTACATAGGCATGGAACATGTTGCCAACATTGCCACAGCAGAATCGCACGGCCAGGTGAAGTTCCCCCATCTTCTTGACCCCTGACGGATGCAGCATAAGCAGAGGGTAGGCATGGGTATACACCCTATCAGTCTCCAATGTTGAAAGCCGAATGCGAACTTTACCAATGCAATTATCACGGACAGCCACCGTAGTATTCCCCGATGCAGGCTTGTCAACATGGCAGTTATCGAACACACCAACAGTGATGACAGTGCAGGGGTCAAACACCTCCCATGTGTACTGCTCATTCCACCGGGGGCACAGCGAGTCAACAACAGTGCGTGTGCGGATCCACTTCTGGCCATACTTTGCAACACAATATGCATCTGCAGTCGCACCCCTGCCATCCCGGGTCTTCATTGGTATTAAGCCAGTAGCACCAAGAACACCAAGCTCAAGCACACCAACATGTGGTTTCCATAGCTGTTTTGCTGTAGGCTGGAGATCGCTGCTGTAAGCTGTAGCTTCATCCAGAACATGGTAACCCCCATCAAGACTTAGCCGCAGATGGACACGGCGGCTCCCGAACCTGTGGACATTACTACCGGAAACATTGCCACCACCATTGCCACGGTCCAATCCAAACCACCTAGAAATCACTGGCTTCCAATCCCACCGCCTCTCAATGGCAGATAATGGCACAACAAGGCGACCAAGCAACTCATCCCGGCCTGGGGACACACGATCTTCCACAGACAGCACCAAGAACTCCTCAAACGGCTCTGCCACCACAAACATCAGGTCTTCATTCCAGAATGGGCTCGACGGTCCCCGTGTGGACACCACGGGCGCCGGCCGTGTGCGCATGATCTGGTTCCCCACCTGTGCACGCACGAAGAGCTCTGGGAATCGACCAATTCCCAATGGCCCCTTGTCCACAGGGAACATGTCATGCGCTTCAATGACTGAGACACGAAGGTACCAGAGCTTGGGCGCGACGTACACCTTGGACTTGATGGAGCCCAGTGGCCCATTGCCATGGATTCCGGCGGCCTTGGAGTGCCAAGCCTCCGCAAAGGCCTCATCGGCCTGGGTGCCAAACCAGACAGCGATCATCACCTCTGCGCCGCCGCGCTGACCCTTGCGGTCCTCCATGCTGTACCACTGAGGGGCGAGCGTGCTGTCCGGCGGCGCGCGGTGCGGCACCTCGGAGAGGTCGAACCAGACGCGGCCAACGTGGTCGTCGCTGCCGCGCGCGCGCACGTAGACCTCAACGAACGACGACTGGATGGTCTCCTTAGAGAAGGCGAACACCTGGTCCCAGTTGTGGGAAGGAACGGCCGGCGTCACGCCGCGGTAGTTCCCGAGCTTGACCTCCGCGACGGCCTCGCCCACCATCGGAACGCCGCGCGCGCGCACGACGCGCACGTAGAGGTACTCCACCTGCTCCACCAGGTCGTAGGTCGCGCTCGCCTTATCGGCGACCGCGCCGCTGCCAAGGCGGGGCCGCGTCTCCTTCAAAGAGAAGTCGCCGGGGCCGGAGAACATGGCCGGGACAGGGAATGGTTCCGCGTGCATCACGGGCTTCATGACCATCGGGGCCGGTTGCGGCATGATGTCCATGGGCGGCTCCGGCTGCTGAGGCGGTGGCTGCACGGCCACCACAGGATGCTGCTGCTGCGGCTGCTTCTTGGGCCCAGACACCGTGGGCGCCACCACGACCTCCGGCCCAGGCACCACGACCTTCGCCGGCTTCTCCGGCTTGGACTTGACGACGACATCGCCGGAGTTGATGCGGTAAATCTTCAAGGTGATCTCGCCGCGGATGTGGGAGAAGAGGCTGCGCTTCTCGAGAGTGAAGAGCTGCGGCACGACCTCCTCCCCGGGCGCCGGCACGCCGGCGGCCGGGACCCGCACCTTGCCTAGGAAGTTCCGGCCGTGCGGGCCCGCGGTGGCGGCCCCGGACGCGGCGCGGTCATTGTAGACCCCGACGTCGATGGCGCGGTAGGGCAGGTCGTCGGGGTCGGCGACGGGGAAGACGAGGCGCTCGTTCCAGACGGGGTTGAGCTCCTTGGGCCTGGCCCGCGTGCGGCGCTTCTGGTGCTCGAACTCCACCTCCACGTACGCCGACGAGGAGCCCTGGCCGTCCTTGGGCATGAGGTTGTGCGCCGCCACCACCTCCACCACCAGCTTCTCCGCCTTGGCCATCCCCGCCCTGCGCCTCCAGACGGGAGGGCGAACTCCAGGCGTCGATTCCTCTCAAAGATTCAAAAATTTTCCCCCAAGATTTCAAACTGGTGGCAAAGGGGGATTGTGCTTCTTGGTTCGCGTGTGGCGTTTCGGTTTGGGGGGGGTTTGGGTGGGGAATGGGGGTTTATACGGATGTGGATGAAGAGGAGGAGGAGGAGGGGGCAGGCGCGCGTGAAGGAATCTCCATCATCGCAATCGATGAGGCTCGCTCAGGGAAGGGGGGAGGAGCCGAGGAGGTGGGGGCTCTGCTGGTTGCTCGGGCAGGGGTGGTTGCCGCCGCGGTGGTGGCTCACTCTGGTTGCCGGAGGCTCTGCTGCCGCGCTTTGCTTTTGAGGCGCCGCGCGGGTTTTTCTTTGCCGTTTCGGTTTTCGCTTCTGGTTCAGTTCCTCTGGTCTGCTACTACTCCTATGCTCTTGCTCTCTCGGCAGCTGGAGATGGGCGGGCTGGGTGGTGACGCCAGTTCTCAGCCCGCATTGGATGCCACTGGCCCACTGCTCTCTCGGCTGGAGATGGGCGGCAATGGAGAGAACGCGCAGCAGCAGTAGGGTTACTGAACTCTGGTGAGCAGGGGACAGTGCCAAAAGAGCAAAACCGTCTTGAACGCCGTAGCTAGTGAGCTGTAGATATGGTTCTGATTTTTTGAAAGGTGACAAAGGCCCTGTTTAGATTCGCGAAAATGCACCAATTCAATCAAAAGGCAACGCATTAAACTACGTGCTCTCTCTCTACTTTTTCAATTCTCAATGCATCTCCAATCATTGAATTCAGTTGAATTGCCCAATTCTAAACAAGTCCAGAGTGAAATCTGGAAGCGTTTCGCCTAATAATGCCTGGTTGGCCTGCTTGTTTCTCTCGTGCGCACGAGCAGACCGGTCTGCTGGACAGTGCACGGCAATGCTCGCCAAATTCCCATACGTCTTCCCTAGTGGAGAGTTTCATGTCGTTGTTTCCAAAAGAGTCGCGTTATCTAATGAGTTTTGAGTTGATGGATGAAGCATGACCTTCCAATGGATAGTTTCGTATTATGGTTTCATAGGTTAGACATAGCATTTACTTGTGATGCATCCTATTGGACACAAATGAATGAAATCAAACTCTCTTGCCCTCCAATGATAGTTTCAACAAGTTTCATAGTCTTGGAAACAGTGTATACACAGTTTTATCCCAATGAAACTCCTTCCATCTCTCTCTTCATAATTACATTATCATGTCATCATATATACTGATGTGTCACTCTATTTAACGTTCATAAAATCTCTATGAAACCCCCACTGGGTTTGGCCATAGACAACGGCTATAGACGAAACAGAGAGTCGTTCTCGTATGTGAAAAATGTCCCGGGCACACTGCCACGGCACTGCGAACTGACTTTTTTCCCTTTCGAGATAACAACCGTTTGAATGACCGTGTTCGGCAGACGGGACAAAAAAAAATTGTTCCGGATTACTGTCGCATGCATGAGGGCCTAAATGAAGTTTATTTACAAAATCTTTTCACAGATGAGTGCAACTTTGCGCGACGAATCTACTGCACCTAATTAATCCATGATTTGCTACAGTAATCATCCTCTAATCGCGTGGTCAAAGGCCTCATTAGATTCATCTCGCGAATTTGACAGGGAGTTGTGGAGGTAGTTTTGTAAACTGACTTTATTTAATACCCTTAATTAATGGTCAAAGTAGCATTTAATATCCTGGACAATTTTTTTACCTCCCATACGAACACGGCCAATAGTTAGCCAGTCAACCTAGGCTTAGAAATCAAAGACACATGTTTTGTTGTAGGACTCCTGCTCCAGCCCTTGGCGCGAGGACCCCAGGAAGGAAGTGGGGCGACGGAAGCCCGGAATTCCTGCCCCCCGTGCCGGAGCCGGTGCCATCCTGTCCCGGGGCTTGGGATTGGATAGACCCCTGCAGTGCTGGCTGCCCCAGTAGGGTCGGGCGCAAGTACAAGTGTACAACGCTGCCGCCGCCTGCGAACCCTACTAAAAAATTAAAAAATGGGACGGAAACATTTCTCGAAACATTTGCACGGGGTCAGCAGCTCCATCCTGTGGCGACGGCCGACAGTCCGACACCCACACGGCCAAACCATACGGCGCCGCCGTCTGCTGTTCTTGCTGCTTGGCGTGTCACAAACGAACCCAACACTTGTGTTTATCCTCTGCGTGTGGAGTGTGGACGCAGAGGATATTTTGAGACGCCGGCGAGGCGAGCACCCGTGCGCGTGCGCCAAGGGCAAGCGACCCAAAAGCGCGTGTTTTCTTTGCTGCCGAGACCGAGGTAACACACAGGCGTCCGGCGCGGCGCCTGTGCCAACGTGCAGCCGCCATATCCAAGGCTGGGCGGGGGCCCGGCGCCGGAAACGCGGAGGCTGCGTTCAGGGTCAGGCCTCGCCTCGGGCCGCTCTCTGTTCATTAACGTCCCATTTGGTAGACCTCCTTAGGCCATCTCAACCCATGGTGTCTATAGATAGTGTCTACATTGTCAAGTAAACAAGACATTATGTTTAGAAACTACATCTCTCAATGTATAGTTTCTGTATGTAGGTCCATAATTAACACTCAATCAATTATTCTTTCTCATCTCTACCAATCATATTTATTGTTTAATTATTATGATGACACTATCATCTTCCAATATATACGTTGATGTCTAATATATAGGTTCTCATAAAAAAAACCAGATCTTGCATGAGACCCGATTTCTTCTATTCTCCGCTCTCTCCACCGACTGCTCCAAAGGTAAGCGCGCAAACGAAACGCGACGGTCGAGATCCGTGGGGGACGTGCGTGTGGGTGTGGCCGTGGCCGTGACCCCACCCCACCACCGGCGGGGACCACGACGCTCGGGTCGGGCGTGAAAAGGCACGTCACGACCGCTGCTGCTGCTGCATCGGCGTCGCCTCCCCCTTCCTCGTGAGCAGCGACGCGTGCTCTCGCCGGCCTCTCTCCTCTTGTTCTTCTTGCCCCAGTACTAGTACGAGTAGAATCGAGTTGCTATGGCCCATGGAGGCGAGCTGAGCGAACTTTGGACTCGCGTGGTCCTCCCGCCCGCGTCCCTTTCCATGAGAGCATGGTTAATAGCTCAGCCCACTGCCGGCTGAATAGAAAGCCAGGTCACCGGTGAGAGAAAAGAAGTGACGCTGGATCCCACTAATATTTAACACTCACCCTATTCCAGTTGCAGCACAGAGCCAATGAGAGACCAGAGAGCCCTGTTGCGGCTCTAGAAGCATGCATTACGCCCGCTGGAAGCCGGCGTCTCACGAATCGCCCGTTTTCATCTCTCTCCTCTTTTCTCTCTCATCCACGTTGGACCGTAGTGACGTGTACTGCTATTTCGCCCGGTGATGTGGCCTTATAATACTTGCTCTGATCTAAAAATGCAGCGCGTGCATGGCAGCCTCTGCCTGCCCTGCGCACGCTGACACGCACCGTGTGATGTGATCTTTTGCGTGCGACGGTGGTAGCCTGTGGTGACGCGTGAAATTAGCTGCCGCGGCATACGTTCGTCTCAGCGTCTCGCGCTCACCTCGGTCGCCCTGCTCCCTCCTCGATGACAAGCTGAGCTCCGCATGCGACGCAGGGGGTGTTCAATTGCGTGAAAAAATTTTGGTGAAATATTTTGCAAGAAAATCTTATCATTTAGGAGTACTAAATGTAGACTAATAATAAAACTAATTATAGATCTCGTCTGAAAATTGCGAGATGAATCTAATGATGGTAATTAATCCATGATTAGTAAATATTTAGCGGATGGTTACTGTAGCATCACTGTTACAAATCATGGTCTAATTAGGTTTATTAGATTCGTCTCGCAAAATTACCTAGGGTTATGGAATGGGTTTTGTCATTAACACACGTTGATTACTCCATGCATGTAAGATTCCTTTGGGAAAAATTTGGGTGAAAAATTTGTTGGGGAATTGAACACCCCTACAATCGGCAGCAAGCAATGCACGGCGCCCTGCTGCATCGCTTCGCGAATTGGTTCGTTTTGGTCCTTCCTTGTCGACGTGCCCGTCTCACACTGGACCGCGCAGGACATGCATGGTACTACTGCACAATACACGGCCGCTTCTGCTTCTGCTTTGCTTGCTTGTACCTATCTCTATCCCCTTGACATGCACCGGCAGGAGAGCAGAACGGAGCGACTCAGGGGCCGTTTAGTTTAGAGTTTAAGTTTGCGAAAGAAAGTTTT
>CM014270.1:75041301-75061531 GCA_004135705.1 Alloteropsis semialata | reverse complement strand
ACGGAGAGGGTCGCCGCGGATGCCGCGATGGCCCCATCTGACCAAGCTCTACACGTCGCCGCTCCCTCTTGTACACATCCTCAACCCGGTCATCGACTCGCCGGAGGCCTCCTGTTTCGTGGCCACCTCACGCCATCGCCGGCCTCTTCCTGGAAAGCTCGTCGGCTCGTAGCAAGGAGAGGCTGCAAAATCAGATTTTCACACACATATTAGATTTGGGGAACAATTGGGGGGCATGCGGCAGATACAAGTAGCAGACAACACACAAAATTTGGAAACACATTGATTGGAACCAAATAAGGCAATTAGCAGCCAGGCAATAAGGAAACAAATACCTAGAAACTGGGGCGGGATTGGAATTTCGAATGGTGGGTACACGGGTGGGTAACTAAAAAGCGCGGTGACAAAAAAATAACAATTTTGGTCAGAGGTATTTTCTAACGATCAAGTTTTCCCTCTCCCCTCCCCCCCTTTGTCAAACTTTTCGGTCTGCCTTGTGGGCCCATTTAAGAAAGTTGTGAGGGGTAAAGGTGGGTAGGCTTTAGGTGAGAATTGTTTTCAAATGTTATTCTCTTTATAGTATAGATATATAGATATATATATATAGAACACTAAAAAAACACTACCAGATCACAGGGCAAGTCATTGAACCTCATATTTAATTCAACTGCTACACTAAGATATCAAGGAGCCAGAATAAAAAAATGGCACAAGAAAAGTGAAGAAAACAAAAATGAGGCAATGCAAGAGCGACTTGTAATTGGCATGTACCATGCAATGATTTCCTTCCATTCCACCAAGATATAGTCAGATGGTCATAGCATCAGCACTGCAAATGCAAAACTTAAGGAATTTGTTCAGAAATTGGGGTCTAAAATAATCTAGCTAGTTAATTGCAATGACTAATCATGTTGACCTATTGCAAAGCATGAAAATCGTAACATGCATTTTTTTTGAGATAGAAGAAATTAGAATTAGATTCATATATGTAGTTATGCAGTCCCTCCATCTCTTGCCTATTTCCAAAAGATTCCTTTCAGTATATATGGCTCAGGTCTTAGCCTTGCAGATGCATCCTCAATAAGCCTATTTATCATTCACTGTTCAAAATACCCAAAACCTCAAAAACCAAATCATCAGTACATCTACCCTTCCCTTCTAGACACTATTTTCACTTGACATTTCAAGAGCCCAGGGTGAAGTTACTGGATTGCAAGAGGGGAGAAGGGGAAAAAAGATACCTTTCTACAATGACAAGCTCCTGCACCTCGATCTTCACCTCAAGCAACTTCACAAACACCAAGCAACTTCACAAGCACCCATTTCCTTCTCATAACATTTCTGCTAGCAAAATTCCAGGAACATTGATCATAAAGAGTCCAAGGTCATCACAGTTTCTTAAATAGTGAAGCTTTTGATGCAGCTACCAAAACTGTAGTACACCATTTTTTACTATTAGGGAACCTTTCAATAATCAGTGCATTCACAACATCCATGTGCTCATTCCTAGTGGAAAGGATTGCAAGCTCTTGCATGTAGACTGCAAGTCAAGAAATATCAGGTCAAATAATGTCATGCAACAGGACAAAAGGATTCAGAGGAACTGCATGTTGTTGCTTCTTCACACAGCAAGTGCACTAATCATCAAACAAAATATGTGTATAGTTCCTCTTTCCAATACAATCGTGTTACTGCATAAAAAAAGTAAAATACTGAGCTGCGAAATGATAATTAAAAATATTGTGGGCATATATTTTGAATCACATGGAAAACAATTCAGAAACAATTAGTGCAAACATACAGGCATGCTGAATTTACAGGAAAAAAGAAATAATAATGATCAGATTTAATAAAGCATGCCAGAATAGAAAGACCAATGATACCACAGTTTCCTCACCTATCATATCCAGAGGCCAATCAAATATGCATTCCCTCACATGATAGTTTTTGAGGAAATATCAAAGCTGAACCTGAAGCAAGGTATTAGAGAGCATGAGATGGGCAATGATAAACTTAAAATTAAAAGAAAAAAAAAGAAATGGTGGCAAAATGTATGGGATACAACTTACCTTGCAGCAGCAGTTGGACTGATGTCAAAATTTATCCATTAATTGAATCAGAACACGCTCTTTTCTCTTGCAGGTTTTATTTGCCACGAGTAAGGATCAGGCTAGATTTTATTTGCTAGTACACACTATCAGAGGTTGATTGAACCATTGAAGCAATGATGGATAAAAGCTAACCTGTTTGAAGCCGCCACTAATTTATGCCAAAAGTCCACGACAACCATGGTCTGATGAAGTACCTAGGCCTGGCGTCAGGTGCCACTCAAAAGTATATATATCGGCCATCAACCTCGTGCACCTAAAAAATCGTTCTACAATGAATGGCAGAGATTGAATGGGAAACAAACAAGAAAAAATATTCATGCAGAAAAAACAATAATAATAATATTAAAAATAGCAACAGCGATACTCAATATTGTATGCCCAATTAGATCAGGGTTTAACCATGTTTCAAAAAAATAAAATTCATGGCCCAGGGTTTAATCTAGCACGGACACATCATGCCAAAAAGTGTTATGTATAGTTCATATATATGCGGGATTACATGCTCCTGGAAGCGGAGAATCTATTCCATAAAAAATTATATGCCCAAATGCTAAAATGAACTCACCTCCCAACCGTGATGCTCGTAGCAGCTCCTGATGTCCAAAGGGCTATAACCAAAAACATATAGGCAAGTCATAAGCATTTCAGGTAAAATAATTCATCACCTCCAAGTTACACGTACAATGTAAACAAATTAATTGTAGCTTCCTGTTAAATGGCCAAGACAATTTTCATAGTACTTATTAGTAATCTATTATGCAACAACCTAGGAATTCCATACATAAGAAAATTATTTCAGATTATAAACAAGAAAGTTTGGCGTCAACTAAAAGAAACACACCTCAAGAGTAAAGCTTCTCATTCCTGCGACAGATAAACTTGAGAGCATTGCACGCTAACCACTGCTTTCTTTAATCCATTCCATCATCACTAAAGAAGACTTTGCAACAATATCCGTGTGATCTGAAACTAAGATTTTGGGCATGCTTCATGCAAAATCTTACCGGCTACCAATACTATAGAACAGTCAACAGAGACTATCGTCATACAACCTGAGAAATCTATCACAATTTGAATATGTAAATGTTTTTAAATTGAAATCCCTAACCTGTGCGGCATTAGATTGGCACGTGTGCGAAGCAATTTCTCTACCTCCCTGTCATCGCTTGGGCGACTGCCGCCGAGGTCAACCGGGTTGGGGAAGCCAACCGCATCCGCCACCGTAGTCCCAAAGCGATGCAGATGGCGGTGGGGATACGCGCTATGGCCGGCCGCTGCCGCCGTCCCCGAGGCACTCTGAGAGAGACGCTGAGGATGGGATGTTGGTACGATGCGCCGGCCGCCAGACGGTACATCTCGCTCGCTCGCTCCCTCACGCACGCGACAAACCCCCCGCGCCGCCGCCGGAGAGGGGGTCTGGGGTCCTTGCTGGTTGGGAGGCAGAATGCGGCAAGGGGATATGAGGAAGAAGAGAGAGAAAAAAGGAAGGTCTACTGCTCGAGACCGGCAAGGCCACAAGGAAGGAAATCAACAGTCATCTCTCATCCGCGTGAAAAAAGGAACATAAATTCAGGGGCGGGATTGGTGCCAGAGCAAGGTAATTAGACGCAAAATAGGAAACGGAAGATAGAGAAAGGGAGGGTAATAGGGAACAACGACGAAGTGAATAAGGAAACAAATACCCGAAAATGGGGCAGGATTGGAATTTTGAATGGTGGGTACACGGGTGGGTAACTAAAAAGCGCGGTGAGAAAAAATTAAAATGTTTTGCCGCAGCTATTTTCTAACAATCAAGTTTTCCATCTCCCCCCCTCCTGTCAAACTTTTTGGACTGTATCGTGGGCCCATCAAAGGAATTTGTGAGAGGTAAGGTGGGTAGCTTTTGGGTGAGAATTGTCCTCAAAAGTTATTCTCTTTATAGTATAGATGAGTATTAAATGTGGATAACTGACAAAACCCATTTCACAACCCGGGTAAGGGGTAACTTCATGAGACGAATCTAATAAGCCTAATTTGGCCATGATTAGACAATGTCGTGCTACAGTAGACAATCTCTAATGACGGATTAATTAGGCTTAATAGATTTCTCTCGCGATTTCCCGTCCATTCGTGTATTTAGTTTTATAATTAGATCATGTTTAATCCTTCTAATCTTCGATTTAGTTTTGCTACAGTAAATTTCGCAATAAATTTTTGTGAATCTAAACGTGGCCTTAACAAAAAAAAAAACGGCAAATGATCTTACACTGCAGACGCGCGGCATCCTTCGACCCCACAAACTACTCTAGTACTCTACCTGATTTGGAGGCTATTGAATTCTTCAGTAGGTACAACCGTACAAGCGGTACCGTGCACCTGCCTGTTTGACAGGATGGAGAACAGGTCAAATTGTGTCAAACATGTTTTACGTCACGACTATCTTGTCTGATGTTTCGATGAACCCTTTTGTTAAGGCATGTTTAGATCCACTCCGCTCTACAGTTCTTAGTTTTGCTCCAACAATTTCAAGCCAAACACCACCGACTCCATGTTTTGCAGCTCCATGAAATACTCGAATCTAGAGCCCAACTCCACGTTTTTTTTGTGGAGCATGTCAAGAGATGCTCCACGTTTTGCAACTTCACGATGGACCTGCTCTATGGTGAAGTTGGTAGAGTGGACCTACGTGGAGCAGATCCAAACATGCCGTAAATACTTAAATATGTAAAGAAAGACATTGCCATGGCATTCTAAAAAAAACACCAGAATGCAATTCCTTTGTAAGCTACATTGGTGACTGAACACTTAATTTGACCCATGTTGAGCAATTATCCAATTGATTTGATCTACCAATTGGTGCATGTGTGTGGCAACACTATTTTGTAGGAAATGCATGCTCGAAGTGGGTACACGCATGGCACTGCCAGTTGGATTTAATGCTCGGCCATTTTCTATATATAGCTTAAATTTAACACCTACACATCTCTCAGTCGATAAAACCAGAACGCTTGCCCGTTCAACCTTGAGATGGCTCAGGAAATCCTTTGTCTTTTATTTTCTGATCAACCATATATTCAGTTAAAAATTTGATGCGTATGGAAATTTCTAACACCACAAAGAGAACATTATTATATATATTTATATTAATGAATATCGTGCTCACTTTTACAGTGAAGCAAGGGAAACCACACCACAATAGCTACTTGAATTGCTAGCTGTGGTAGATATATGCATGGCCTGCAAGATATGCGTATAGTACTTATTAAAAGAAGAATAAAAATCTGAAAATAAAGAAATAAAGAGCCTATGATGGGATATATGGTCACCACCCGTACATCACGTGCACAACACGGACAGACGAAATTAAAACCTGCAGAAAATGACATGTCCTGGACAACCCAATTTGGAACTGACGACACTAATAGGATCGGAGAACTCTCTACGTCTCAAAACTCACCAAAGAGAAAACAAGCATGCGAATTGCAAGTTGCAGTAATGCAAGCATGAATCAGCAAGCTGGAGATGGATCGATGTAATAAATGTAACTGCTGGCTGATGGATCTATATGTGGACGACGACGAAGCTGCTGGTGGATCGTGGATGTGAATCATCTATGCGCGCAGCTGGTGGTTGTGGAGGTCGTCGATGGCGAGGACGGTGCTGAGGTTCATGGGCGCGATGTAGTCGGTGGAGCCAGACATGAACTGCTGCACGATGAGGCGGTTGGCGCGCTCCGTGGGGTGGAAGGCGTCCCAGAAGACGTAGGCGTCGCGGTCGGGGCAGAGGCTGGACATCAAGGTGCAGAGCCCCATGCCGTTGAACCTGCCCTGGCCGCAGCACGCCTGGGTGGCCGTCACGAAGCCGTACGCCTTGGGGTCGTCGATGAAGTCGTTGTGGATGCGCTGCATGTTGACGCCCACGAACACGTCGGCGCCGTACCCGGCGTTGAGCTCGCTCAGCAGCGCCATCAGCCGCGGGTTGTACATCTCCGCCGCGCGCTGCAGCTCCTGGTCGCAGCTCCCGTCCAGGCTGTGCAGCGACAGCTCCGCCGGCACGCACCCGATCGGCCCCACGCCCTGCACCAGCACGCGCCGCGCGCCAAGCTCGTACAGCCTCTGCATTATATTCGTTCATCAGCTCGTGGCCGGTACATATTGCATGTACGTATATATGATGGATACCGTTGCATTGCATGCATACCGTGAGGATCTGCCTGTACTCGGAGAGGATGTAGTTGATGTAGTCGGGGAGCGAGAACTCGCGGGAGCGCGGCGAGTAGGGCACCAGGTAGTAGTTGTTCACGAAGTCGTTGCCGCCGAGGGTGATGAGCACCAGCGCGCCGTTCACCAGACGCGCCGTGTGCTCCGGCCCGATCAGCGAGCTCAGACGCTTCTGGTATTGCTGGAAGTAGAGCAGCTGCTTCGAGATGTGGATGATGTTCGCCTGGTTAATTCCAGTTACATATGTATTATTTATGCATGGATTTAGCAGCTTCAGCAGCGTAAATTAATGTCGTGGGTAATTTAATCAGTGCAGCGATGATGCGTTGTTGTATTACGAATTGGATCCCGGTGTCGTTCAGGATCCCCACGCCGGCCGACGCGAAGTTGGCGCCGACGAGCATCTTGTCGCCGTCCAGCTCCGGGCTCAGGTACGGCAGCACGGGCTCGGCGCCGAGGTGCTCACCTGCATCCATATATGCGCAACAAGTTATAGACGACGACTGTTCCTGAACAATGTGCGCATGGAATTCAGAGATACGTAGCAGGCAGGCGCCAGCAGCTACGACGAACGACTTAACTGATGATGTCCGGCACGTTCTTGCCGTTGCTGAAGCGCCCGGTGGCGCGGTGGTCCGGCGTGTCGATGCCGTAGGGCGGCGAGTCCGCCCGGGCCGCCGTCATCAGGTAGTTGTTGTTGCCGTTGTCCACGAGGGAGTCGCCGAAGACGAAGAAGGCGCGGGCCGCGTCGGAGGTCGGCAGCGTGCCCAGGCAGAGCACGGGGAGCAGGGCGAAGGCGAGCCACGAGGAGGCCATTGCAGCTGCACCTGTCAGTGGCCTGCTTGCTGCTGATGTGATGGACTGAGTCGCTTGTCAGTGACGCTTCCTGCAGCGTCGCAGCCCTTTTATAGCGCCATCTCGCCCATTCTGGCGAGAGCATCGGAGGATTGGTAGCCCCCGTATGATCGGTGGTTGGTGCCCGTCATTAGTTCACTGTTCCCCATTTGCTTTGGGTCTTAATAATAAATTCTCTGGTTCTAATTATGTGTTGCAGTTCCTTCTGCAAGTGGAGCTTTCGTTCCATCTGGTCAGACTTCACGTATACAGTATTGGGTTTTTGTTTCCAGTTTTGCACAACCATAACTTCACAATTGATCCAAGCTCATCATCTTGACCTGCTCAGGAGATGGAATGATGGATCTTGGAGTTTCCTTGCAGAAAACATGGATCTACAGTGTCAGCGCTCGGATTTGAATGGCAAAGAGCCAAACTCAACTGCTGGGAGCGGCTCATCACTGGGTTTCTGAAAATGCACAGCATTATTCTGAAGGTTCTACTGACTGAACAACCCATCAGACTGGAAAAGGAATGTGCCAGGATCTTGACCGAGATTATCACAACAGGGTATTCATGGGGGCAGTTGGATCTATCTTATCGTCTATGTAATGATGCATGGGGTTAGATGAGCTGTATGTAGCTTGCTATTATATGTGAGACTTAGCTTGACAGTGAGCAGTAAGATTGATCTGGACGAGTAGCTTGCATCAACATCCCACGTGCGGCTGCTTTTTCCTCATTTCCTGCTGCGTGTGGAACTCTTCAGTAAACCATGCACAGTAATGAGTTCACCACATCTTCTGTTCATGGCTTTCATCTGGTAGAGCAGCAATCAGGTTAGTAGAGAAAATGTTACCATTTTCTTGCTATCTTAATACGTAGTACTACTCTGTACCATTCTCAAAACATCCACTTTCAGCATACAAACTACCGAGCAGCATCAGTATAATGGGCATATATACCCGAGTATATATACCAGCACCAGGTCGTACTCGTACCACCTGATCAACGGACACTGACACTGCTACTCATATAATTGGCGCTAGGATTGATGGATCACAAGATTCACTGGTGAAATCTAAGAAGAGACTGAACCTGTCCAAGGCAGTAGGGGCCCTTCCCAACTCTCAACCGCACTGCATTTACTCCTGAAATGTGTGATGAGACCACATCATCTTCGTCCATGCTGCTTCTCTTGTAAATCTAGACCGTACCTTCTTTTTTTTTTGAGAAAGAGAGAGAGAGATGTACTTGGGTTTTGGCTTTCAGTTATCCGGACTCCGTAAGTTACCACAGCCTTTTTCGTATATGTCTTGCAATCTGCATTTGGTTTTTTGGGTTAAACTGATTGATGCATACAACGTAATATTGAGTCCAAATTGAATTAGCTGTCCATCTATACCTTAGGCTTTAGATATGAACGGCCTGGTGCATGACACTTGGTATAATACATTCTGTTCCAATATATGTGGGATTTGTGCAGAAATGAACCCGGCATTTCGCCAAGCTCTAACCGTTCCTGCACTGTTAGTGCGAGGTCTTCAGATGGAGTCTTACCGAGTGGGACTGGAGGATGGAGGAGACAGAGAAGTACACTACAATTAGAAATGACCTGGCGTAATAACACCGGGTGCAGGCGCACCATCTTATGGAGGCTATTCAAGTCCGATGTTCCCCTGGACGGCTGGATGAAAACAAGAGCAGGTCTGCAGATGGAGATGGATCTCATCTAGAGGATCGGACGTCGCCAGGGGAAGTACAGAGTTTCTACCACTTCTCATCCTGTCAGTGTCGGTTGCTCGACTTGGCCAGAGCCTCTCTCAGAGGCAGCCCGTATCCATATCAGGTCGTACACGAGTCCGGTTTGAACTGTCCTGGTCCAGTATTTACATCTACTAATTACTGCACTATTTAGTACTGCTCAAGTTGCCTCTAGCTTTCTCAGTGGGTAAAAGTCTAAAACCCCATCTCCTTTCTACGCAGTAACATACAGCACAACGGTCTGAATGATGCAGCACAATGGTCCGAATGACAAATGCAGCTGCTGAACAGTAACATTCAGCATCCTCGCCGTAGCAGCAATGGATCTGGACACCTTTATTTAATACCCCTAATTAGTGATCAAAATTGTAAACAGTAGTACTAAATTTTATAACTGGTGGGTCCAAACAGAGCCGTTGTTGCGATGGGCTTAATTGTACGACGTTGTTGCGATTGCGAGAGCAGAGGTCGATCGATAGCAGGTCGCTGTCACTGCATCCCCCGTCCCTAGTGACAATTGACAAGGCATGCAGATGCAGGCGCCTGTGAGAGCGATGTGAGGAGCTGCATTGCATGCCATCAGTAGGTAGCTCATGCATGCTGATTCGCTCGAAGAGGGAATTAATTAAGAGGGGATTGATCATCGCTGATGACAGCTACACTGATGGTGGTTGGTGTGAAGCCCATCTGCAGGGTTCCTAATTAGGCATGCTTTCCAAGTGAGTGCTTCTGGTTGTGCTTGCCTTGGTAGAAGTATGCACAAGGATGCGTCTCCGTGCAAGGCAGTGAGTGAGTAGCTCAGATTACGTGTGCGCCTCAGCTGTGAGCAGTAATGGCTTATGTATGGGTGTTGCTTAGAAAAGGTTAAAAGACCAGGGAGTACTGCAACTGCAAGCCGTGGAACTGCCAAAAATCTGCCATGGATCCATCCATGCAATGGGTCCATCTCAACTGGCCTGACCAAGGACGCCATGACGCCAGGGCAGGGCAGCTTTTCTATTCTACCTTTGGTCAGTGAATGCCTCTGCTTGGTTGGGGCCGTGGAGGCGGTGGCCGGTGCAAGCCGAGCCGTGGCAGACAGAGGCGACCCGTTTCACCGGCTATTTATGGCCGGGGTTGTGGTACGGCACGGTAAGGGGGCGAGTCCGGTCTGCTCCTCCGGCCGGGCGGCGGCGATTTCTTGCCGTTGATTGGCCGTCCTATGGATTTGTTTTCCCGGAGGAGCTCCGTAGATAGATTGGATGCACGGGTCCTCTTGGATCCATCGATGGAGAGCGGATGGGATGGATTCCAAGGCAGGCAGCCCAGTAATTGCGGGGCTGTCCGCGCGAGACACGGCACGGCACGCACGGCCTCGCCGCCTCCAATGCCCACTAACCTCAGCCGCAGGGTACGCCGCAGCCACACAGTATACTGTGTACCCCGGGTTGGTCGGTGAGGTGACCCCTACCCGCGGTTGATGGTAAAGGGATCCCGGGCTGGGACCGCTGCTCAGAGATGCAGAAGCGAAGTAGTAGTCGCAGGCCGTCCCTGTCAAAATTCTGAATTTGCAGGGCCGGGCCGCGCGCGTCGCTGGGCTCTACACATCTCATGTAAACATATGAGCCCGGCCCAAGATAGAAGTTGCGACTGCCATTTCATTTCGCCGAGTCCTTTGGACCAGTCTGCCTGGCATAGGCCCATCGTCTCTTTTTTTTCCTTTTTTTTTTGGGTCTCGAGACGACGGCACTCTCCGTTCGCCGAAACTAGGAAAATAGGAACACCCCATACCTAGTCAACGATTGGAATCCATTTGAGCATGTTTGACCAGACAAAATTAAAGTTTGAAACCTAAGGTTAGTTGTACCGCTGTGCTGTATAGTCTAAACCAGTTGGGTGCATGTACAACTGTTTAGACAGCTGCTGTCTATTTGATTTGCCATGTCACATACAGACAGCTAAATAGATAACTTGTACAGTGAGTTGTCTATTTGGCCGTCTGCAAACTATTTAATCCATCCATGTACACACAAAATCATGTTGATCAAGTATAATTTGATCTTTGTAGCATATTTGGTGCTTCCATAATAGAATGCATAATATATTCAAATAAATCACATGAGTCACTTAAAAAGCATAAATATAATATATATTTATATTGATATGTACTAGAGATACATGATATGATATAATAAAGCACAACTCGATTGTTTATGTAGGTCTAATTCCCCCCTTTGTGCACATGTCCACATGCCCAGTTCACACATGATTAGAGAAAAAAAAAGAGAAACAAGGCCTGTCGCCCAAGTTCAGCAGCAGCAGCAGATGAAAGTGCACATGTCTGTCGCCCAAGATCAGCAGCAACAAGGTATGTGCTTTGTCTGGCACAAGCTCTGTAGGTCCTGGACAAACAAAGGAAATGTTGCATGAATTTCAGAAAGGTATAGTAAAGAAAAGGGAGATCAGCTGCAGGTAAGGAATTCAACATGATAAGAAATATGAGCCAACTGAGCTTTATCATATATCTATTATGAGCCAACAGATATATAGCGTGAGATCAGAACACTCAAATTTTAGAACACTGAAAAATGAGTTATCAGACATATATACCATGAGATCAGAACACCTAAAGTTTAGAACACTAAAAGATCAGACACTTCTTCAGTATTTTGTTGAAAGTTAACTCTCACTGACTTGCTCTAGGTAAAATTAGTGAAGCCACCAACAGGTGCTGGATTACTAGTTCTGAAAAAACATCCACTTGTTCCAGAAGTTCCACAGATCCAATTAACACTGAAAACAAATGCATAGGACAATGATCTTGTACCAGCATTAGTAAGTTGTCTTGTAGGTGGCTTTTCAGGCTGCTGAAGAACGGGCCAGCACCAGGGAAGAAGCAACCATTGTCAGAGAAGGATGTTGGAGAGGCGCTGTGTGAAATCCTCCTCCAGCGACAGCTCTTGCTCGAACCTCGCCCAACTGCTCCGGCACTTTAGCTCTGCTTCCCCCTCCATTGCGCATTTGCGCCGCCGTGGACCCCTTCCTTGTCGATGGTGATGCCGGCACCTTCCCTGCCGACGCCAGCCCCTTCCGAGCACGCGATGCAGCGGCCTTCCGCTCCCGTAGCGCAGCCGCGGCAAGCAACTCATGCGCCGCCGCCGCCGCCGCCGCTAGCTTTTCCTCTTGCCGCATGCTGCTCCGGATGTGGATCTGAGGAATTTCGAGAGTGAAGATTGAAGTGGCTCTGCTCGGATTTTATGGTAAGGGCAAAGGCTAGGAGTTTTGGGAGGGAAGGGAGTCGCTCGGCTCAAGATTTGCCGCCATCGCGATTTCGCAAGAAAAATCCCCCCGTGCGCAAGGGATCCCTGACGCCGTCGACGGGCCGACGCAGGCGCGTACAACGCGCGCCACGAGCTGTCGACTCGCCTGGGAGCACGAGTCCGCGCCGTAGACGAACAAAGCGACGGCCTCCTTCTCTTTCCTGAGTAAATGATGTCCATGTAGGACTATTCTATCTAGGTGGCAACAAAAAGACAGCTGCTGTCTGTGGGTTGTACATGCCCTGAGCCAACTACTACTACCTAGTACCTACAAGCGGTTGGGTCTATTATACTTTCGTTACTTCCGTGCCGTGTATGTGTATATACACCACAAACAGAGCCAGCCAAGCGCGATAATTGTTTATACGTGCAGGTACAGAGTACATAAGTATTGATCGCCTGTATACTACTAGCAGCTAGTTTTTTTTTTTGGCCATCACCTACTCTGCTACTACTCACCGCCCGTATCAAACTCCATCACCTTTCAGCAGCCAAGATGCTACAGGAACCAACGCAAAGTGTCTGCGTTACTCGTCGTAGTCGTAGCACGCGCAGACGCCAGCCCCGGCCCGGCCCGAAAAGCGGTGAAATTAAACCGCCCGTTGATGCCAACGTGCCAACGGCGTACGTGCCCGGTTCTAGTGCCTTCTGTCGACAATCTGTGGGCCATGCATGTTGCGAGTTTTACACAAAAAGGTTAATGCAATGATCTTGATTATATTATGCTGTCTTGAGCTAGCATGGACTCTATACAAATCAACCAGCGTGCAGGAGATAAGACGTGCATTACTCACCTAACAAAGCTCATCCTCATCATCGGATGTATTCATTCGCCCAGTGTGCATGTGTCCTAATTTAATTGTCGTGGTCATGCTGCTGAGGTTGATATATGCACTGTTCCTAGAAGAAGACAATCAAGGTTGTTAATCCATCACAGCGACAAATACCAATTTTGAAGTGCAAAAGCTCATGATATAACATGCATGAGAATTTTGTAGCTCGACTCATGAATTTGGCCTACCTCGCACATCCAACAAAATACGACTACTACTACTGATGTACTACACTGCAACAATCGATTCAACGACCGTCCGAGCTGTGTTTTGACACTAACGAACATATATTTTTCTACTTTCTAACTCAGAAAGCAATTAGCCACCAGGTGAGAAGGGCGTAGGAAGTATTATTCTGGTGCACGCTTGAATAATAACGAATATGTTTTTTATAAAGGATTTATCCTGCTTTTATAGAAAACATATAACTAATAACGAATATGTTGGCGGCCCGAAGCCTTGAATTATGCCGTGCACTTTTTTATATCATTATATTGCAACACCTCAATATAGCAATGCAGCCTCACCTTTTGGACACTTAACTTCTTGTGTGGTCAATCAGAATACAGTAGTAGCTACCTTTGGAAATTAATAATCCCCCGCTTTTTGCAAACTATAAAGACTATTTTGTTTGATTGGCACAATACTTTGACCGACAGTAACTCCACAATGCATAACTTATATGACACAAGCTTAATGTTCTTAGATTTGTATTAGAACACTTACCTGTAGCTATAAATATGACATATTAATACTAAATCATGGTTTGAAATATTGTTCTAATAATTAATAAAACGAAATACATTTTCAAATTTCAAAATGAGGGAGTACGTAGCATGTGTGCTTATCATTATTTACTCAAATTTTGGAAAATGATTGTTGAGTAAGCCCTTCTATATACTGGACTTGTGTTGTAAGTGTTGTGAATAGATGTCTCTTCATAGAGACACCTCCTCAAGATGATCTCATCCAACCAATCAAGGCATACACTAGATAGTTGTAGACACATCCAAGGGATGTGTCCCTTGGTGAATAGACACATTGGAAAGACACCCATTCCGAAGAGGCACCTCCTGAATAGATAGACACCTTTCCAACGTGTCCCCTCAACATGTATATATATGTAATCAAACACTTGAATCAATACAATCATCCATTCACTCTTGTCATTTGTCTCTCGCTGTCTCTCGAGTACATTTACATTCAACACGTTATCAGCACGCTCTACACTGAGCGTTGTAGAGAGAAGGAGAAGAAAACTTTGCCTCTCCTGTTACAAGCACTTTGCCTCTCTCCATTGAGCGCAACTGCGCAAGAGAGAAGAAACAAGAGAATGCTTCGGCGGCCATAGCAGGAAAGAACATCGAAGGATTGACGAGGATGTCCATGCCGGTGATGCATCGTCTTCTTCCACGACCACCAGCAACTTTGCTCTGCAATTTTGAGAGACGGAAAGAGATTGGTCCCCGCCGGCGGTCCCTGAATGGAAGACGATCGATGTCGGTGACGTATTGACTAGCAGGCACGTCAACGTTCGTGTTCTTCCACTTCACCATGTCTTCGATTGCTGGTGGTGCATCCATCAGAAGGAGACATCAACATCAGCAGATAAGTAACGGAATTAGATTTTCAACAAGAAAACGATTATTACTTTTCGATTGACTGGTCGTGGATTGGCAAGCGATGGTGGTGCGACACCATAATGTCAAACGACCGCGGTCTGCGGTGGCGTACTGGCATTGATGCGTCTGCAACTACGTCGCATGAGTATGTTCCGCGGCGGCGCTGATGCACCCGCGACTGCAAGGGCTTCTGCTCAAATAGAAGCCCCGGCCGTACCTACGGGACCGGTATCAGGCGACATGCGGCGACGGCTGCTGCGGTTTGTGAGTAGCAGTTGCTACGCGTGTGGCTTGGCCAAGCGCTAAGCGGTTTTTGTCTCGCCTCGCGAGCAGCGCCTAGGCAAATGCGGGTGAGCGGCCCAGGCAGGCGCCGATACGCAGCCCAGCCGGACGCTGGCTACCGGCCTAAATGAGCGCCACCGATTGGGCCAACCGGGCGCCGCTGGGCGGCCCAAGCTGTGCACTGCCGAATTTTTTAGATTTCAATGTCATTGATGTCTAGTATAACTGCTAAGTTCGGCCTTGTTAATTTGGCAATTTAATCTATAAATTGTATTTTAACATGTGGAATTCTTTTAATTAAGTATCACTTAATTAACGAAGAATTCTGATGCAAAATAACATATACATATCTTGGAAAGAATTTGGGATGGAGCACAACGTGATGGAGGCTTAAACATTGGCTGCAATATTTTCACTATGAAAATATTAGTCTAGAGACTATATTTATTGCAGCAAACATTTGCCCATCACTGAAAGGTCTACATCTTATGATGATTACCCACAAGTGTTCTCCTAAGTAAATATTTTGGAGATTTGATTTTGGTCTACACCTTAACGGTGATTACCAATTTTATTTTTGAAATTTGGTCGAGCACAGGGTAGTGGAGACCTAGGTATTGGCTGCGGTATATTTATTATGAATATATTAGCCCTGAGACCATGCTTTTAGGCAGCAAGATTCTTGCCCGCTACTGGGAGATCTACTCCATTGTTTTATTACATGGAGATTATCTACATTGTGTCCACCAATTTTTCAAAAACAAAAAGTACTCAGTTATGAGGCACACCTTTTGTGATACCTCCAATTCTCCAATATAAGAAGATATGATGTTTAATATTTTGCATAATTGTTACAACATCACCACTGTGGTTCTTAATTTACCTAGTGTAAAGGAACTAGTGGTTATGCCATATGTTAAAGATAATTATTTTAATAGAGTTCGATGAACTCACCTTGATGGGCTTAATTATCTTACATGTGCACCAAACATCAAGATCACTTTTGCATGTCATGGATTCCTAAAAGGTGATTAGTGAACCCCAAAATGGGGATCCACCTCTTCATTAAGAAGTGTGATGCTCTCTTTCTATTATGGTTCTACATCCATGAGTATCTATTGGAGAGAACGCATGTATTTTGCGGCTTGTTTTTCCAAGCATGCAATGAATATCAAAGAAACTCATATGGCCTAATGCTATATGAGTGGAACCATGTATGTCTCCAGAATTTTTAAACTGTTGTAGACTACAACCTTATTGATATTCATAATATTTGCTCGAAGTTGACATTTTGTAAATTGCCAGCATTATTCTCCATTTATCCAAACATATGATGAATAGTATGATGAACTTCTTTTGAAAAATCATCGTCAATGCCTAATTGTGTGGCACCTCTCATGAGGTTCATAGTGTTTAGAATAATGTTGAGAATAATAAGAGGATTAATTGATATATGTTCCTCTAAATTTGATGATCCTGGCTGGTAAATTCAAATAAAATTATAAGCAAATGTCAAATGAGCATAAGAAAGAGAAAGGCAATGCTAAACTCAAGAATAACAACTTAATTGTTATAAATGTGGTTTCAACATGCATTTTTTACATGTTGTCATATGCCCAAGCACCTAGTCATGTACAAAAAGTCTCTAAAGTGATGCAAAGTCCTCTTCGGAGCTAAGATATGAAGCACTCTTCAATCTTACATCCTAGACAATACCAGCGGTTGGTTGTTTACTAGTGGCTCCTATATTGAACCACATAACTACCTTCTCTTTCCAAGAGGACCCTGCTATGTTGGATGACATGCTCACTAAGTACTGTTCAATTGATCCATTTGAAGATTTTAAATAATCTAAATGTTTGATCCACTTGGAGATTCAGCATAATCTCAGTGTTAGAAGCAGTAATTGATGTTCCATTTGATGATATGGAATGTGTGCAACATCCTATGATTGGAGTTGTACAAATCTTGTTGATGACTTTGAGTTCTACAAACTTAGTATGAATCTCATGAGTTTAAGTCATACAAGCCCATATGCGTTGGAATATCATACCTCTGTATTGAATATTTAACGTTGTGTTTCTATATAGTAGATAAGAATTTTGTTACATTCTTGTCCTATATAGTATGTATGGGAATTATTCCAATTGAGAAAGAAATGTGCCTTGTGGGAGTTGCACCACAATCTCTATAATTAGGGAAACAAAATATTCTCAATTCCTTTGAAAAGAGGAGGAAATGTTTTGACAATCGCTCCATGCGATGTGATGATAGTTTGGTCTGGTCGCGCCACTATCATGCTCCCCTATAGGTACTAGAGTTATTAAGGATATTTGATTATGTCCTAATTTGACTCGTATCTTACCAGATTGTAGAGATATCCGTACGATTTTGTATCATATGTGGTAACACAAGATGACAACAACGGATATGGCATATAGATTTAGAATTATATCCTCACTGGATATAATAAACCTTTGAATTAGACAATCAGTATCATCACATGACCTAACAAGTGGTATCAGAGCCGATGGTCGGACACCTAGAACATCTCCGGGGTCACATGGTGACAAGGAGCCCGTGAACGTCTCTGTAGGGTCACACAGGGTGTGTGTGACTAGAGAGTTGGGCTCGAGGGCCTGGGATAACGTCTTCTCGGAGATCACATGTGGTGTGTGATGGAAGAGTTGGGTCCGACATGTGACAGGGGAGATTGTTAGTTTTAGTCCCACATCAAAAGTTGATAGTGGGGGAGCACAACATATAAGGTGGGGCAGTCCTCACCCATCAGGCTAGTATTTTGGGTTGAGTTATGCCCAAGGCCTTGTTGTTGTCGGCTCCGGTGGACCAGGGCTTGATGGGGCGCCAACCTGTGAGGATAGCGGGCTGGGCCGGATTCCGCTAAAGTGAATTGCAATTTTCCAACTCTATGTTGAAGTCAGGTAGTTTTACACGCTCCTGACTTATGATTAACTGCATGTATCAATTCCCCTATGCTTTTGAGTACGTGGGAATCTATGAAGTATTTCCTATTTGCGTATACCACCACAGCGTACATGTATGGGTACACAGGAAACTGGGGATCTATGTGAGATTTCACTCTCCGTCGATCATTAAGTATAGAACCTCTTTGTAAGGATCTATTTATGCCCTGTACGCTGGATGTATTTAATCATGAGCATTTCCAGGCATTAGGGGGAGATTTCAAGTACCAGAAATAATGCCAGGAAAGAAATTGAATTGCATTAAGCATTTCAGTCTCAAGATTCCGTACTAAAGCATCTGAACCCTTTTTGGTTCAATGATTTGCAACGAATCGCAAATCCACTACCATATGCATTTACTATTTGGTGTCATAAATTTATTGATCCTATATGGAATGTGGTACCATGAAAATCCACTCAACTCCCTATTGCAACGAGTGTTGTAAATAAGAGGGGGAGAAGTATGGTCATTGATTAGGATTATGCTGCTTGCAAGCACTGAAGGAGAAAACCTTCTAAGATAGTAAATGTAGGCCAACATTGTTGTTGGTAGACACCTTTAGGATTGTGATTATCCTATGGATGGAAGCATCCACAACCTAGCCTAGCAGTGCACATTTCTGAGGCTGGGATATTGAAAACCCTGATTCTCGTTTTGGGAAGTCACGATGAGTCATAGGGTACAAGTGATATTTGAACATCGTATCATATAGAGAATTGATGATTACAGGGCTACACGTGTCGACACATTTTTCTCTGAGTAATTGCATATAACATTCCAAGTGATCCATAAGACCATGGCCATGGCTGAGTGCTCTCAAGCATTTGATTTGGAACTTGTAGAGTGATGCAATACAAGCAGAGATAGCTTTGCTCACCAGAAGGAGGTATTTTGGACAGCAATGTCAATACCTCGTGGTATCTTTACTGTGGGATACAAGTGTGTTTTCATCCAGAAATGGATTGAAAAACACTAGGTGGTGATATGGAGCATGGCTCGTAGCAAGGAGGGGTTTTACGCAAAACCCATGCATTGATTTTAATGCAACTGATTCTCTGGTACTGGATGTCATAAATTTCCGATATTATACTTGTTGGTAGTGAAAATCATCTATCTATGCAGTTGATAGATGTGGTGACTTCATGCACCTATGTAGTCACTGGATTCTGGTGTATTTGTTGAGTTCTAAAGGAATCCAAATACCTAATCCCTAAACAGAAAAATGCAACAGATATTGTGTAATGCTTAGAAAGTCACGATATGACTTAAAAGCAACTTGGTCGAATATGGTACCATCGACCTAATCAATTCCTTCTTTAGAAGGGATACATGAAGAATTGTATGTTTTAGTGCATCTGCCTATTGCACGTTTCTGAACATACATTATTTATCGATGGAGTTTGAGATGGAGGATACAAATTGAACCGAATCTCCTTTTGAGATTTTCAATTCAAAATATCTTCTCTCAAGAATTTTGGATAAGAAGTTGTCTATATCCTGAACATATCGAAGAAATTTTATATGTGAGAATCATATGTTTATCTCTTATGGTTGTATTATTCTGACCATAGAGAGATTTAGATGAGATATTAGACAAGAGGTCTATTATCTTGGTGCTATTGAGTGCTAATATATCTTGCAAGAGCATCCGGCCGGATACCGTTTTTGCGATGATTTGCTAGCTAATGGCACATGTGATCTTGGCGTGTTCTTCTAATAGAACCCATGATCTAGTTATGGTTGGATATACTGATTCGGCTATCTATATGAGATCCCCAGAGTGCCAGATCAATGACATACTTTATTTACTTTAAGTTGGACCTGCCATTTCATGGAAGTCTTTTAACAGACATTAGTGGTCACTTAACCAGCTATTCTATAGCAACATATGTGGCTTTACAGAATAATGAACCATATACTTAGGTTATATGGTGATTGTGGTTCTATTAATCACTAATTATTATCTATAAAGATAATGTCACTTTGTGTTGTTCAGATGGATACAAGTTATGCAAGGTGCAATATTACTGTGCATTTCGCAAACTAAGTATTGTGATAATCCTACAGATTATTTACAGTCTCTACCTTACTCCACATTTTTAAATGTGTTGATGAGATTGGTATGAGATAACTTAGAGATTTGCAGGTATCAGGGGAGTTCCTCTTTTGATCCATAACTTGTTTTTACATCATGTTGCACTCTTTTCTTTGTTTGAGTTTTTCTCTTTTGAGTTTCTCATTCAAAGTTTTTAATGAGGCTACATCGACACAAGGTCTTATGTCGTACCATCTATTTTCCCC
>CM014270.1:75028241-75040301 GCA_004135705.1 Alloteropsis semialata | reverse complement strand
CAACGCTGCAGTAGCTACACAGACCCAGCATACATCAGCTCCCTCCTCTTTTCAAGACTGCTTGTGTCTTTCTCTCTCCTGAGGCGAGTGCGCCCTCTGCAAGACGTTCCTGACACCTGCGAGGCTCGGAAGCCACTACCAGGGCTACTGCGTTGTCCCTAATAATGCCTGGTTGGCCTGCTTGTTTCTCTCGTGCGCACGAGCAGACCGGTCTGCTGGACAGTGCACGGCAATGCTCGCCAAATTCCCATACGTCTTCCCTAGTGGAGAGTTTCATGTCGTTGTTTCCAAAAGAGTCGTGTTATCTAATAAGTTTTGAGTTGATGGATGAAGCATGACCTTCCAATGGATAGTTTCGTATTATGGTTTCATAGGTTAGACATAGCATTTACTTGTGATGCATCCTATTGGACACAAATGAATGAAATCAAACTCTCTTGCCCTCCAATAATAGTTTCAACAAGTTTCATAGTCTTGGAAACAGTGTATACACAGTTTCATCCCAATGAAACTCCTTCCATCTCTCTCTTCATAATTACATTATCATGTCATCATATATACTGATGTGTCACTCTATTTAACGTTCATAAAATCTCTATGAAACCCCCACTGGGTTTGGCCATAGACAACGGCTATAGACGAAACAGAGAGTCGTTCTCGTATGTGAAAAATGTCCCGGGCACACTGCCACGGCACTGCGAACTGACTTTTTTCCCTTTCGAGATAACAACCGTTTGAATGACCGTGTTCGGCAGCCGGGGACAAAAAAAAAATTGTCCCGGATTACTGTCGCATGCATGAGGGCCTAAATGAAGTTTATTTACAAAATCTTTTCACAGATGAGTGCAACTTTGCGCGACGAATCTACTGCACCTAATTAATCCATGATTTGCTACAGTAATCATCCTCTAATCGCGTGGTCAAAGGCCTCATTAGATTCATCTCGCGAATTTGACAGGGGTTGTGGAGGTAGTTTTGTAAACTGACTTTATTTAATACCCTTAATTAATGGTCAAAGTAGCATTTAATATCCTGGACAATTTTTTTATCTCCCATCCGAACACGGCCAATAGTTAGCCAGTCAACCTAGGCTTAAAAATCAAAGACACATGTTTTGTTGTAGGACTCCTGCTCCAGCCCTTGGCGCGAGGACCCCAGGAAGGAAGTGGGGCGACGGAAGCCCGGAATTCCTGCCCCCCGTGCCGGAGCCGGTGCCATCCTGTCCCGGGGCTTGGGATTGGATAGACCCCTGCAGTGCTGGCTGCCCCAGTAGGGTCGGGCGCAAGTACAAGTGTACAACGCTGCCGCCGCCTGCGAACCCTACTAAAAAATTAAAAAATGGGACGGAAACATTTCTCGAAACATTTGCACGGGGTCGGCAGCTCCATCCTGTGGCGACGGCCGACAGTCCGACACCCACACGGCCAAACCATACGGCGCCGCCGTCTGCTGTTCTTGCTGCTTGGCGTGTCACAAACGAACCCAACACGGCAACACTTGTGTTTATCCTCTGCGTGTGGAGTGTGGACGCAGAGGATATTTTGAGACGCCGGCGAGGCGAGCACCCGTGCGCGTGCGGCCAAGGGCAAGCGACCCAAAAGCGCGTGTTTTCTTTGCTGCCGAGACCGAGGTAACACACAGGCGTCCGGCGCGGCGCCTGTGCCAACGTGCAGCCGCCATATCAAAGGCTGGGCGGGGGCCCGGCGCCGGAAACGCGGAGGCTGCGTTCAGGGTCAGGCCTCGCCTCGGGCCGCTCTCTGTTCATTAACGTCCCATTTGGTAGACCTCCTTAGGCCATCTCAACCTATGATGTCTATAGATAGTGTCTACATTGTCAAGTAAACAAGACATTATGTTTAGAAACTACATCTCTCAATGTATAGTTTCTGTATGTAGGTCCATAATTAACACTCAATCAATTATTCTTTCTCATCTCTACCAATCATATTTATTGTTTAATTATTATGATGACACTATCATCTTCCAATATATACATTGATGTCTAATACATAGGTTCTCGTAAAAAAAACAGATCTTGCATTAGACCCGATTTCTTCCGTTCTCCACTCTCTCCACCGACTGCTCCAAAGGCAAGCGCGCAAACGAAACGCGACGGTCGAGATCCGTGGGGGACGTGCGTGTGGGTGTGGCCGTGGCCGTGACCCCACCCCACCACCGGCGGGGACCACGACGCTCGGGTCGGGCGTGAAAAGGCACGTCACGACCGCTGCTGCTGCTGCATCGGCGTCGCCTCCCCCTTCCTCGTGAGCAGCGACGCGTGCTCTCGCCGGCCTCTCTCCTCTTGTTCTTCTTGCCCCAGTACTAGTACGAGTAGAATCGAGTTGCTATGGCCCATGGAGGCGAGCTGAGCGAACTTTGGACTCGCGTGGTCCTCCCGCCCGCGTCCCTTTCCATGATCTAAAAATGCAGCGCGTGCATGGCATACGTTCGTCTCAGCGTCTCGCGCTCACCTCGGTCGCCCTGCTCCCTCCTCGATGACAAGCTGAGCTCCGCATGCGACGCAGGGGGTGTTCAATTGAGTGAAAAAAATTTGGTGAAATATTTTGCAAGAAAATCTTATCATTTAGGAGTACTAAATGTAGACTAATAATAAAACTAATTATAGATCTCGTCTGAAAATTGCGAGATGAATCTAATGATGGTAATTAATCCATGATTAGTAAATATTTAGCGGAGGGTTACTGTGGCATCACTGTTGCAAATCATGGTCTAATTAGGCTTATTAGATTCGTCTCGCAAAATTAGCTAGGGTTATGGAATGGGTTTTGTCATTAACACACGTTGATTACTCCATGCATGTAAGATTCCTTTGGAAAAAATTTGGGTGAAAAATTTGTTGGGGAATTGAACACCCCTACAATCGGCAGCAAGCAATGCACGGCGCCCTGCTGCATCGCTTCGCGAATTGGTTCGTTTTGGTCCTTCCTTGTCGACGTGCCCGTCTCACACTGGACCGCGCAGGACATGCATGGTACTACTGCACAATACACGGCCGCTTCTGCTTCTGCTTTGCTTGCTTGTACCTATCTCTATCCCCTTGACATGCACCGGCAGGAGAGCAGAACGGAGCGACTCAGGGGCTGTTTAGTTTAGAGTTTAAGTTTGCGAAAGAAAGTTTTCAATTCTAAATCGAAGATTAGGAGGACTAAACATGATCTAATTATAAAACTAAATACACGGATGGACGGGAAATCGCGAGACGAATCTATTGAGCCTAATTAATCCGTCATTAGAAATTGTTTACTGTAGCACGACGTTGTCTAATCATGTCCAAATTAGGTTCATTAGATTCGTCTCGCAAAGTTACCGGGTGTTATGGAATGGGTTTTGTCATTAACACACGTTTAATACTTCATGCGTGTAAGATTTCCTTTGATGAATAGTGAAATTTCAAAGTTTCAAAAGTTTGAGGGGAAACTAAACATGCCCCTCAGTGCAGCTTTGCTCCCTCGTTTTCGTCCACGTCCTTTCCTTGCCTCGGCCTCGGCACTCGGGCACGCGGATACGAGGAGAGAGCATCTGATATTCTGATCTGAGCATGTCATGATGTGGCCTGTGGGTGTGGGCCTCGGCGCCTCGCCTCTCCGGCTCTCCTCGGCGCCTCGCCTCTCCGGCTCTCCTCGCCGCTGCGGCTGCGCTGCGCCGGGCGCCGGCCAACAGGAGGAGGGGGGGCTGTGGCGTCTAGCTGCTTGCTTTTGCCTGCTGGCTCTGGGCTTTTCCTTGTCGCCGTCAGACTGTCTCCATCTCTGTGCTGTGCCACTGCCATGCCCGCAGGCCTTGCAGGCGCAGGCAGGCACGAGCAGTCCTGCACGAGCACGACGACGACACCAGCAGCGGCCTCACCTTTTTACAGCACCTCTCGTCCTTGCCCTGCCCCTGCCCCTGCCCCTGCCCCTTGAGGGCTACCCTTTCGGATAAGGGCCACCGTATGTGTACGTGTATCACGTACTACACTTTTCCCAATTCCCTTTCTTATTTCCCTAGTACAATCGAAACACGAGTACGAATGTCGTGTGATTTTCCTTAAAAAAAAAGTGTCGTGTGATTTCATTCACTTTTCACCCACAGAGACTAAGGTCCTGTTTGGTTTCCATAAGTCAAAGAACTTAAAGTACAAAAAAATATAAATAAGTCATTTGCGCTAACCTAAGTACTCCTACTCGACAATGGCCCAATGTACGTATCCGGCGAGCTGGGAAGGAGGCGAAAGGCCCAGGTTCAAATCCATCTCCTCTTGTTTGTTCATGAATGTATTGGGCCGGCTCTTTCGTGGGCCTAATTCTATAATCAGCACTAATATTGCACCCCACTTGGGCAGCAGTGTAAGCGATTTTAATGGGCCTAGCACTTTACAGGTTCCTTCCACACAAGATATGCAGAGTCCCGCCAAATTCCTCCGAAGAGAGAATCACATTGCCCTTCTCAAAAAAGAAAATAAAACAAAAGAAAATAAAATAAAATCACATAGTCACACGCACTAATAAGACCCTGTGAGATTTACATAGCTTTATGCGAATTTCCTCCGATGTTTTAAAATAGGCACTAGAAATTCGGCCATGCGTCTTGTGTGCACGGGCTGGGTTTCAAAAGAGTTTTGGTCGGCCATGCATCTTGTCTGCACGTAAATGGATCATTTCATTTTTCGAAGTACATGGTTTGGGACTTAGGGTGTGTTTGGTTCATGGAATGTGTTAGGGATGGAATCATCCTATCCTGTTTTTTCACGTGTTTGGTTGATGGGTGAGGTGAGATGAAATGGTTCTCACAAGAGAATATTCCTATAGATGCTGGACGAGGTCGTCCCATAAAATTGATGGAACACATCCATCCCATTTAGGATCATAAAGTGAGATAAAACCATCCCATCTCTGGAAACTCAGATGGAGCCATTGCATTCTCAGAAACTGGGACGGAACCATTTCATTCTGCCTCGCTCTCCAACCAAACACACACTTATAACTCGTTATCAGCCTCAGGGACGGCGAAGGGTAGTGCCCGTCACCCACCGATGTGCGTGGCCGTGGAGGAGGGGGCATCGAGCTCGGAGTCCCGGACACCGATAGTGTGGTGCTCTCTCTTCAGAGGTGGGACGCCGATGGTGGGGAGGGAGGGGACAGAGGAAGCTGCGTCGTCTTGGCTCGCTCCAGTGCTTCACGCGAGCGCCAGGCAGGCCAACGCGAGCACGGCAAATCAGCAGTGCAGAGTGCACCGCCGGGCCGGCATGCATGAGGCTGGCTGGCTACCGGGCACGACCCTACGTCATGTCGTCCTCTAACGCGGCCAGGGCCAGGCCTGCCACTGCCACGCCACGCTCGAGACCTCGAGTCGGGCCCACACGTCCTGCCGCCGCCCGCTGCCGAGGATTCAGGAATCGGATCGGAGGGTTCACAAGTCAAGAAGATGCAGGCAGTGGGGCGGCCACTCACCGTGCTGCTGCTTCCTTCTGTCACTCGTCCCCGCTCAGGTTGCTCGCCGTATGCCGCCCGTGAACCTTTTCTTTCTTTTCCGTTTCCCCCCTCTCTGTCCACCTGTACTAGTCCTACTAGTACCTGACCTGACCTGACCTGACCTGACACTGACTTGGCACAGCACAGTTGGTCACTGTCGTGTGACGTTACGTCCCCTAGGGCCCTACGTGCCTGTTCCACAGACGTGTACGCGCTGACCGCCCTTGGATCGGCTACAATGCTGTGGGTTTCTGTTACGGAATCGCCCGGCCCGTCCAAGTGTCAGAGGCTCCTCTGAGGTTCTTGACTCTTTTGACGTGGAGATATGATAGAGCCTCGCAATGGCCGATTCTCCTCATGCCCGTTTCATCTAATCACAGACAGTATACTAGTATTGGACTGTCATCAGTCATACTTGCGCAAAATGTAAAATCATTAGTCATTTATTTTCAGAGCAACCTTGTCCTCTTTCTTTACATATTAAATCTCAATGAATATACGCCTAAATATCACAACAATAAAGCCTAGAATTTTAGGAGATATGGCATTGATGGTGGTTCCTAAGATAATCCAGATTTATCATAGCAGACTTTAATACCTGCTATAGTTTTTTACACTGGCAGACTCTCCTCCGGCCATTTTCCCCAACTGGATTTTCTTCATAAATGTTTTTGTACACTAGTATGAATACACTCTACTGGTGAGACAACCACGTCTCGTTTTTCACAAAATTTAAACGTGCCAATAGATTCGGATTTCAATACCATAAGAAAACATGGCATTTAGAAGATACGGTATGGTTTGATGATTTTCTAAGATATGCTACATTTATTCTAGATTCCTTTTAAATAATCAACTCTCCCTAAAAGAGGCTAGCAACTTTGAAATGTACATAGGCACAGCAATGAACAGCTGTTGTTGACTTGTTGTTTATGAGGATTTCCTAAAAAAGATTGAGGAAAAAAAGACTAATGGTACAATTCACAGCTCACATCGCATACAACCCAATGATAAAACTTTTGAATGGAAAAAAACTATTATTATGCGGCTAATGTTAAATAGGAGTATCTGTTAACGGCATAATGTACTTGTTCTATAGTACATACTAGTTATACTACCATGGCACACCAATAGATGCATTTTAGAGCAACTACTTTCTCTTTTTGCCCATTTTTATGTAACAACCAATGGCTCGTGATGTGTCAATGTTCTCTCTTCTCATGCTCTTGCTATCAATGAAACTGAAACACATATGGCGTGTCAATTTGTTTTTTATTGGTTTATCGATCTTTAACATGGATATATATAGCCACCCTCATGCACACAGTACTCATCATCCCAACTCATTTTAATACGCCATATTGACTTTTACCAAATTTTCTTTTTTGCAACGTGTTGTCTTATGTAGCAAACGAAGTTTGGCACCAAGGTATGTCAAACATGCTCTTACTATCAATGAAATGCATCCGATATTACCTATGTTATTTTATTTTGGTTTCTTAATTAATTCTAACATGGATATAGCCATATTGCTTATCGCATATGCACACCAATCTCCCAGCACAACTAGCTACTTTCTCATGCCTTGGCGGTTTCTTAACGACATTTCACCATCCCTCACCCTTTTCTCTCCATTAAACATACTGTTTTCTTTCATGCACCACTCACCTCATTTTTCTCATTGACACACAACCAAACGTCATCATCTTCCGTTACTCGTCATCCTAACTCGTTTGGGTACAAGAAACTCATGTCATCATAGCCTACGTTGACCTTTGCCATCATTTTCTACTTTCCAACACTCCCATTCCAAAGAGAAAAAACAAACAAAAGCAGTATAAACTCGACAGAAGAACACTTTGACTCTAGAGCCAAAATCCAAGCCCAATAATCTATGAAGGGGGTGCACGCTCGGACGCTGGTCCTCGGACCTCGATCCACGCAAGAAAGAGCAACGAAAACATCCAAAGCAAAGCAACCGCGTGCGTTCCCCACTTCGCTCGCTGACCGCAGCGAGCGATCGAGTGAACTGTTCCGGACGCGCCAGAGCCAGACCTGCAAAAGCAGGGGCCGGCCCAGCTCCCCGGGCCCCGCCGCCTCCCTCTAGTCTCGCCCTGAGCCTCTGTCCTATAGCTATAGTAGTGTTCTTGCTTCTTTCCATTCCTCCCTCGCAGTCGCAGCTCGCAGCAGCAACACCCCCTCGCCTTCGATCGATCGATTCAAATTTTTTTTTGAATAAAGGATTCACATGTCGAAACCGAGGCAAGGCAATGCTCCGTCTCCGTCCGTCTTCCCTCCCGCCCCTTAACCGCGCGATTAGCTAGCTGCTCATTAACAGCTTGTTCGGTTGGCTAGTGGCTGGTGCTGATTTGTTGTGAGATTGAAGTACTGCTGGTTGGCTGGTGGCTGATACTGATTTGTTGTGAGACTGAAGTGCTGCTGGCTGGTGGCTGATAAGCCAAGCGACCAGGTTGTAAGTGTCAATCCAAATCGGCAGTACTGGTGGTAATCGGCGGAGGGGCGTCCATCCGCAGCAGAGCAGCAGCCACTGCCAGCAAAACCACGAAACCCCAGCGGGAGAGCAGCCACGGCAATTTAATGCCTTCCCCACCTCCCCGTCTCTCTGTAGAGAGAAAGAGAGAGAGGGAGAGAGCTCGTCTCGTCTCGCTGCCAATCTCGTCGCCGCTCCGCCCCCGCCGCCGCCCCCCGATCCGCCGCTTCCGGGAGCTTCCAGATCCGCCGCCCGGGCAATGCTGTAGCGCCCCGGGCCGGGATGGGTGCCGTCGGCGCCGGACTGCTGCTCCTGCTCGTCCTCCTGCTGCTCCGCGCGGCCTCCGCTCTCCATGGTACGAGCAGCTCCTTCCTCGTTCGCTCCTTTTGCTGCCCCTGCTCGCTTCCCGCTGGCATTGCGCGGCGGGTTGCCACACTGGGGATACGGTGCGCTTTGGACTGGGGGTTTTGGGGGCGCGGGGATTGCGCGCGTTTCAAGCTGCGTTTCGCCCGCGAATCCTTGCTTCCTAGCTTGCTTAGGGGGGCTCTGGCATGGTGCGCTGTTCCTGTCACGGGCTCGGGTGCTTGGAATCGGGGTGTGATGCTGGCGTCTCCACCGCGCGTGCGCGTGCGCCGGGGTTTGTCATTTTTGCTGTGGGATGCGGAATTCAGCTGCTAGGGGCACGATTTTTGGGGAAAATGTTTTAGATTGCTGCGTGGTTGAAGAATTTTGCGCTGTGGGCAGGATCTAAGTGAGACGTGAGGTTTACGGTAGTGTCGGTGGGCTGGGTTGCCAGTTCGAATCCCCGCCCCTGCGTCTGCGTGGGAGGCTCTGGCGAGTGACAATAGGATTTTGGAATTTTGGCTGACACCGAACCGGTATGCTCGGAATCAGGAGATGCTGATGAGGGATTCTACTTAGGTTGGCATGCCTTTCTGAAGCTTGTTCATGCTGCAAGCTAGCTGATAGTGTTGTTTATTTTCCTTGTTCTAAGGAGTCAGGGTACATGAGATTGTTGGATGCAAAGTTTGCCATGTAGTGTGCTTTGTGTAGGGGGGCGCTCTTTGCTAGCTGAGCATACAATGTTTTTCGTAAAGTGTACTCAACGAGACCTTGGAAGTGCCTGGTGCACTAAGTTGCTCCTTCAAAGTGGCTTATTTTGCATTTGTATGGTCGGGTAACAATGGTGGTTCGCCCTCTGAGCCTACTCTGACCAGGCATAAAAGATGGGGAGAATAGATCATATTGTGCCGTGGTGCATAAAATCGTAAGTAGAATATTCCTTGGTACTTCATTTCGACTGCAGGGGTATTGAAACTCAAAAGTGTATTCCAAGTTTGGTTTCCGTTTTTTAGGAAGGGAGGAAATGATTCTTGTAGGGTAATTAAGAAACTACAAGTAAGAAGTTTACACTTAAATAACTTAAGCTACAGCATTTTCCGAATGCAGCATCGAGCTTCTGAAAAAGGTTTCATCTCTGAATATCACCAAGCCTTGGTCTAGAAACAGTAATTGCCTATGGAAATTGGTCATTTAACTCCGATGCACTACATGCCTTTATGGTGCTACACTTTATGCAGTAGTTATTCTATGATTGGTACATCATTTTCCTCCAGGATTTTCTATTTTTACTTGGTCTAAACCCTAAACACTATATTCTGCAGCAACCATATTGCCTAGTCCTGCACCAAGTCCATCAAAGCCTCCTGAAGTGAGATCGTTTGGACCTCGAATTTCCCCTTCATTTCCTCCAAGGGCACTGTCTCCAAAATCTCCTGGTATGTAATTATGACAACTTAAATACTGCAATGTGAAATCTTTAATTTTTCATAGACAGCTTAATCATTTCTTTTTTATTGTTGAAGGAATTGTTGCACACCATCATCCGCACAAGCACCCACACCACAGAGAGTCAAATCAGGCCCCTTCACCATCCTCAGCACCCCCACCCGAAGGTTGCTACTCATTCATGGAATTCACAATTTTTTTTTTCTATTGAGGATTCCTTGTATTACTTTATTGAATCTATGCTTCTGTTATCCTTCTGTGGTCTATTCATCTAGTACTGCTGCTTTTGTGATGTGAGCTACTTTTATGATTAAATGTATGATTGTATGCACTTTTCTATTTTCATTGAATAGTTCTTTGGATCTTTAGCAGGCTGTTCTAGCTATATTTGCACCGAGCCACTGACAGCAACACCAATTGGTTCTCCTTGTGGCTGTGTCGAGCCTATCAGTGTTACCATTGATCTGGATGTAGCTCCATATCTACTGTTCATGCGCATAGCAGAGTTAGAAGTTGAAGTTGCAGCTGGGACATTTCTTAAACAAAGCCAGGTGAAGATCATGGCTGCAATTGCAAGTATCCAGGATGACCAGAAGACACGGGTGACCATCTATTTAGTGCCACTAAGAGAACACTTTGATACATATACGGCATCCCTAATATCTGATAGGTTCAGGGATAAAAAGGTTCAGATAAATTCGTCTATCTTTGGAGATTATAAAGTTATCAATATCACCTACCATGGTAAAACCCTGTACATGGAATACCTCTTTCTTAGTTTATTTGCTTGAGTTATGTTTATAAATATGCATCATGGCCTGCAGGATTGCAATCCCTATCGCCATCTTCACCTGGAGGATTGGATCCTTCAGGAACTGAAGATCCTATCACTGCGGAGTTACCCAATCAGAAGAAAAAGAACAAGAAATCAGATATTTGGATCATCGTGATAGTGTCAGGGTCTTCTCTTGGGCTTCTGTTTACATGTGCTGTTATCCTCATTTTAATAGTAAAATGGAAGAAACTTGGACGGCTTCATGAGGCTATGAGCCCCGCAACTACCCCTGCAGTTACTAGAAGATATGGTATGGCAACAAAAGATGTTTTGGTGTTTATTACTTTTACTTCTTTTGTGCTTTAGGTCAAGTTTTGTTTATGCTTTGTCAATTATCTGTTGCTTATTGCTACTTGGAAATTATGTAGAAGTAATGCTGTGATAGGATGAGTTAGCATTCTCTATTTTTTTTTCTAAAGCATTTATTATCATTTTGATGTTGCTAAATCTAGATTTTTGTGGTCAAATTTGGAAAACTTTAATTGCATATATACTGAAGAACCACTTCGCCATGGAGTGAGTATTGTTCACTATTTCTACGTGTTTGGGTAAAATGAAAATTGATATTTAATGATTCCATTTCGTTATCCCCTGCAGTACATTATGAATGTCATGCCTCTTTGTAATCTGCGCTGGTCAAAATGATAAACCTGCATTAACAGTTTCTAATTTTCTAAATCGTTATTAGCATATGATTGACAGCAAAATCTGGTGGTAAAGGTCCCATGAGTTCAACTTCTTGAATACACTAAATGATTGCTACTCTTAAAAGTGCGGCAGTTATCCTGACTACTTTTTTTTGGCGAACTGACTTCTTAATGCATGATACAGGTGCTAGATCAACTTTGTCAACCAGCATGATGAGCTCTGCGTCAGCATCAATGCTTTCAACAGTGGCTACTTGCACATCATCTGTAAAGACATTTTCACTAGCCCAGCTACAGAAGGCCACAGATAGTTTTGATTCAAAAAGAGTTTTGGGTCAAGGGGGCTTTGGACGTGTTTACCATGGGACAATGGAGGATGGAAACGAAATTGCTGTTAAATTGCTTACAAGGGAGGACAGGAGTGGTGATCGTGAGTTCATTGCGGAGGTGGAAATGCTCAGTCGATTACACCACCGCAATCTTGTCAAACTGATTGGTATTTGCATTGAGCGGAACAAAAGGTGTCTTGTGTATGAGCTCATACGCAATGGAAGTGTAGAATCCCATCTTCATGGTATGCCACATAGAAAAGCCTAGCTTGACATTTGACAACTCTTGTATGGAAAACTTTGACTACATTAATATCCATAGAATAATAAGATGAGGCTTATTTATTTTGTTCAAACATGGACTAGCTGAAACAGCTGCCATTCTAATTTCAGGACTTTGAGTTTCTTAATGTCGTAGTTCTAGGGAAGCGCATATTTGTACAGTATTATCTGGCGCTTCCAATTTAAAAGTTGAAAAATTCCACAGCACTCAGAAACAAAA
>CM014270.1:75009187-75026423 GCA_004135705.1 Alloteropsis semialata | reverse complement strand
TACTCTTCCATTTCTTTCAATACTTCAACATAATAATCATATAGATGTGTACTTATCTTTTTTTTCATTTGTGATTGATTTTTAATTAGTAATTACTCTATACACTTTTTCATCCATATTCGCACTTTTTTCATTTTGTACCGCACCTCCATACATTATATTTAGCATAAAAATCAATATTTTCCATCCCTTCCTCACATATACATGCATAAATGGTCTACATAGTGACACTTATCATGCATGTATACATTAACTTATTGTTTCTATATTAACAATGATAATAGGTAATTTAGAATCATATATTAGTTTACTTTTGGACTTTTCGGTAGGATGGACATGAAGATAATTAGATTAAGATTTAGATGTTTAGTTTAGGTTATCTTTAATAAAGATATACATGGGTAACTTAGATACAAATTTTGAATGTCATTTTAAGTTATCCTTTATAATGACATGCAGAGTAAATTAGATAAATATTTTGAGGTTAATCTAAATTATTTTTAATAATGTCATAGCTCAATAACTTAGATATAGTTTTAGAGTTTATTTTATAATATTTTATAATAATAGAGGTGGGTAACTTTTTAAAAATTATAATAGACCAATGACTATGGTTATTAGAGTTTACATGATTGATGTTTCTAATTTTTGTGAGAAGAAATTATTTAAAAACCCTAAGTTTTAACTATAATTTTAACACAGAAATCTATATTCCCATCACTTCCCCTATATCTTTATAAATGACAACACACGTCATGTGTATATGCCTTAATCACTATATCATAAACCAATAAAGTATGAAATACACGATTTGAAATCTTATATTGGTGTATATTTTCTATTAAGGTGATTTGGATTCAAATGTAGGTTTTTCTCGTGTTATTTTTAGTAATGACATATGTGGGTAATATAAATGTAAAGTTAAGGGGTTACTTTAAGTTATTTTTTAAGTATTTGTAGTGGGTAATTTACTTGTAAATTTAGGAGGTTATTTTAAATATTGTTTATAATGGCATAAGTGGGTAATTTTGATGAAGATTAGGGGGTTATTTTGTTTATTTTATATAATGGCAGAGGTGGGTAATTTAGATATAGATTTAGGGGGTTACTTTAAGCTATTTTTATAATGGCATAGGTGGGTAATTTTTTTTTCAAAAACATAATAGATCTGATGGCTATGATGATTTGGGTGTTCCAATTGATGGCTAGATGTTTTGCTTTTTTGTGAGGATTTCTAGAATTTCTCTCTTTTTCTAGAGTGTCCACCTAGGATCCTAGGTGGCTTCACTGGAGGCTTCAAAAGGAGTCTCCAATTAGCAGTAAAATAGTAAGATTATTAATCGTCCGGCGCCCAGCTTTTTATTTACTCCCAAAAACTCAAAAGGAAAAGAATAATAGTGGCCCAAATCTGAAATATTGGGCCCAAGAAGCCCACCGAACCGCATCAATTATTATCCCACGAAGTCCAGTGAGAGAGGCAACGAAAACCCTCCCCTGCTTGCCCCGAAACCCCAACTGCCAATGGCGGCCACCGCGATGGACCACGACGGCGGCGGCGGCGATGTGGTCACGCCAGGGGAACTCCTGGGTAACTCGTTAACCCTCGTGGCTGGACGCGGAGCCTACACCGAAGGTCGCTCCGTGCGCGCTTCGGTCACCGGCCACCGCCGCATCGTGCCGCCCGCACCTGGCTCCGACGACCAGGTAGGGTTTGTTTGTTTCGGTTCTTGAATGTCTTCCTTGGGGTACGCGTGATGAGTTGGTTCGGCTGGGTTGCAGAGGTCCACGGTGGAGGTGGTAGGGCACAAGGCCCATGGAGCCGTGCCGCAGCCTGGAAGCGTCGTCATAGCCCGGGTAAGATCTCTCAGCAGTCACCAGAGTTCGTTGCTATTGTGTGAATTCTTATGGTCACCGAATACGGAATACCTGTAGTTAAATCAGTGGACATATACTGTTGATATCAGTAACTATGCAGCGTTAAATATGGGCTGGTGGGAGTATGGCATATGGTTTACAGTTTACTTGTTTCTGTTGAAACACTCTTTCACGGCCATGCTTGTGTGAAATTTGGATGTCCCAATCACCTCACGTGTGCCCTAATTCAGGTTGGGCATGGGGTGATGCTTGTGTCTTAGCGGCCAGGTTTTGTAGTAGGGTAGTGCTGGTGACACCCAAGCCTATCCATAGATGTTGAACCTTGGAGCTTCAGGCTACTGGCTCCATTCTGGTACTGTTTCATGCACTGGTTTGAAGGTTTTGGATCTTGTTAGCATCTTTTAGAAATGACTTTTATTACACAATAAGTTGGAAGAGATCCTGCACAACTGTAGTTTACTAGAGCATTGTTAGTGCTATCATTTCAACAATTTTCTACTGCCATTTTATTATCATGACCCTAAGTGGTGCCTGTCAGGCATCTTTGCTGAAGGTACTTATCTAACATAATTGTGCACATCTCATAAACGGTGGATGTTTCTAAACTGCTGATTGCTGAGAATTTTTACTGTTGCAGATAACAAAGGTTATGGCAAGAATGGCCTCTGCCAATATCATGTGTGTTGACTCAAAGGCTATCAAAGAAAAGTTCACTGGCCTGATAAGGTGGCACCTTGCCAATGATTTTGTTTTGACTTGTGTGTTGTTTTCATGTTTTATAGTTTGAGGCTTTGAGCTGATGTCTTGCACCACATTTGCTTTAGTTAGTTGCTAAATTCTGCACATGGATTCATGCTCTCATTCACCCTAGAGACCTAGATTATCAGGGAAAACTTCCTGATGCATAATTTTGTTTGCAGGCAGCAAGACGTTCGTGCAACTGAAATCGACAAAGTGGATATGTACCAGTCATATCGACCTGGGGACATTGTTAAAGCTATGGTTGTATCCTTAAGCGAAAAATCTAATCCAGATTATTTTTCTTTTCTTCTCTTGTTATCAACCTTGATCAGGTTCACTTGTCCTTGGGTTATTCGCATCTACTTCAATTGGCGTTTTTTTAATCTTTATACTTCGGCTTTGAATATCTGGCCTGTTTGGATTAGTTAATTTTTTTGGCTGGCTTGAGATCCTTACATAATTTCAAAGCTTTCCCTTGGTGATGCAAGGGCATATTACCTCTCCACTGCGAAGAATGAACTTGGAGTCGTTTCAGCTCAAAGTATAGCTGGTATGAAAAGGCACAGCATGCAATTTGTTTGTATGGATACATGGACTTACTCCCATTATTCTAAGATTTAGCAAAGTTATTAGTGTTGTTATCCATGTGTTTCTTCAGGTGGTACATTGGCCCCAATCAGTTGGACTGAGATGCAATGTGACTTGACTGGACAAATTGAGCAAAGGAAAGTTGCAAAGGTGGAATAGATGTGCGGGCCTTTCCTGACAAATGGTAAACATGTTAGTAACTGATCTTCTCTTGAGTTTTCTCCTGCAGTCCTAAGTATGGAATATTTGGACTTATATATAAAAAAAAACTGTTTGCCTTACTACTGACAGTGTCGATGATTTTGCATGTTGATTGAATTTATTATGCTATTCTATAATGCAGTAGAATTTGACTGACTGCCTTTTTATCATGGTTGAATGCTTTTGTCTCTGTCTTGCCATTTGGTCTCAAAATTACTGATCATTCTTATCACAAAATTCTTTGTTCCTACATTGCAGGTTGTGATGGTGTACATGTCAACCGGCTAGACAAGGATCTCACCGTGGACTTGTGATTGTGCGATGTCCAAATTCATTATCATGTATTGAGCATTCTTTTTAAGATAATCCTGGCTGAATTAAAGTAGAAGATGAGAATGTTAGACATGGAGCCTCTAGTCCACAAATCTTGGGATCCGTGATTCGTGAGCTAGCGACATTACCATTGTGCTGAGTTTTGTATACAGTCGAAAGTTCTGGCATTGCATTGTTGAGATGTGTTCGTGTGTCTTTCTGCTTGGCATGATGGCAATTGTCTTCCACTCAGCAGCACCAGATGGACTGTTTCGTGTGGGTTATGATTTGAGGACCGTACTTGTTTCAAACAGGCATCTTGTGATATTTGAGATATTTCATGCCTGCAGGCTAGGTTGGTATTTCATTTTCCAACCACCCCAGGCGCTACCCAGAATTCCCATATCTCAAGCTCCTGCTTCATCAACGGTTTAATCACTGGCATGGCCAGCGAAGCTCCTGTCCAAAATTGTCTTCCATTTAGTATGAACCCACACGAAACCACTGGTCAGACCAGTGAAAAACAACTTTACCGGTTCAATAACCGGTCCGGCTTTTTTGTTCTAGTCAGTACTAAGAGTGCAGGGTTGCCCACGGCAGCCACCCCAAAAATAGCTTTGCCATTACCACGGATGGTGCTGCAGACCCATCCAGAAGACCAGAAGCTCTACTTTTCATTTTACACATGCCACAAAATTGAAATCAAATTAAATCAAATTCAATGTTAATTAAACGAACTATGGATGCTGAACCACCCACATGGCCATACAAGCCTAGGAAACATGATGCTCATCTGTAGAATCCATCAAACACAAAAAATGTTGGGACAAGAGCCTGGTCATGATCTCACAAACAGCTGCGCGGCATTCAGATTGCAAGGAGCCGTCGAATCTCTAAGGCAGCTGCAGAAGCCATCTTCATCTGTAGGGAATTGCGCTGGTAGTGGTCGGTCTGGGATCACACCAACCTACCAAAAATATCATTGAAGGCAAAACAAAAAAAGCAGCTAAACATAAGCGAGGGATTGTTTTCCTTGGTCTCTTGTTTTTTTGAGGCAAGGAACTAGATGCTAACCTTGTCGATGTCAGTATGTGCAGGAGTTTCATAGCGTGCTACGGTCACAGCTAATCCGGATCCATCAGATAATCCAAAAACTGACTGAATCTTCCTGAAAGTTGACAGGTAATGGGAGTGAGACAGTGAGCACTCAAAATCAGATCAAGGAGGGGGCAAGCCATACCCTTTTCCATATGTTGGTTCCCCATATACGACTGCCCTTTTATTGTCTTTCAGTGCTCCAGCAAGGATCTCACTTGCACTCGCTGTTCCTTTATTTACCTAACAAGTTCAAAAGTGGCATCGTTTGATGTGTACTAACCAAAGAAACAACAAATAAAAAAAATATAATGACAAAAAATGGAATCATCTTCGTAAAGATTAACAGAACCTATCTCTTCATTATTTTCTTTAAGCAATGCTAGTTCATACCAGCACAACCAAAGGTTCCGATGCAGCGATTGTATCAGCTCCATCTGCCTCATAAATGTCACGAACACCTTGGCTATCGCATATATATACAATAACTCCCTTGTCCATCCTAACAAAGCAGGAGAAAAATTCAATACTTTAATGAACTTACATAACAGTTAAATTTAATACAATTGTTTTTGCTAGATATATAAGCCTACATGAGTTGCTAGATATAATAAATCAGAAAGGTGAATGACAGAAGCTCAAGTTTTTATAAGTCGAATTGATATGCCAATAGTTTTTCTTGGTGCATGCACATGTGCACAGTTAAGTAGCCAAGATATGTGGATAAAGCTAAAAAATGTGGTTAAACAAGCTTACCAAATCTTTGCAATTTGAATTCCTTCAGGAAAGAGGCCACCACTGCATCAGACATAACCATGTTAAAATCCAAATAAGAAACCATCAACGCACATGATACATCCCAGTTTCTGCAGGGCCAAACCTGTTATTTCGCAGATCCAACACAAAGGATTTAACGTTATTGTCCCTTAATGTCTTGATGGCCTCCTTAACAGATTCTGTGTGAGGATAATCAATTGACACGATAAGCAGGACTTAGCATATGGAAAACATTATGATGCTTCACAAAGACATTAGAACTTTCTCGACATGGCAAACCTGCAGCATTTTGGTTAAATGTTGTCAATTTGATGTATCCGATCTTTGAGCTATCTTTTGCACCAGGAATCTCACACATTCTCGACCTCACTGGGTTTAAAGTGACAGTTTGTCTCCTGACAATAATCAAACATGGTAGAATAATCAATGGCTACTTTTCAATAAACGAATTTGATCCTTTGGTTGTCACTATGTAAAAAGGATTGTATAACTGACTTACGTTAGGACGACATTCCTGGCATTGGGCCCACTACGAATAGACAAATCTACTGAACTTCCCTCAGGGCCCCTAGCAAATAGTTGATAGAGGAACATCACATCTTAAAACTATAAAAACATCATACAATGGCAAAACTAAGGTATACAAGTATATACATTATCTGCTTTTCTAACACTGCATTTAAGCTACTGATCATTTAGCGCATATAGACATATAGTAATGATAATTGGCCTTACTGTAAGCGCTCTGCAGCATCATATATATCCATGTCTTCAGTGCTTCTGTTGTCAATGGCCAAAATAATGTCTCCAGGGAGAATGCCAGCTTTTTCTGCAGGACCACCTGGGGTGGCTGTCATTACAGCGACTCCTGTAGGTGATCCATTAATTGCCATTGGGTAACCAATCGATAAACCTACACCCGTGAGTGCGCCTTGCGTACCAGACTTCCTTCAGAAAAGATAATGGGGTGCTTTATGAATTATACTAGTTGCATTGTAGACTTCTATGGAAGTCAATGATTGAGTTTTATACCCGCAAGCTCTTCAATTTCTCTGGTTCCAAGAAACGAGTGAATGGATCATCCAGTGTTGAAAGCATTTTCTTGATTGCTGCATCTGAAATGCAATTTTGGCTAAGCAAAATGAGCATACAGCATCAAAATTCTAACAGTATGATGATTTGTTTTCCACAAATATATAATGCACTTGAGTTCTGGATCATAGCACTCCCATTAGCTAATTTGTTATATACTAACACTACTGCTTGGAGTTTTAGCTCCTACCAAAGAAGGCACTGTATTAAATGACTGACTGTCGAAGGCAGTATTCTAGTTGTAGCTAAGAAAAAGGAAGGCCAATATTCAGAACCGTACATGTTTCTTCCCTTGTATTCATCGGTTCATTGCGAAGGGCATTTTCACGGTATCTAAACCAACTTTGACCATTGAATGATTTGTCATAGTATGCTCGATCAACTGCGCGCCAAGCCTCCAGGAAAAGCAAGTTTTCCTCTGTAAGAGCTGATGCTTGGATTACCCAATGACAAATTACACAGAGGTGTCAGTAGACATAAAAACAATGTGGAGAAAGGACGAAGCAGCAGGGTTTTACCAATGCCGAACACTTACATGAAGGTGCTGTATAAGAAGCTGCCGAGATGGACATCATGAGTACCATCCCTAAAACCACGCGTCCCAAGCCAACAGACATGAAGTGCTTGGATGCCCCAGCCCCATCCTGGCGCAATGCACTCACAGACTGATAACATCGGCTGATATTGCTGTGCAAGACAATCATCAGTGATGAGTAACGAGATAGCATTCTCCTTATTGGCCTTGTCAATCTGGAGACAGGCAGTCCACTCGCTAAACACTTGATGGACCTCCTGCAGCAATGCTTTGTTTGAGTGCGGCAGTATGCAGCCCGCAGAGGTGGACGAGGTTCCCATATAGACACAACTGCTACCTGTGCTCCAATCAGCAATGGTTCAAAACGGTGATAATTCTGAAAGGCAAACATAAGACAACAAGGAATTGCAGTAACATGAAGGTAAGTTGTGATTCTAACTATAAGCAATTGCCAGCGGTACATTTTGTATCAGCATCAAGTAGGCAAACATCAAGGGAAGAAATGCTCGACGAATTCATTAGCCATCTCTACATGCCGAGTCATTAAATTTCTAGGTAGAATAGGCTAAAGTGGCTCGAAATTGCAGCATCAACACTGCCATAGTAGAAGCAATCAACAGCAGCAGCCTGCGCTAACTGCCGGGGCCCAATTGCTTGCTTAGTCAAATGCCAGCGCGAGAGCTTCAGAGATGGGTGGGTGGCAGAGACAGAAAGCGTAGCGGGGCGGTGGGGTGATCACCGTGTGAAGGCGGCGAAGAGAATCCCGCGACGGCGAGGCGGAGGACGCGCAGGATGCGGAGACGAAGAGCGGGCGAGAGCACGTCGCCATCGATCTCCCCTTTTCGCTCACTCGGCGATGGCTTTTCGAATGGGGGAGGAGAGGACGAGGCCTCCCGTTTTCTGGGGTCGCCGCTTTTCCAGTGGAGTCGAGGCGAAACTGGAATTTCTTTTGCGGAGGTGGATAATGGCCACGGAATTGCCAGGAGGAGAGAGCACGAGATGAAGACGACGACGACGACCGGAGACGAGAGGGGGGATTGGGCTAAGCGGTGTGGCCCACCACTCTGACTGCTGCGCTTTTTCGCGGGCTGGGTGGATGGGCAACCGCCACGTAGCTTCAGCCCGATGGCGACTCATTTGCGGGTCGGGCCGAATCTGGTCCGATTATTGGGCCACAGTTGTTAGGCCGTGTCTTCCAGCTTAAAGTCGGCCCGTCTGCTTGCTTCGTCTAGAATTGGGTATACCCTCTTCCCTTCAGGCTCTCCCACCCGCCGCCGCCACCGCCGCCGCCGCCATGGACGCCGGCGACCCCTCCCCCTCGCTTGCCCTCACCGCCGTCGAAGCATCTCCGCAGAGCCCTACCAAGAGGAGCAAGAAGCCAGCCAACCCGCCCAAGCGCTTCGTCCACACCCCGATCCCGCCCTCCATCCTCTCCGACCCCACCCTTACCGCCGCCGCCACTTCCCTCCTCCCGGCCAACTACAACTTCGAGCTCCCAAAGACGGCACACCGCATCCGCTCCGCGGGCGCCCGCCGCGTCGCGCTCCAGCTCCCCGAGGGCCTGCTCCTCTTCTCGCTCCCGCTCTCGCACCTCCTCGCGCCCTACCTCGAGCCCGACCCCGCCAACGACGTCCTCGTCCTCGCCGACGCCACCTACGGAGCCTGCTGCCTCGCCGACCGCCCCGCCAAGGCGCTCGCCGCCGATGTCCTCGTCCACTACGGCCACTCCTGCCTCGTCCCCGTCACGTCCTCCCTGCTCCCGGTGCTCTACGTCTTCGTCGAGATCCGAGTCGACGCTACCCGCCTCGCCGCCGCCGTCCGCAACGCCTTCCCGGACCCCGCCGCCGCGCCCCGCCTGGCTATCGCCGGGACCGTGCAGTTTATCTCAGCTGTGCACGCCGCGCGCGAGATGCTCACAAAAGAGGGGTACCGCGACATCCTCGTGCCGCAAGCGAAACCGCTATCCGCCGGCGAGATTCTGGGGTGCACCGCCCCGACGCTGAAGAAATCGGAGGAGGTGGGAGCGGTTGTGTTTGTCGCTGACGGGAGGTTCCACCTGGAGGCGTTTATGATCGCCAATCCCGGGGTGAAGGCCTTCCGTTTTGACCCATTTCTTGGGGTTCTTGTGCTGGAGGAGTATGATCATGTTGGCATGAAGCAGGCAAGGAAAGCGGCGGTTCTGGCGGCGAGGAAGGCCAAGAGCTGGGGAGTGATACTCGGCACGCTGGGGAGGCAGGGGAGTGTGAACGTTCTCGACAGGGTGGTGGAGCATTTGGAGGAGAAAGGACTGGAGCACACAGTGGTACTCATGTCGGAGTTGTCCCCAGCGAGGATGGAGCTCTTTGGGGATTCAGTTCATGCCTGGGTGCAAATTGCTTGTCCTCGCTTGTCCATTGATTGGGGGGAGGGTTTCAAGAAGCCAGTGCTGACGACCTTTGAGTTCGATGTCGCGCTTGGTTATGTCCCTGGGTGGTGGGAGAAGGGTAGTAGGGAATGTGGTGGTGAACGCGGTAGTGGGTGTTGTTCAGGATCAGGAACTTGTGGAGATTGTGATTGTAGTAGTCGTGATTGTTCTAGTGGGGATTTTGGAGGCGACTACCCGATGGATTATTATTCACAAGATGGAGGGGATTGGAATAGCTGCTACATGAAGAAGAAGCCATCTGCTGGTGAGAGGAAGCCACGGGTTCGAATTGGTATGCAGACAAATTCTTAGCACTTCTGATACAGCTTGCATCTGCCTTTTGTCTTCTTCTTATCTTTCATTCTAGGACTTAGACCCTGTCATGTCTTGAACTTAATTATGTTGATTAATTGATTGGTATTTGCTTATTTTGAAGCAATCGCTACAAAATCAACAAGTTACGAATGCAATATCTTGCTGTTGAACTTAACATGGTAAAGTGCTCTTCAGTGATGAATAGTACTTCTCCCCCACTTAAATCGTGCATAGTGTTTTTCTGTAAAACCTATGTCCTTTCCAAAACAGAGGAAGTGTTGTTTGTTTTAACATGGAACGCCATTTCTAAAAATTCTAGCTTTACGTGCTGTTGAACTTTCCATGGCAAAGTACTCTTAAGTGATGAAAACTTCTCCGTTTAAATCGTGCATGGTGATTTTTTGTAAACCAATATCCTTTCAAACAGAAGAAGGGTTGTTCGAAGAAGGGTTGTTCATTTTAACATGAAACAACATTTCTAAAATTTCTAGCATTACCAAATCCTACCTATATGATTTGATATGCCATTTCCTATGAGGTTATCTATAATTTGTTGTGATTATTATGAAGATACACGGAACTATTTTATAGTCTCATGGAAACAAAACGTTGAACATCAAGAGTTTTTTTTTTGAAAGGTTGAACATCAACAGTTCCTTTCACTGATGTATAATCATTTTTCGGCCTTATATACGTGTGTTAGATCAATGGCTGAGGGAAGTAACTTGTCCACAAAATGTAAAAATGTTTACTGACATCAAAATCAGACATTGCAGCTAGGATAACCCCGATTCATGTAGTCTAATGACAACTGGATTGTGATGCAAAGTTTACTTGGTTTAATTCTAAGGTCATTATTGTTGGTAATGTGCAGTTGGAGCTATTTAGATGTCATTTGGTTGTTTCACATTGTTTTATGCTTTTCTATGGCAATTCTAATCGACAGGTAACAGAGTTGAAGTCATGGAGAAGCGATGAAGGTTGAGCACTTTTTTGAGGTAGCCAGGCGAATAGAGATGTCAAGAACAGCTTCTCGGCAGAAAATTTTGACCAGAGTTCAGTGTTGTTGTACACCCGACCCTGTCGGCTGTCGCTAGTTTTACCAGGCTGGAGAAACTTGCCAGTGCCATGGAGTATTTTTTTCAAAAAAAAATATCGACCATCATCCACTATCAGAAAAGCCAATGTCAAATCTTGATGTGGTGACCTGTATATTGTATTCCATACTTCATCATATACTCTAATTTTGTGTGGTGTGCAATGTTAACATCTTCTGCCTGATGCATGGTAACACTGATTGGCTGGTTTATTTGTATCATACTTTGAAGTTTGAATGTTGGGTTGGTTGAATTAGACGACTACTGGGTTGATCCAATGATCTAGTGAAAGTAAAACTCGAATCTCCATGTGCCCTCGTTGTTTTGAAGGAGGCCGACCGTGCTTTACATTTCTCATTGTCTACAAACGATGAAATGAGTGGTAATGAACACAGATGAATTATCAATGAAAGGAAATTTAACACAAAAATATTTCACAAACAACACATCTGCAACCGAGATGCATGTCAACATTTAGCACACAGCAGGGACCGCTGCTAGACATTATTGTAACAGTGGGTTCAGAGTGTTTCCGGGCCAAACAAAGGCAAGAGTTCTAGTACCAAAGTCACATGATCGTTACAACCCGACATGATGCACACTGCTTAGCCTAGAAACATCAATCCTGCATTGCCAGCACGCAGCGCAGGCAGCCACCTTCGTGCAGCAGATCAAATGCCTTGTTCATGTCGGCCAAGTTCATATTGTGGGTAATGTACTCGTCCACCTTGATTTCCTGCAGATAGCATTGGAAAATTTTGGTTAGGGGATAACGGAACACTCATCCAACACTTGATTAGGCAAGTGTGGGAAGTGTAGTACCTTGTTCAAGTACTTCTCAACAAGCCACGGGACATGGGTCCGGCTCTTGAAGCCACCGAAAGCTGTTCCCTTCCAGACACGGCCAGTCACAAGCTGGAATGGCCGTGTGGCGATCTCCTGACCAGAAGCAGCCACACCAACAATGACAGAGGTTCCCCAGCCCTACAGGTATCCCCACAAAACTTAAAATAAGTAAAAAAAAAAAGATATTTCACTTCAAATGGTTGAATAAACAAGAAACAATTCAGACATCAGCAGCAACACCCCAGATATTACAGCAGGGATGCTTACCTTGTGGCAGCATTCCAGTGCAGCCCTCATAACAGAAACATTTCCAATGCATTCAAAACTGTAATCCACGCCGCCATCTGTGAGATCAACTAAGACCTGTTGTATCGGTTTGTCATGGTCTTTTGGGTTTACGAATTCTGTAACTCCAAAGTTCTTTGCTGCACACAGGTGGAAGAAGGAATTATAAGATACATGTCTGGTAGATACAGATAATTGATAATAGTTGAACCAGCACAATTAACGGCACACCCTGTGTTAAAAAGCAATGTCATTCATTAATAAGCTAGGTTAGTACAGCGCAAATTGCATCAAGTTAAAACTTTGAAAGACTATTTATAGTCATGGGTTCTTTTGGGCATTGACAATGTCTCAGCTTGTACCTTTTGACCATTGGGAATGCAGAAACATTTTGTGCCTTTCTATAATCACTGATTACATGGTAGAAGTTACTAAAGTTAGCAATACAAAACACAACTTTGGATATTTTCTATTCCACATTAGACAAAGATGGGCAGCACTTCCTATATGTATCAAAGCAACAGAATTTAATAATAGATTCCACACACACAAGAATAAAGACACTCAAACTCAATGCCTTGAAAACACAGGAATTTGAATTGCTCATTCTACCCGTTGATAAAAAAAAACAATGCGAGAGTAGAATAAAGGTTTGATTCAACATTAATGCAAGAATAAACCATACCAACATCAAACTTTTTACTATCAATGTCAATGCCAATAATCCGAGAAGCACCAGCTGCTTTTGCACCCTCAGCAACCTATAACGGAAAGCTCAGAAGCCTCACCAACTCAGGTTTATGAGAATGACCCAACGTGGGAAACTTACTGCAAGTCCAACTGTGCCAAGGCCAAAAACAGCAACAACAGAGCCAGCTTCAACCTTTGCAGTATTCCACACTGCTCCAAGACCTGGATGATTGTACTTTGTTAGATGTACAAATAAACTAAATATCAATTATTATTGGAAATCTTTTGGAGGATAACGGAAAGTATGTGAAACAGTGAAAGTGCTAAACATGTTGTCACTATCTGCGCTTGACACACGCTGATGAGATTCTTTCTTTGTGTTTGGATGCATTCCCCTGATCTTCCCCAAATCCCACACTAGCCTACAACCTTAGGTCCATCAATGTAAAAATAGTATGATTCTTTACAATTAATCCACTTCACAGAATAAAAATAGGAATCGCCTCATCAGACACAAATGCCATGCGAGTTTCTGTGTGAGATCTAAACCACTGCTAACTAATTGCAGCTTGCATAAAACATAAACAGGTGTTAAGAAAACATCTTGATGATAAGTATGTTAAGAAAACATTGACGCTGGCTATTGCTGCATTTCAGGTCCTAAACAAGAAAAAAATGCATTGTGCCCTCCAAAAAAAAAAATGCATTGGTAGTAATACAAATATACAGCAAGATACTAAGGGCAGACAAATACAAAGTTACTTAGCATGAAGCTATACAATAATCTGTGTGACAAGGAATTTATCCTTCAGATCAAGGAATCCTCAAAACTTTGCAATGTGTCATGTGTGACAGTGCGACTGAATCAATATGAGAGCTCGAATTAGCAATTTACTCGTATATCCTAAAATCCAGTAAACATATATGAAATAGCATACAAGAACATACCAGTAGAAACACCACAGCCAAGCAGACAGACTTTATCTAGAGGTGCCTGTGGGTTGATCTTTGCAACACTGACATCATGTACCACAGTGTACTGGCTGAATGTTGATGTCCCCATGAAATGGTAAATGGGCTTTCCATTTACCGAGAACCTGCTCTTACGATCATTCATCATGACACCCACCCCTGTGGCACTGCGAACCTTACCGCAGAGATTAGTCTTTCCGCTCTTGCAAAACTTGCATTCCTTGCATTCTGCTTGGTAACAAGGAATGACATGATCCCCAGGCTGCAGATCAGTTACTCCTTCGCCAACACTTTCAATGACTCTATTGACATAAGAGAAAGAAAAGTTGTTTAATCAAATCAAAAATATTTATACATTGTTGGAGGTTAATTTATATTCTTGAACAAGTAAAAGTCAAATTGGAATTGACTACTTTGAGGAGCATACATGATCATTATAGTTGGATCATGATGTCTCTAGATTCCTAGGTGTTGCTTAGTTGTAAAGTTGAGGTTGTACAAGTAAATTAGGAATTTACTACTAGCAGTGCTTAGCTAATGGTGAGTTGTCATTATGTATGATAGTTTGTAAGTCCTATAAAAGGACATGTACCCTCATAGTCTATGTAACCTTTGTGAGTTGAATAAAAGGGACATTATGCTCCATTGGTTCCTAGGGCCAACATACATAGTCGTATGAAACTGAAACAAATCTATATGCTCACCCAGCAGCTTCGTGGCCAAGAATGCATGGAAAGAGACCCTCAGGATCCTGCATAGCAAATGGAAATATTAATACAGTTCTGACCTGATAACAAGTTTACTAAAACAGCACAGCATGTATCTATTCAACACTGGTCGGATTCAGCATTCTGGAAAATATTCTTTTGCCCAAGGTTACCGTCAGATGGAGAGGGAAAATATTTTTTTTAAAAAAAAGCCTTTCAACACGCCCTAGAATTGATGTCCATTTTTTTGTAACAATCATTTCGTTAACCAGTTATAAAATTCTGGGAACAAAGCCACACGATGGAGTCAAATAAAAAACAAAACGCCCAATTACATCTAGTACAGCAACCATACAGGATTGCCACAGCGGTTACCACTCCTACCAGCGTAAATGAACAATCCATAGAATTACAAGAACCTTAAATTGAAAGAAAAACCCATGCGAGCATGAGTTGGCGGGACGAAGACAAAACCTTGCCACTCCAGGTGTAGTGGTCGGTGTGGCAGAGCGCGGTGAAGAGGATCTTGACACGGACCTCGCCAGCCTGCGGCGGCGCCACCTGCACGTCCTCGATCACGAGCGGCTTGTTCGGCTCGTACGCCACCGCCGCTGCACGCACGCACCAGCCATTAATCCCCCACGCCAGATCAAATCAAACGCCGTACTAACAGCAACGATGCGATAAACCTAGAGCACACAAAGATCAATCGGGGTTACCTTTGCAGGTGATGACCAGGCCCTGGGTGGAGGAAGCCATTGCTTCCTGCGGAAGTTGGGGTTTGGATGGCAGATGCGATGGATGGAGCAGTGGAGAGGCGCAGCGGAGGAGGATGCGGCTGTGAGGTCCCCGGGGATATAGGGAGGGGAGAAGAAGAAGAGCGGCCGCCGGAGCAGTGGAGGATGAACTGGGCCGGGCCGCGCTGGATTTGGGCTTTCCAAATTATTTGTATGTCGCCGCGCCAGCTTGGCAGATCAGTCTGAGATACGTATGGAGAATTTTGTTTTAAATTCCAAACAAGAGATCCGCGCGGAATACAAAATACTAAACCCAGATTAAAAAAGATAGTCTCAACTTTTTGTTTTCTGTGAAACTCTTTTTTGGATTTTAGCTTGAAGATTCATAGGATATATCATGCTCTTCAGCGCCCAAAAAAATGCTCTTATTTCACTTGTTTATAAAATCCTTTCTTGCATAAATGATAAGTTCATATCAAAATTCATGTTCTCGAGCCAATTTTGAGTAAATGCAGTTCCGTGCTGTGTTATTTTGTACTAACCACAATAAGGGCAGATATAGCTTTAGCTACGTGCTCTTCAGTCAATCCCAAGCTGACTGACTTGTTTGCTTCAGGATCTCCACCGATTATTCATACTTACAACAACTGGCTATGTGTTGTTGTGTACAGAAAATTGCACACGTAGATTACATGTACGTTCAGTGCCAAAAGTAAAGCTATTCACATGCCAGAACACTATGAACATTGGCTTATTCGAGCATACAAAGGCATGAGGTCCACATTCTTTAAAAAAAAAAAGTTAGCCAGTTATTCCGACTTGTTCTCGGAGTTTATCTGCTGGGCTAGCAACAGCAGCCCCAGCGCCGTGAACAATGATAGCCCGGTAGAAGTGTAGCCAAGAACAAGCAGCGCGACCTTGAGCGACTGTGTTATAAGAAAAATGGTATTGGAGAGGTTAGCTGGAGGGTAGGACTGAACTCGCAAAGTCACAAGCTCAAGAAACTTGCAATCTGCATGTTGTCCTTTTACCTTGGCCAGCTGCAATGCATTGTCATTTGCATACTGCATCGTACTGTCCGGAATGCCTTGCACACCTTGTGCTAGTTGCCACGAGATGAATCTGGATCAAGGAACAATTGTCAGATGTATTTACTTTCTAATCTGAGATATGCACTAAACCAGCTAATAGGTTTTTTGAGAGAAATACCCCAGGGGGAACCCCTAAGGTGTCATTCCAATGATAATGCAAAGAATGTGGAGCTGAGTTCTGTAGACAATATGGTCAGAAGAAAATAGATGAAAATACCAGTGTAATGTACTAATGTGCGTGTGCCCACAATCATGTGGTATGCAACTAAACTATCCATTTGACAAACGTATTGACTAACTGCAGATAACATAGGAGAATCTTTGACAGATAATCATGACATCATATAATATGTCACCAGATGAAAGATAAACATTAATTTTATATATCGAACCATCTATCATTCAACTGTCTTCACATGTATACATGAGAATTGGTCAATATATAAATATAGTGAACACCAAACTGTACTTCCAATAGAAGAAATGCTGTGCTAGTCTGAATGTTACCCGAAAACTGCTCCTACTGCAGCACCAATATTGGCCTTTTCAGCTGTCAGTTCAAACTCAAGTTCTCCAAACTGGCCGGAGCAAGGGATGAGAATAATTAAACCATGCTCACGGTCCACTTAAGGGTCATTAAAGTGTATAGAAGTTCTTACCTTCAGCTTTCTTTTTTCTTTCATAGCCTGAACATCAGATTGAACTACTGGGCGTGTCGACAGTAGCTTACCATTCTTGATCATTGTTTCAGCAATCTACAGAAGTATTACAAATGTATGTTACATTTCACACACCACATGGTTCAATCTTTCTTTTCATCGAAACAAGAGGGGTTGCCCCCTACCTATTAGCATATAATAAGTACAACTGGAGTTT
>CM014270.1:74965604-75008447 GCA_004135705.1 Alloteropsis semialata | reverse complement strand
TCAAACGCAGCATCATTGAGCTTAAAGAAAGGAAAACAAGTACAGTTAAAACAGATCGAAAAAACATGATTTCTACTAGATATTAACATTTCAGTGCTAACTGTTGGCGATCCTATCTTCTGAAAGAAGTCCAAAATAGCAGATGTTAAGACTGAATGAGGAGCCGAAGTAGTCGCTTACGTCAAGACGAAGATCGCGGGGGAGCTGAGAGAGGAACTTGGGTGGAAGCACCAAGCAATCCTACAGCCAAACAGCGCACGGAAACTTTTTAAAAGCTAGTAGAATCTAAAACGTTTCAAAAGACTAGAGGGGCACTTCGTCTTACCGCGAGTTCCTGGAGGAGCGGCAGGACAGGCGGCTCCTCCTCAGGGTTGTTGCCGCCGGCCGAGGTGGAGGCAACGGGCTTGGGGGAGTCGGAAGACACGGCGAGGACAGGATGTGGGGACCGACGTCGCCGGAGACGGAACCGGGAGGGTTCGGAGGCGCCGGCGGGAAGGAGCGCGGCGAGGAGGGGGCGGCGGAGGACGGCCGTGGCCATTCGAAAACGGGAATGTGTTTTTCCTTCTTTTTCCCCTTTTCCTTTTGCTAGTTTTTTGTGATATATTTTTGGAACCGAATAGTCTAGTTCTTCTCGTTGGGCCCACGCTATCTCTTCCCTTCCAATGGAGACACACACTGAAGACAGCGAGAATCCATCGCATACGGTACAACGGGTCACCGTTAGGACTTGGCGTTAAAAACTTGATACAATAACGCTTATACCTTGGAAAACCATATTTGATTTTAACTAGATTTGACCTATCTGGTATAGGTTGCTGTCCAAATTCAATGCATATATTTGACATTTGAAAAAAAAAATGTTTTCCAAATTTACTGAAATTCAATGGGAGACAATTTGTGTGTCCATGTTTAGGAATTCCTATGAGTGTGTTTGGTTTCGGCTCCTTGATCCTGGAATTCGGTTTACCACTCAAAAAATCAGCCATCACCATTTTATTTTTATTTTTATTTTGTTTAATTTATTTAGCCTATCTTAATAGGACTGAGATCACTTTTGAATGTTCCGGTGAAATGAAGAAAAACAGGAAAAGGCGGCAGCAATTCTGAGATGTCAGCTGCACTTATGAAATATTACGAAGATTTCAGCTTAGCTATCCAGCTCAACGGAATACACTAGCAACTTGGCAAGTTACCGCCCCAGGAATTCTAGTGTGTGATCGAGATCGATAGAAATTCTTTTATTTAGAAACTCTAACTAGTTTAATCCTAAAGATCTACGTGTCAAAAGCGCCCAAAGCCATTCTTCGGCCAAACTTTTTTTTTTCTTCCTTAGACATGATCCTCTGATGGTTGCAATGTAGATATAAAACCAAGCTTAATCTGTCGAGGAAGAAGGGCTCAACGTGGCATCGTTGAACTGTGACATTGCAACTTCTGGTTTTCCTAAAGCAGTGGAGAATGCAGAAATCGACATGAGTGAATGAACTTTTTTCTTCTCTATTTCCTATTTTCTTATTCATCGCTCTCTCTTACTTCCTCCTTCTCTGGATCATTGGCAGAGCCAGGGGGTGAGGTGGCTCCAGCCACCCTACATTGATGCAACAATGGAGAAACAAAGGACCAACCGATGAATTCAAACTGCAATTCGTTGAGCCTAACCAATATGTTACCAATTTTGCACAGATCTTGCGTTAGACATCAATGGCTCTGGTGAACGCGGAGAGTCAGTTCATCAGCAAACTGCCTCTTTTGTTGCATCCAAATATTTGCAGTTTTCACGGTCAATGGTCTCAAACTGATACCAAGTGTTTCATTGTGCATTGGCCTTAATTCATGAAGCAGCTTAGGATTAAAAAATGAAATCACGATATTTATCAAGGAAAGATTACCATTAATTTTGAGATCGACAGAGGAAAAACTAGATTGCCATCAGGGGTCCATGCCCCATGTATTCCTTTTCCACTAAATAAACAGCAGATTTGCTACTGTACACTCTGTATAATACTCAAATACATCCCTCCTCCGCCTGTTTTGTGTTTTCTTCGTCAAGCTCCAACTTTGATTGCCATAATACCTCACTAAAAGTAGAGGTTGTACAAACTATAAATTAAGGGCATGGATAAGCGAAGACCACTACCACGTTAGAAGATGATCTTGGTTAACACGAACCAAGTTATAGAAACCATTGTTAACAAACGATGCAGGGTGCTCCCAGAAAATTTAATAAGTCTTTTTTCTTACAGAAAGAACTAAGGAATGCCGTTCTCGTCCTAATACTCAACACATTGGGATAATTATTTCCATGATCTGCTGCAACAATACTTGAATCAGCATCCTTTGGAGAAGGGGCAAATGCAGGAATAAGTGGTGCAAGGATTCTTCTACTGCCAATCCGCGCTCTAATAATTATTATGATTATTATACACCGTAAAATCATCAACAAAATACAGCAACACTGAAAACACCAAGCCCAACACATTTGGCGGGCCCAAACTACAAGGCCCAACATCCACATTCCCTAAGCTTCGGTCTTTAGGATGCCGTTGACCACGGACAAGCCCACGGCGACCCCGAGCGCCTCGGCGCCGGCGACCACCGCGGCCTGAACCAGCCCGTCTCCGGCGAGCTCCGCGCCGGCCACCAGCTGCAGGCCCTCCCCCGCGTCCTTCTCCGCCTCTACCACAGCCTCCTTGACCGCTTCCCCGCCGACCGCCGCGGCCTCCACAGCCGCCTCCTCCACCTCCCGCACCGCTTCGGCCGCTGCCTCCTCCGCCCGCTCCAGCTTCTTTCGGATGCCGAAGAGGCCGATGCTCGCAGCGTTCGCCGGGGGAGCTATCGCCGCCGGCACCGTCGCGCCTGCCGCGGAGAGCAGGAGCAGGACGGCCGAACGCCTGTCGAACCGGACGGCGGACGCGACAGTGCTGCCGCGGCGGCGAGTTGGCGGGGCCGCCTCGAGGCGGATGCTGCAGGCGGTAGAGATGGCCATGGTGGCAGAAACCTCGGGTCGCTCGCTCTGGCGCGGGGACTGTGGGCGAGTGGCGAGGAGGTTGTCTGGTGTGGTGCAGGATGTGGTGGTGGTTCCTGGCGCCAACGAGATCCGGACATGTCACAGAGAGCACATGTGGCTCTCCCTTTGCTATGTTTTTCTTCCCTGAGCAAAAATCTCACGTTGTATGCTACTAGTGTGTCTCTGTCCAGTGTCCATGTATGGGTGCAGTTGAATTTCATTGAATTGTTTTTTTTTGGTCTAAACAGATTGCAAATCCTTTTTTTAGCATGGATTGCAAATCATTTAAAAAACTGAAATCCAGGTACTTGGCAGTTTTCTGAAACAGAAACAATTTTCAGGAACGTTGTCCGGATGTGATCAGTATATGGCCCAAACTGCAGAGTGTATGGATACACTGATTTTTTTTTTCAACACCCCCATTTGAGTGGGAGGACTAGACACTTCATCACCAGAGCGTATGGATCCAGCCGAACCGGTGCGACGGTGCCCCAATAATCAGAGGAACCAGCATAGCGCTTCTAAATTGTTCACGGATTGAAAACCGCAGATCCAAGAGGATGGAACTATGGGCCACTGCTTAGTGGCAACCAACGCCTCAAAACTATCAGAATCATAATGATCAACTGTCTTTGCTAAATATACACCATATGGCAACAAAATTTGCATGCTATGCTAGATCAGAAAGATTTCTTCTTCCTTCCCTTGCTCGGCTGCTGCTGCAATGTGCTCCAGTGAGTAAAGCGTTGCCGTCTTGTTGCATTTCTTTTTCTTTTTTCCCCCTCGAAAGATGTCTTGTTGTATTTCAGTTTCACACTTGGCAATGCAAGGAAGCATCACATATCGACTGCAACTTCGTCCCTATCTCAACTCTGCTACTTCTTTCCAAGGGCCAAGTTGACCCTGATCTCCCTGCCTTCCATTTCCTGCGTTAAGCATTACTGATCAGCTCAATGTATTCTGCAGATTCCGTATCAATGCACCATTTCAACAAAGTAAGCATTATTTAGCCACTAGAAAGAAAGTGCAGGCCAACTAACTTTTCAAGTCTGTGAACCACAAAAGATTTGCTGTTCCTACTCGTCTCATGGTGCATCTGGAAGCAGTGGCGTAGCTAGGATTTTAACTTAGGGTATGCCAGTTTATCCTCCGATGTATAAATCGCTATAGGCCAATGAACAATTCATTAATTCGGCAACCAATTGTAAGGCTTTGGCTTCAACCTTCTTTTGGCTAAAGTGAATAATACTGTGTAACATTGTGCCAAACTATATATAGCATGAAACCGAAATGCATGCTAAATGATGAAGAAAATGGACTAGGGAGACTGATTGATGCCATGCCAAACGAGCCTAAAATTTACCAAGCAATTTCCTATGTAATAAGTAACTAAAGTATGTGACAATATAATTAGAAGTTACAATACCTTAAATTCAATAATTTCTCTTTCTAATTTAATAGAATTATAAAATATAGTATGTGATGTAACATCAATCAACCTGTGAATCCTTAATTCCTACTGACTAATCAATCAGCTAATCTAATGTACACATAAGTCAATCTAACGTAAATTAGAGGATTTTTGGATTGGGTGACAAGACTCACAGTTACCAGTTACCACCCACGATCTGGTAGGTACTCTGTGTTCAGATGGAGGGACAAATTTTTTGCACCCTACTTTGACCACTAATTAGGGGTATTAAATAAAGTCAGTTTACAAAACTACCTCCACAACCCTGGCAAATTCGCGAGACGAATCTAATGAGGCCTTTGACCGCACGATTAGAGGATGATTACTGTAGCAAATCATGGATTAATTAGGCTCGTTAGATTCGTCGCGCAAAGTTGCACTTATCTGTGAAAAGGTTTTATAAATAGACTTCATTTAGTACTCCATGCATGCAAGATTCTTTTGGACAATTTTTTGATCAATCTCATCCGAACACGGCCATGCCCCCGACGGAGCAGCCAGCAGCTAGCAATCCTTGCCAGCAGATGGAACGAACAGGAATTAATGAATCGCGGCGACAGGACAGATCGTTTCTTACTTTTTTTTTTCTTAATAAGTGACAGAACACTTGGTTAACTGGCCAAGCTTAGGGTGGCTCCGCCCCTGTCTGGAAGGAGCGGAACAATAAACTCTTCAACGGATGCTCGATGACGGCACAAGAACTCTCGCACCGGATCAAGGAAGAGGCTGATCTCTGGGTCTTAGCGGGCGCTACCAAGTTAGGTTGCTTAATTCGCGAGTAGTCGGCCACGGTCTAAGGCCGTTGCTTTTCTCCTTTTTCTCTGCTATTGGCGCTAGCGCCATGACAGAGGCCCCCGGGGCGCTGTGGCCTAGTATGTAATTGAACTATGTCTCCTTAATACAAAGATACGCAGTCCTCATGCGTATTCGAGAAAAAAAACCACAAAAGATTCCTGAAAGCAATTTTTTCTTGCAGCTTCAGCTATTTGTACTAAGCAAACATATTTAGCAGCACTATATATTTATTATCTGAAACAGGTCCTCTTTTCATGTTTCGGTAGAAAACTTAGCAAGTGCATCTAAAGCTCTGAACCATGAGATTAATTAGGATTTAGGAAGCAGGATTTGCAAGATTTATTTCAGAGATAGAACTGTGCAAGTTCTTCAGCATCACGTACCATCCCGTTGAGCGAGGAAAGAGCCTCGTCCATCTCCTCCTTGGTGGAGTAGCAGACGAAGCCATAGCCCCGGGACCGACCGGTCTCACCGTCGTAGAGCACCCTCGCACCGACCACGTTGCCACACCGCTGGAACGCCTCCGTGAGCATCTCCGAGGTGACCGTCCACGACAGGTTGCCCACGAAGAGCTTGTACTCCGTCTCCGGGTACAGCGGCTGCTTCGGTTTCGGTCGGTCGGCGAAGTTCACCTTCATCGTCCGGCCACCGTACAGCTGATCGAAAAGGGAGATCAAAACCCGTCACGAACACAGTTGAGTGGTGCTGTACGATAGCACTTACGCTGCCAGGCAATATTGCACTTACGCTGCCGTCAAGGTTTTTGATGATCAGCTCACAGTCTTGAACCGTGCTCATTGTCACGAAGGCGAACCCTCGACTTCTTCCCGTGGTACGATCATACAACACCTAAAATGGAACCTCCGAAATCAAATTAGCCAATCAAGAATAATAGGCAAGTTGCCTAAACATGTGTTGCAAGTATCCATTTTGTTCTAGGAACAATTCTATAAAGACGGAATTCTCAGCAGTAACAAAGGCTTCGAGTTAAATTAAAATGAGAAATGAAATGTTGTAGGAAAATTATTGGACAATCTAAAACAACTATAAAGGCATTTTATGCTACAGAAAGTGAAATTTTCACAGAAGTCAGATACCGCAGCTAGCTAAGCGCGCATCTCGGCATTTAGGTGAACAGTACGCGTACCTCGACCATCTCCGGGCTGGCGTACTCCTGCACGATGCCGGCGAGCTGCGCGCTGTCGCAATTGTAAGGCAGGTTCCCGAAGTACAGCTTGGTGGCGGTAGTGCTCGGCGCCTCGGACGGGCCACCGTCGTCGGAGCCATCCTCGACGACCCCATCTTGCTCATGTTCCTGTTCTTGCTCTAGCGACTGCTCCAACTCCTCCTCGACAGCCGTGGCCGCGGCCTCCTCCTGCGACACCATCGCGGTGGCCGCGAGCACACGCCTCCGCGCTACGGGCGCGGCGACGTGATCGGAGACGGCGAGCCGGTGGTGCGCGCTCGCCGGGCGTGGGAACACGGATGCGTAATGGACCTGGACATGGAGCTGCGCCGCCGCGGCGTCGCCCGAGGACTTGGTACAAGGCAGACGCAGCACCGCGCGCGCCGCGGTGGAGAGGCAGGAGTTGGCCATGGTTTCCGCGAGGCGGAGAAGATGACTGGAGATGGCCAGGCAACGGAGCAGGCAGGCAGAGGCTCCCCCTCTCGTCGCTGGCGCCGGGCGGTGTGCTTCAGTGCTTGTGATGTGGAGGGGCGCGAGGCCAGTGGGAAGGGATGATGCCAGAGGGGATAAGCGGCCGCGTAACATGAGGCCTTGACACGTGGGCCCGTTTCTGTGTCTATTGATGTGGTTACGCCAAAATAAGATTCTTTTCTTCTTCTTCTTCGGTCTAGATCACATGCCTAAGTCTCAAAGATTCTTGTTGTACCGTCACAAGTATTTTTTGCAAGATTTCATGACCTACATGAATGGCCGGGTTCGGTTGGAAATGCTACTTTGATCACTAATTAGGGGTATTAAATAAAGTCAGTTTACAAAACTACCTCCACAACCCCCTGGCAAATTCACGAGACGAATCTAATGAGGCCTTTGACCGCACGATTAGAGGATGGTACTGTAGCATTACTGTAGCAAATCATGGATTAATTAGGCTCATTAGATTCGTCGCGCAAAGTTGCACTCATCTGTGAAAAGATTTTGTAAATAAACTTCGTTTAGGGCTCCATGCATGCGACAGTATTTGGGGACAAAAAAAATTGTTCCCAACTGACGAACACGGCCATTACACTGCCCCTTTTACTTGCATGGTAACGTTAGCACATTTAGAACAGCCTTTCCCATGATCCTTTTTGTAAACATTGAGCCCAGAGATCGAAATGCGACCAGCGTTTCAAGCTTGCTGATATATATTTTGCCTGTTTATCGCCACCACGGACAGTAAAAAATTTAGATCACACCGAGCGAGCAACGTAGAGAACAAGCAAGGAACGCGACTCCTCTTTATTCTTTTTGCAAGATTTTTACATGCTAAATAGATAATAAAGTCGAAAAACTGTGGCATAAGTGGCCTAAGCACTCTGACTAAATCACAGATTTTCGCAGTAAAAGCTGGTCTCGTACTACGGTGTATCACGAGCATCCTGCCGCACCGTTCCCATGCTGGCCCGGATGATCGGTGGTGTTACCTGTCCCAGTCGCCGCTGCCGCGGAAGCACGAGCCCCGAACCCATCTCCGGGCGCCGCCGCGTCTGCCTTCCTTGGGGCCTGGCGACAGGTCGGCCTTCCACTTCTCGAGCTTCAGCTCCAGCTTCCTCTGCTCCCTGGGGTCCAGATGCCCGGAGTGGTCGACGAACGCCGCGCCGTCTTGGTCGCCGTCGAGGTCCCGCTCCTCGCTGCCCTCGGCGATCTTGCACAGCGACGCCGGCCTCTTCATCACGAGGTCCTTCACCGCGAACGCGTCGGGCGAGCCGGGGGCGTCGTACTGCGGCACGGTGCGCGCGGCGTGGGTGGCGTCCAGCAGCGCCACGGCCACGTTGACGATGCCCTGCGGCCGGAGCGAGCGCGGCCGCCGGAGCAGCAGCGCCGCCACCTGCCGGCCGCGGCTTCCGGGGCGCACGAACGTGCTCACCACGATGCGCGTCAGGCCGAGGACGGGGTCGGCGCCCAGGCCCCCGGCGCCGCGCACCTCCACGGTGACCGCGGCCGTGTCGGAGCGTAGGAACGCGTCGTCGACGCGGAACAGGAACCGGTCGTTCCACGTCGGCGCGGCGCCGCCCTTGCGGTCCACGCCGGTGCGCAGCTGCTGCGCCTGGTCCGCCCACGCTACGGCGTACGCGCGAACACGGCGCCCGAGGCAGCACCGGTGCAGGTCCTGCGCCGAGATGACGGTCACCTCCAGCAAGTGGAGCGTGGAGGACGGTGGCCGCAGCGGTGACATCAGGCAGCCGTCGGCGTTCCCTCCTCCACCCTCCTCCGACATCACGGCGGTGAACGAAGGAAAGGAAAGAAACGGCACAGTCGGTTAAGAGCAAGAGGAATTATAGGACGTCAAGGACAAGTTTAGGGTGCAGCATAGTTGGCAACAGAGCTGCGGCTTGCACATTTGGCGCGTGCCAGGTGGGAACTCCAACAGTTGGACCATGCAACATCGTTATACGTCTAAAGCCCAATAACAATTCAGTATCTCAAGCCACGCGATTCACAGCATCTCTGCTCACACAACCTAAATGCTCACACAACCTAAATCACTCTAGAATCAATTTACAGTCACGTGCCCACGATTCAAAGAAGATCCACAGTCGCGAGCCCATGATTCACAGCAGCTTGCACAACCGAAATCCTGAACGATGGTGCGGACAGACTTAGCCATGTTCCAATATCACTTCGGGTTGCGCTTCATCGACAAAAATTCACAAACAAAATGGCGCTTACAAATGCACATTCCCAATTTCAAACAAACATAATCAAGCATCACCCATCATCAGAGAGATTAACAAAAGTCATAGCGGCAAAGGTAACACAACATCACAGAGGCAGTGTAGACTAATTCTGTAAATAGGGTGGCAATTAACAATCTGGCACGATTTGACATTCAAAACTGAGGGATTAACATCCAAGATATTGAATAACATAACCAAGCATCGTTTGCCTCTCAATTTCGGAACATAGAAGTAAAGCAACAAAAACACTAGTTTCATGACCCGCAGCCCCGCCAAGCATAAGTGGAGAACACGCTTAGTTGGCACCAGCAGCAGCTCCCTTCTTCCTTGATACAGCCTCAGTTCCTGACAAGTGTCCGCACCAGTAGTTTAGTAAAGAGTGTTTAGTCAATAATCATTGGGATCACACAGCCTAACAAGATGAGAGAGCAAGAATTTACCCTCTCTGAAGTTGCTCTTGAACCTCCGGGGCACGTGGCGAAGGTACCTCATCCTCCCTGTGCCAGTAGTCTTCCTCCTAATGGCCTTCACACTCCAATTGTCTGTTTTTAAAGAAATGGGTAATGGGATCAGAATTACAAGAAATTTCGGAGAAAAAATTAAACAGAAGCAACTCAACTAGCCTTCTATGAGCAACTCTAACCAAAGAAGTAATGGGTGACTTAGATAAATCATACAAACCACAGCAACTAGCGAACAATAATCGATTGTATGCTGACTCAGGACAACAACTGACCATAAACCCTTGGTGGCAAAAGGTGCAAATTGTGTACATAGACTACAGAGCCACATATCGAAGTATTTGCAAACTTATCAATAAACCAGCAAAAAGGTGCTGGAAATGCCAACACTGTAACAAGGCAGTAATGAAGACTACAGGTTGAATCTTATCAGTTTGTGCAAAAACTATAAATCATAGGCACCTAGCTTCTGCTTACAGGCTACAAACATGAAAATTCAGATTGACATAAAGTGATACACTATCACACCACAGCAATAAATAACTACTGAATCCACAATTTAAACATAAATTTAGCATGCACTTTCATCAATTAGCACACATCACAACGCGTATCTATCAAATCGAAGCTAGAACGTTCTCGCACTGGTGAGAACAGCGATCACAGGCACAAGCAACAACTCTGACGTGTTTAAACATTCACATCTAACCATACTACCAGTACTCGTCAAATCCGATAAACATAAACAAACTGAACCAGGAAAGAAGAAAGCACCCAGGGATCTTACACTTGCGGATGCGGGCCGCGGGGTATCCGCAGGAGGAGCAGGTGCTCTTCTGCAGATGAAAGCTGCGGCGGCCGCAGCGCACGCACAGCGTGTGCGTCTTGTTCCGGCGCTTGCCGAAGCTCCCGGTACCCTTACCCTGCACAAGCCGACAGCGGACCGATTAGCCCATCTGATCTGAGCGAGAAGAGCTCGAGACTACGACCATGGGAGCTGGTGATGCGATCTCTCACCATTTCGCCTTCGCCTGCTTCGCTTGACGCCGCCGCCGCCGAGGACGAGAACTCACCAAAAACCTAGCGAGAGGAGGGGGCGAGCTTTTATAGAGCAGCCGGAAGGGTTAGCCCGCAGATGGGCCTTTATGGGCCTAATGCCATTGTGCTGTCTTCACGGACCTATTATTCCGTGACTGACAAGGCCTGGCCCATGAAAGCGCATAACACAAGTAAGAGCTTATGCTCCGTGGTCGAGCCCGGCCGACACGGCGACGAGATTCTCCTCCCACGGCAGGACGGCCCGGGGCACGGCGAGCGCCGCCCGCTACCCGCTCGCCGGCGATGGAGGAGGTGGTACTGGAGGTGCCTCTCACGAGGGAGAAGCTATCCGTTGGACTGAACAGGTAGTAAAAATCTGGTATTTGTTTGTTCCGATCGCGTGATGGATGGACTCGTCTGTCATCTGATTCCCGGATTCTCAGATGCGGCAGAGACGGAGGAAACCGAGGTGGCGTCGTGCTCGTGGCCACTGGGAGCTTCAATCCTCCCACCTACATGCACCTGCGCATGTTTGGTAAGCTTCAAAGTTTGCTAATTTCTGCTGCATATTGGGTGCTAAGGTACGCTTCAGCTTGTGATTGGGACTTGAGAGTGGGGCAAGCAGTGAAGTTTTTGTTCTCCCTGTTTCCTGTAGAGCTGGCAAAGGATGAGCTTCAGCGGCGAGGGTATTGTGTATTGGGTGGCTACATGTCTCCAGTGAATGATGCGTATAAGAAGAAGGTATATATTGTGGCTTTGCAAAATGCTTATGAAACTGATAGTTGGTGCTCTTTCAACTGAGTTCAGATTTGATGTTGTTTAGGACCTCTTACCAGCTGCTCACCGGATTCGCTTTTGTGAACTTGCATGCAAAAGCTCATCATTCGTAATGGTTGATCCATGGGAGGTAATGCTCTCCCTCGTCTATAATATGGAATCTTGTAATTTTGGTATAGCAGCAACTCATACATATTAATGCTTTGTCCTTCATAGGCAATGCAGAAAGGTTATCAGCGCACTTTGACCGTCCTTTCAAGAATTCGGAATTCTTTGTCCAAGGATGGTTTAGCTGATCAAGGTATATATAAGGAGGATTGTTTGCTCAACATAATGATAATACCTCATCATTTCATTTTCCCCATACTGTTATATTCAGTATGTAGTGACAAGAATTATTTTTCAGGTAGCCTGAAGGTAATGCTTTTATGTGGTTCTGACTTGCTTGAGTCATTCAGCACTCCAGGAGTTTGGATCCCAGATCAGGTGGAAATCTTGAACTTTGCTGACAATAACAAAAACTTTGGCACCTTTTTTCTCCTTGCAAACTTATGTCCTTTTTATGTCCTTTTTAGTTGGACTTTGATTTTCCTTGTGAATCAACTTACTTTGATGACGTCTGCTTTCGTTTCCAGCTCAGAACCATATGCAAGGACTTTGGTGTCATATGTATACGCAGAGAAGGGAAAGATGTTGGGAAATTGATAGCCAAAAGTGATATACTGCAAGAGTGCAGGGTACAAACTTTTAATCTGAGGGTTTTAATATGGAAGCGGAATAAGTCTATCTACTGATGTTGTCTGTGTGTGATCATTTCTGGATTCCTTTTCAGGATAACATCATTTCAGTCGATGAGATAGTGCCAAATCAGATCAGCTCATCCAGAGTAAGGTATTAGTCTTACAGACATTAGTTTGTGGATAACTTCATGCTATTCATCTGCATAATAGTTTATGGAACATTGAGATGCATCTATTTATGACTGAATTTCAGAGACTGCATAAAAAGAGGCCTATCGATAAAGTATCTCACTTGTGATGAAGTAATTGAATACATTAGAGAACACAAGCTGTTTAGGAAAGCTGAAGGAGGTGATACAAGATTGTGATAATTGTGGTGTTTGGAGGTAATTCGACATGCAATTCTTTTTAACCTTGTAACAATATACCGTGTATGTAGGCAACTATGCAGTGAATCAGCATTGGTACTACATTTCGTTTTGATGCGGCCTCTTACTATTATGCAGTTGAATGACTTCTCTGTGATCAACATGTACTTGGGCTGTGGACAGCTACCTCCAGATAACATCTGGGTCGTGCATGCCGACTTGCTGAGAAGTTGTGGAAATTTCATGAAACAGGAAATGAAAGGGGCTCCATACAAACACCATGGAATAAAAGAGACGGCGGCTTAAATCATTTGTGACTTTGTGGAAATTTTGTCTTTGTGGAAATAAGAGGGCTCAAGAATTCGTAACTTTAGTTTGGCTTGAATATAAAATTTTCAGAAGCAAGTGCTACATACTGTTGGCATTCTCATCTGATGTTCTAAATACCAATCATTGTGAACGAGCGATTGTGGAGACGCTATCATGTAGATGAAGAAATCCAATGTCTTGTTTGCACACAATATGATACATCTTTAGTGGAATAGCACAACCAATTCGTCTTGTAACGAGCAATTATATGCGACAGAACACATGCTTTTAACTGATAAGAGTCGGCTTTTTACACAACTCATGAGTTGCTTTTACAAAAATTTACATGTCCACAGAGGCGTGCAATTTACATCAGGAATTTGTAAGTTCACAGTTAAGAGACTGAGCAGAACCAATCCTATCTTCTGGAAAACATTATGAGGTATTGAGAACATATTAACCAACAAACTCATATGGTCCAAGGAAAGGAAGTATTTGCACACTGCAGCTACTGTTGATGTGATTCGATCCTGTGAAGCATCAATATATGGTACAACAGGCAACTAGTTTGCATGTATGATGTGTCTATAAACTCTTTTCTGCTGTCCTTCAGAAGCATTATATTGTTCATAAGCCTGAGTTAAGAAACAGCAGCTTCAAGCGGCGTGCCAGCAGCAGAGGACAAGGCCTCCCTGCCATGCGGCCTCAAGAGCGACTCGCTGTCACAGCTCGCCGGCGGGAGGGGCTGGATCCCGCCGGGGTTGAGGGGGAAGAGGGTCTTGAAGTATCCTGCCATGATAGCCTCCATGTCGCACGTCTCGGCGACCTTGGGCATCTGGTAGATGTCGCGCGTGTAGGCGTGGAGGCTGGGGTACTCGGCCAGCTTCCGCCTGGTACACCGGAACAGCGTGTTGTAAACAAGGTCGAACCGGATCAGCGTCGTGAAGAGGCACACGTCGGCCAGCGTGAGCCTGTCCCCGCACAGGTAGCGGGAGCCGGCGAGGTGCTCTTCTAGCCTGTCCAGCGCGCCGAACAGCTCCCTCGCCGCGACGTCGTATGCCTCCTGGCTCTGCGCAAAGCCACACCTATGTCATTGAAAGCCATTGGCAGTTAGGATCACAGTATTCAGTTCTCCTCTCCTCGGGGGGGAAAAGGATCACAGTTACAAGAGCCCTCAATCAGATGAAAATACTGTACACCAAGATGAACCTCCAACTCTATGGCACGTTGATTGGTCCTGTTCTTACTCTATCTGTTTTGGCTACCGACGCTTGGGACAAGACTTTGGAATAAAATGAAAGAGAGATTTCTGAGGATTGCATATTAATCTATATTCTGAGGTTACTAGTTGCATATGTAAACATAAAAATTTTGTGTCAAATAGACTACACGTGCTCATTATATTCTGTAGTGTATATAGGTATATCTTGGTCTCCTGAATATTTCCTGGTTCTGCCGCTGATCACAGAATTCAGTTGCTGAAATTGATAGTCTGATCAGGGCAATGCTGCAGAAAAATTCAGGTTTTTCTGTACCTGTAGACGCCGTTGTTGACGCTGGGGTAGATGATGCCGTACCAGCGGTCGATGTCCTGGCGCAGCTCCGGCGGCCACAGATCGACCCCGCCGCCATCGGCGTCCACGAGGCCACAGAGAAACTTGATGATCTCGATGCTCTCGTTGCACACCACCTCGCGGCGCTCGGCGTCCCAGAGCATCGGCACCGACGCCCTGCCCTCGAACCCGCCGCTCCGCACGGCGTACACTTCCCGGAGCGTGCGCTTCCCGTAGAGCCCGTCGGGGCTGTCCGGCGTGAAGGACCACGCGCCGTCGTCGCCAGGGACGGCGACGGAGACCGGGAGGCGGGCCTCGAGGCCGAGGAGCGCGCGGACGACGAGGGCGCGGTGGGCCCAGGGGCAGGGGAGGCCCACGTAGAGGTGGAGCCGGGAGCTGGGCGTCCCCACGACGGCGGGGAAGCGGGACGGCGTGCGGGTGAAGGCGCCCGTCGCCGGGTCCGAGGGCGCGAGCTGCCGCATGAGGAGCTGCCACGCGGCGGTCCAGCCGTGGCGGACGGCGAGGACGAGCTGCGCCGGGGGCAGCGCGCGCCCCCACAGGAGGCGGGAGAGGGCGGTGAGGGGGTCCTGTGAGGCGGCGATGCGGTTGAGCCGTCTGCGATGGCGGGTCGGAAAGGGACGAGGCGGCGGACCTGGTGGCCGCCGGAGTTGGAGGGGGAGCGGCTGAGGTGGTGTGGCCCACATGGCTGATGCCTTCGCCGCCGGGGAGATAGAAGGGGGCCGTGGGCTCTCCTCGTCCTCTTCGGCTCTTCTCTCTCTTCGGCAATGCTAGGGTAACTTGCGCTCGGCAAGTCACCGCGAGCCTTACCTGCCTACATCAACCGTCCAAGTGCATCCGACGGCTGTTGTGAGGACCTTATCCATTCCGTTCCGCAGGCCGCCGCGCCCGTAGCGCCCCACCACCTCCTCGCTGGAGCCGGCCCACCGACCGCGGTGCTCGCCTACACCTCGCCGGAGCCGGCCCGTGCAGCGTCCGCCTACACTTCGCCGGATCCGGCCTGCCGGCCGCCGCACACGCTCCAGCTTGCTGAAGCCGGCACCAGTCGCACCACCCGTCTCCACATCGTCGGATCCGGTCTGCCAGCCGCAACACCCTGTCGCACCCGCTCCACCTCGCCGGAGGTGGCCCGCCGGCCGCCGTGCCGGCCTCCGCCCGCCGTGGCGCCGTGTGCTCATTCCTGCCTCTCCTCGTCGAGCCCGTCGAGGAGCCTGGTCTTCCGACGCTTGTGGTTCCTGTCCATGCTGCCTCGTCGAGGAGCCTGGTCTTCCCCCGCTTGTGGTTCGTGTCCACGCTGCCTCATCTGCCCGTCAGGAAGAAATGGCTAGCTGGGCACATGGGAAAAGGGAGAAAATGAATGAAGAGAATCTAGATTCTAGAATCGGCTCATCCAAATAGGCACCGTAGATTTTGCCCAAAATCAAGATTTTGAAAATCCATCCAAAATTCAGATTCTTAGAATCTGATTTTGTATCCAAACGGGACCTTATTACTCATTGGTCCTTGCGGAAGTCAGGATTGTGAGAAAAGGGCTAGGAAAAATGGGGTGGGCGCACGCGGCGGTGACCATGGAGGAGGTACTCAACCTGGTGCGGGGATTCGTGGACATCCTCGTCCTCGCCGGCGGCCGCACCTCGTCCGGCGCCGCCGCCAATTGGAGCTCCGACGAGGTTAAGAAGGCCCTCCAGTGGGCGCTTTGCTTCGAGGAGGTCAGTGGCGATCCCTCTCTTAACTGCTCGTCTGCTCCTTGCGCTAGTTTCGGCTCCTGCTCTTCAATGCTTCCCCTCCAGAGGTGGCTCGCGTACTTCGGAGTTCAGATTCCCGCATTCGCCGTGCCGCTTATATATGCTATGGTTCGCAGAATTTATGCGATAATTGTATTTTTGAAGTAGTTCCAGTTAGTGCGTCAGAGACATTTCTCCTGAGTTGTGCCTGCACTGTGTTCACTTTTCAAGAACCTGCGTGAATCGGGCCATTACGAGGATTCTGCAATAGAACTCGATGCAGCCCTTGTTAAGCTCACTTCAAGCCTGGAGTTCCCCAAGGTACTTCCCCAAAACTGTATGGTATACATGTTGATTCAGGAGTTCTGCATGTAGTGATGCTCTTTTCTATGTGCAGGGTCTTGCTGGCATGCGGTCGGAAACGCTTTCCACGGCAAGGTTATTGGTTATACGGCACTTCCTGAAAGCAAAAACAATGAGTGCGGAAAATTTTGGTGCTCTTCTTGAAGCAGTTGTTGAAGTGGATATTGATGGCATTTGTGCTAGTGGTGTGCGCGATGCATGCCAAGAGTATGCTGGGTCAATATTGCATATGAATCCATCATGCTTTACACAGACCAGAAATGCTTGTAACATTGGATCTCGCTCTAGTTCTGATGAACTGTGTGCAGAATCCATGGGCCATTCACGGATTCTAGTTAAAGAGTTTTTCGAAGGGCTGGATTCAGCATCATGTTCTTGTATGGCTGAGAGAGGACTGGGAACACTTCTGAAGTGTGTGAAAAAGAACAGCTTTGAAGATGCTAAGCCATGCACTTCAGCAATTCCGAAGTAAATTATTCACCTTCTATATATTGCTTCTCTTGTTAATCCACATTTCTGTGCCCTTTATTTTACATTTGAGCATGCCCCAGTTTGAATTCATTCAAAGTTATTATCGCGCAGAAATTCGGAAATGATTGACGAGTTCCTCTTGTGGAAGCAATGGAGAACAAAGTGCTTGTCATATTTGCTTAATGAGCGAACCATTCGGATTTTATCTGGAGCTAATTTGATTTTTAGAGCTCCCAAAGAGCAGTGGACGAAAGTGTTTGAGCCCTTAAAAAGTTTTGACGAATCTTATCAGATTGGTCTTGTTGAAATCATGGTAACTATTTATGGTGTGGCCTTTGTATTGTAGACACTCTTGGTACGCAAGTTTTCAACATTGTCACATCAACATGTATGCAATGTCTTTGTAGGAGCTATGCTTTCTGGGTTTGATTTCAAGGCAATGGAATCCATTGATAGAGTGCTTCATGTCATGCACTTTCTGTCCCGTTCCTATATCCAAGCAGTACACCGATCTGCGCCAATTGCTTCAGGGAACTTCTCAGGACAAATGCCAAGACAAACTTCTTGATGTGGAGGTTCTTCCTATTTTGATCTTATGTCACGTTTCTAGGTTTTGCCATGTCTTCTTGTATGTCTGAAGCATTAAATTCACTGAGATATTCTTAAATGTGGTGATCGTACCCCCCTCAATCCAGTAGATAGCTGTACAACTTAAGAAATAAATCCAGATAGGTTCACCTAATAATGACCACTTGTGTCGACTGTTAAGGGTATGATAGTCAAGGGCAATATTGTAATCTCCTAGTATAGGTTTCCTGTCATGTACTTGACATATAGTTCCCATAGTAGACTAAATCAGATCTTTAGTGCAGTTATTGGACTGTGCTTTCACATGTGACAGGAACTGAAACACAACCATTCTTTGATGAGATCTGCTAATGCTTGGTCCTGGTAGATAAAATTGTGAGAAGTGAAAAGTACTAACTCTTCAAACAGGCCATAATGTTAGCAAGTGAATTGTTAATTATAGATATATACATTTTTTGTTTGTCTCTCAAAGCTGTTAGCTTTGAACTTACAGGAAAAGGATATTCTTGAGTATGCAAGTCAGTCATTACAGAGTAAACCGTCCATATTATGGCTTCTACCTCCAGTTCTTACCGCTGCAGCAATACCACCACAGTGAGCTTACTTCTTATCACATGGGATGGCCTTTTAAGTTTATTATGTAATCATTTTAATGGTAGTTCGCTGTTGCAATGGATCGTATAGGTCAACCTTGTTCCAGATATACCTTGCTCAAATAGATATACAATTTCATGGAGCTACTCCTGCTGATCGGTATGTTGTTAAGAAATGAATGGATGCAAGATATGACACATTTCAAATTCCTGTGTTATTTCTTATGTGCTAATGTTGGTTGTTTCTCAGAAAGTGTTGCTGCAGAGGAGATGGAATAGATCTGCATCATAACTGTAAGTAATTTCACTGCTGCAGCTGCTCCCTTGCTCAGATTTCAAATGGAATAAGGACTGAAGTGCTCCAAACTCTTCTACTAAAGCTTATTTTTCTTCCTTCTAGGTGAGATTACTGAGAGGATTCGATGTCTCTACGCATTCCATATTCAACAACCTCATCTAACTGTTCCATAGTGACACTAGTTATAGTTCAAGATTATGCACAGCAAGTTTGATGGTTTACTTTTGAATGAGTGACTGGTTTCCAAGCTCACTGCAAATAGCATTTCACATGTATGTCCGTGATTGGCTGAAGAGCATAAAATCTATTGATTTTGCCTTTCAGTTTGATGGAAACAGTTCGAGCTGAAAGAGAGAACGATCATGGCTATTGCATGCATGTAAATTTGGGGATTGAAGGAGTTCTTGCTCCTCTTTTTCGTCTTCAAGACGACAAGATATGAAAGAGCTACTAGATTCGTCCTGTGTTGACTCTATTGTTCCTTTTTCTCTTCTTTTTGTGGTTTCTGAACATGAAAAATGAACAAATCTAGATTCATTCTGTTTTTGAGGGTGGTGCATCAGATATTAGCGATGACCCATAGTAATTTTGTAGCATGCATTTTCGTGTTATTTGGTTTTCAGTCCTGTCTCATAATCTGACTCACATCAGCCTAGTGTATTTTTACCTCTGTTAATGCTGCTACTGGTTTTATTCTGTAAACCAACCAATGCCCAGTTGACTTCTTTCTTCAATTAATCCTCACGCACCCCCCCCACCCCCCAAATGCTTCTAGATTCTACCTACACCAGATCATAATGAGGTGCCTAAGACCTTTCAATTTTATATTTCTGCCGCTCCTTCGTTTGAAATGAAAAGGATGCATGGTGATGGATAAAGGCAAAAGAGAAAACTTAATTTATAAAGGGACATTGTCAGGCCAGCTTTTTAATGGAGGCTTTGTACATGCCAAATTGGGTTTGTCAACTCCAAAGCATAGAGTAGCTGCCGAAAAAGAAATCCTAGATTGCAAGCTCATTGTTGGAATTTATTATAGACGTTGCTTCATCCACATTTATCTCATCAGACAGAAGATCTGGCTAGGCAGGTATTGGAAATTTATTGTAACTAGCTTTATTCGCAATATACATGGTTGGGTATTGATTGATATATCTGAAGCCACAGTTTCGTGCACTGTACTAGCAACCTAATCTATCTATCTTGAGAGTTGAGACATATAAAGCTTTTAAGTTGAAGAAATACATGTTGCTCGCTGGATAGTTTGGGTGTGTGATAGCTGGTTGGCTTTGATAATTATTATTTTTCTAAAATTACGAGAATATGTTGTTCAAGTTGCTACAGCATGGGATGTGAGCAAACCATCAATTTGGTGATTGTATAAAAAGGGGTACATCTAGCAGAGCCAGAACCATGGTCCCCACCCCAGACCCCTAAAAGGAAAATAATTGTTGATTCCTGATGATGTTCGTCTAAAGTTTAGCAACACCTCTTCATGGATTCCATTACCTGAAGAAACAAGTAAGCAGCATCCCAGAAAACAATTGTTGCAGTTTTTTCTGTCTGATTTCTCTCTATTGCATTTCTTAACTCTTTTCATAAGCTGCTTTAATAGGTGGATCTTGTTCTAATCAGCTATTCAATGCTTCTTTTCCTTTCATCTTAATATTTAAGGAGTTCATGTTATGTCAATCTGTGCAGCTTATTCTCTATTACATCATGATTACAATCTTTAGCTTGCCTGCAGTCACTAGAAGTAACTTTGTTTTCTCCAGTGATTTTCTTCACAAGATTGATGGCTTAAGTCTCTGCACATGACGAATGAAAACAGATTGAACTGATGGGTACTGCATGCAGCCATACATCAACCATGGATCCGCCTTACAACGGAAGAGTTCCTCCATGTCTTTCATCAGCTATAACAGTAGTACCAGCACTCTCAGAGGTGTCATTTCCTAGTTTTCCAGAGTGGAGATCATCTTATGGTAAAAGGGAACTGCCTATTGGTTATGTCACCTCATTTGGTACTTCTATGGCTGTACGTGACGCCATGTCAACAAGTATGTTAGCTTCCAACTTCACCTCAGATCTTCATGCCAACAATAAATCACCAAATGGGAAGCTTTGTTCTGGACCTTATGTTGCTGAGCCATCTGATCCTGATACTCAAATGTCGTCAACACATTCATCATTCCTGGGTAATTCAAGGCCTTTAATGATGGATTTTCCAGAAGTAACTAAACAGATATATTCAAACCAAGAACAATTCCTAGGTTTATTTGATTATCCAGCAAGTGTTGATTTTTCCAATCCACAAAACGTGACTGCCTTTTGCCAACAAGTTCAAGACAACATAACAGTTGATCCTAACAATCAGGTTGAACTGCAAAATGAGTGGCTCTCATCTGGGAGTTCTATGCAGCTTCCCAAAAAAGTAGGTCCTGCTGAATCTGTGCTGCAAGTATATGATATAATAATGTTTCGCTTATGCCACGGCCAAACTATTTCAGGGTTCTCCTTTGTTCTGTTTTCTTTAGCCTGTTCTACCATAGAACAATATAGTGGTAGGTCTTGTTAGTGAACTTCATTTTGCAAATTGTGAACTAGTGGACTTTATCCTGCATACTGAATGCAGTTAGAATATTCCTTGTTTGTAGACAGTTGAGGCAAGAATTTCAACACCGGCCACACCTAAAAGTTATTCATGCTGCCATACTCAGAGAAGTGTACCAAATCCTTTCAACTGTGATGAACTTTGCGCTGACAACCTCCCTTCTTCGAATACTGTTCCGAAGTCAAGGATGCGCTGGACACCTGAGCTCCATGAGCGTTTTGTTCATGCTATTAAGAAGCTGGGTGGGAGCGAAAGTAGGTTGCTAAAGTTTTTCTATAACATCTGTTTTACATTTATCGTACTTTTGTCACTCAAGTGCAAGTCTCAATTTTTTCAGTCAAGTTGCCAGTTTTCTTACGCTTGTTGCCAGATAACTTCATTCCTTTTCTTTGTTCGCGCAGAAGCAACTCCAAAAGCAATCCAGAAGGTTATGAAGGTCAAAGGACTAACTATATATCATGTAAAAAGCCATCTCCAGGTATCTATCTGTTTCTTTCAAGTTTTCAATGCTTTTGTATCGCACTTCCTTTTACTGAGAGCCATGTGCTATTGTTCTACAGAAGTACCGTACAGTTCAACATCGACCCGAATCATCCAATGGTCAGTCCGTGGCTCTATCTCTATGTTGTAGTATCAGTTTGAAGTCATCCTCCATCGTATATATAGTGCCTTTCATATAGGAGCTAATGGGATTATGCAGTCATTATTATTTGGGAAATTGAGTACGTTATAATTTTTTTCTTTTTCTTTTTCCTTCATAGCAGGTTTGTCTGGAAGGAGAAGCAACCAAACGGATGAAGTGTGCACTATGCAGTTGAAGTGAGATGGTTTTTACTAGTCTTTCCTGCTGCTACAAAGTGGACCATATCTTGTCCTATTTTTTTTGTAGACAGTGATGCATAGATTTCACATATTAACCTGCCTGAATGAATTTTTAGCTGCCCTTCTTAGGTCTAGAGTATAATTTTCAACTGTTATGCACGTCAACTGACAGTGAAGTTCTTTTTAAGATTCAGTTAACATTTACGATTATATGTCTGCTGCAGAGGCACAGGGAGTGTTGAAGGATTAATGACACAGATTGGCTTGCAGAAACAACTTCATGAACAACTTGAGGTATGCATATTCTTTTAAAAAACAGATGCTACTCAGAAGGAAAATGGAACTCCTAGATGGAAGAGAAGACTTATATTTTCGTTTACACAGATCCAAAGAAAGCTGCAGTTGCAAGTTGAGGAACATAGCAAGCACCTCGAAATGATAATTGCGAAGCAAAATGAGAGTCTTAAAAAGCTTGGAGCATTACCAGTGTTCCGAGATCAATTCCTTCATGTTGTCAACGACAACAGAGAACGTGAAGAACCGACGTATGCACACATTTAGCAGAACAGAGATGAGGAGACGAATTGTCGCAGCTCACCGGCTGCAACCTGAAGACATCATTGCTGCGGGACAGTAAGAGTTACAGCAACTTATACGTTTGTTGCTCAAGTAATGTTGCTTCTGGGACACAGATTTTCGCGTCGAGATACTAGATTTTTTTTCCCTGCTTGATGATTATGGTCGTGAGAGAACAAGATATGGTTCTTCGATTCAGAGACAATCCATGGTTGACCTGATTCCATTTAGCATCAGAAACTTGCATCATTTTATTTCCGCACTTGAGTAGTGTCAACAACACAGCGTAGACAACAATACAGAGTGACACGATATGGTTTTATTTTCTTGCGGTACTAGAAGAGGATCCAACGCGGTTCCAATAATGTTATTTGTGCGCGTGATTTTTTTTTTCCCAGAAATACAGGCCAAACTGCAGTGGAACAAGTCTGTTCTGGTGAATCTGGCTCTTTCAGGCTGCCTGGGGATTCCTCATGTAGGGCTGGAGAAACTGCAGCCAGACGGGGGTAGGCCGCGCCATCCTCTTCTTCAGCTCCTCGGCGTTGTATAGATCGGTGTGGCGCAGCCCTTCCAGCATCTGGTTTTGCATGAACAGATCAGAGCGGATTGTATCAGAAATGGAATCCTCGTCTCGACGGTTGAGGCGAGGTGGAAACTGCAGGGGAAAAATGAAGGTACAGAGACGGAGGGAGAACAAGGATGCCCACTCCGCTTACTTTCGTGATGACGGAGAGGTCCGGCGGGCAGGCGCCGCCGCCGTGGAGCGTAGTCTCCGGTGCCGGCTGCGCTTCCTCGTGGACGACCACGATCTCGGCCGCCTTGGCTTCCACTCCGGCTCCTCCTGCCGCGGCCTCGGTGAGGCCGGCGTACGGGAGCATGGAGTGGCACGCCGCGCAGTCTTGCTGCATGAACACCTTCTGCCCGCCCCGCGCCCTGCTCGGACAAAAATGCATGTACAAAGCTGAGGAAACGGCCGTGGGAGTCCCGTCGGAGACGGCTTGCCACCGGTGCTCGCGCGCTTACCCGTCCTGTGTTGGCCACGGATAGGCCGGGCAGGCGGTGTTGGTGTTGCCCCCGTCGGACGCCGACGCGACGGCTGCGGCGCTGGAGAAGCCGGCCAACGCGCCGACGCCCATGCCGGAGAGCCGCGGGTGGTCGTGGGCCCCTGCAGCTGCAGGAGCTTGCTCACGAGGCCCCTCGCCGCAGCCATTGCAGATCTGCGCGGTTGCGACACGAGCTCCACTGGCTAGTGTCCACTGCCGCCTGTGGTTGGTGGAGCTCCCTGGGATTTGTGATCCGTCCAGGTCCACTCTCCAGTGCCGTTGCCCTGCAGATAAGTGGGGCCGTTGGCTTGTGGGAGGCATTGGCTCGGATTCCGGAATTGGTGACGTGGACACGGTGCGTTGTAGGTTTTGTTTTTTTTTTTAGGGAACGGTGCCTTGTAGATTGCATATTTTCATTGCAGACGGGAGAGCGAGCGACTAGGCCCAGTACGTTGTGTGGCAATTGGCAAAGCTCATGAGCTTATGGGCCTAGAGTCTTGAGATCAGGCCTATTCGTTCTTGTACTGTGGTGTTTGGGCTCTGCAGTTTCTTCCGGACTCTCTTTTCCTACGCTGAAAATCTTCAGTTCTTCCAGCACCCGCCCGTTGAGTGTACACTAGTGATTGGCGCGCGGCCCGCCGCGCGTTGTGCTGCACGATTCTTTGCTTTTACAATCGATAGAAAGTAGAAACCGACAAAAATATGTTAGATAAATATATGTTCACGTATAATACATAACATTTGTTCATTTAAATAATTTAGCAAGGATAGGGAGCTCTATGGATACCTTTGTATGAATGGGCACAACCACAGTCAGTTACAACACAACTAACAAAGAGAGTGGTACTATTGACTACAAGATGTCATCATACTCCTATGTTGTTGCTTGCCTAACTACAAGATGGAAAACAATTTGTAAGATGATTAGCTAGTATATGTAATAAAATGAAGAAAATCTAAATGTAAACAATTGACAGAGATGTTATATTTTGTAGTAAGTAATAACACAAAATTTTACTTTTTATTTTCAAATGCTTTCAACCAACGCAGGTGCATTGATAGGACTTAAATAAATCTCAACCAGGTTAAAGAGACCTATACTTCCCTTAACGGTCAGGTTTTACTATCGTATAAGACTCTATAGCAGTCTACATTCAATTGACTGATATCTTTGAAATTAGAGAGACCAAGGGACAAATGTAGGAATGAACCTTTCATCAATAAAACTATTAAAAATTAACAATTTCGTACATAACGCTCACTAAAAAAATTAGAGATTCAAATGGGGCCTGTGCTCTCCCTGTTTCATCCGCCTTTTGAACAATTGAGAGTAGCTTCTGTCCACCAGGAACTATAACTGGTGTATTACAAAACTTAGATGCTATACATACGAGAATGACCCTCAAACGGCCAGACAAAATACAGAGACAACTAAACTCGTAAAAGGAATTTTTTTGTGAGGATCACCAATTTTCTTTTCAATTTTAGCATACATACTACAATCTAGAGTCCAGTAGATGAATACATAGTCTATAAGTGGGAAGGAAATTTATAATAACAGAGTATTTTGGATCAATATTTAATATAAAATTCTGTAAGCACCAGCATGCGATGTGCATATGCATTCGTCAAGTTGTTTGAGACTGGCCGGCACCTATAGCACGCCACTCAATGTAGGATAAAGTTGATTCATTGGAAACATGAGGGTCTAAATATAAAACACCAACACCTATATCTAGGACCATGAGTTTGATTTCTGAGAAAATGAGGGTTTAAATATGAAAAACCATTGACTTATGGCAATAGATGAAAAAATTTGAGGAAACGCGAGGGTCTAAATACAAAACGCCGGCACCTATATCGACGACCGCGGATTTGATTTGTTAAAATATGAGGGTCTAACGTAAATAATTGGTTGTATTTGATTTCTTAGATATGGGAAGGTCTAAACGTAGAAGAATCGGAAATACAAGGGTCTAAACGTAGAAAAAAACTAACCGTCGGATGACCATCCGACGGCCGACGTGGCCACCCTGGCCGCTCGAGCAAACACCTATATCTAGGACGTTGAGTTTGATTTCTGAGAAATATGAGGTCCAAATATAAAGAACCAGTGGCTTATGGCTATGGATGAAAAAAATTCGAGAAAACGGGGGTCTAAATGCAAAACAATGGCACCTATATCTAGGACCGCGGGTTTCATTTCTTAAAATACCAGGGTGTAACGTAAATAATTAGTGGGACTTGATTTCCTAGAAATCGGAAGGTCTAAGTGTACAAAAAATCAGAAATACGAGGGTTCAAACATAAATAATTGGTGAGATTTAATTTCTCAGAAATGTGAGGGTCTAAATGTAGAAAAGTCGGGAAGACGAGGGTCTAAACGTAAATAATTGGTGGAATTTGTGATTTCTTAGAAATACGAGGGTCGAAACGTAGAAAAAAGATGACTTATGGCTAACCGTCGGATGGCCATCCGACGGCCAGAAAAAATCCGGCCGACGTGGCCACCCTGGGAGGCGGAGATTCCTGCCCGCTTTAATGAGTTCTGATGGCCATATAGGCGGCCAGCACTAGCCCGGCCTTGGACCGAAATGGCTGGTTGTAATAGGCAAGGAAAAAGTCCTTTCCACCCCCCTCAACGATCAACGCAATCCAATTTATCCCCTTCAACCGAAAAACCAGATATTCAACACCCCCAACTATTGAAATAATCTAATTTACCTCCTCGGCGGTTTTGAAAGGCGGTTTTGTTGAGATGGCGCCATGTCAGCAGTCCAATGTAACGCCACGTCAGCTACGATGGGGTAAATTGGACTGTGTTGATAGTTCAGGGGTCAATTGGACTTTATCAAAAAAAATATTATAAATTTTTTTCTTAGAAGATATATGTAATTAAAAATCCTAATTTCTGGTTTAGTCTCAGAAATTCATTTTAGCTCAAAAAATATGAAAACAAGTTTCACTTTTTTAGACTTTTCTAAAATCATGTTCTGTTTATATATAGTGCCCAGTTAAAAATTATTTAGATCCTATGGTCATATTTTAATTTTTTTGTGGTTATGTTATAATTTTTTTGTGATTCTATTGTTTATTGTAAGTAGTCTCAACTGATTTATTATCATCTCATATATCGTTTGAGGCTCAACTTTAGATGAGTTAAATGAGCCGAGTTGGAGTTGACTTTCGCTAAAAACATCTAATTTTAATTTGAAAATAAAAATAATTATAATCAAAGCATTTTTGAAAGATATAATAACTTCTAACCATGAACCAGAAGAAACTGCCTTTCCATATTTTTAACTTAAAGGAATTTTATATGATTTTTCTATGATGCAACCAGATTTAGGATTTTTAATTGCGTATGTTTTCTAAGAAAAAATATTTTTTAACTATTTTTGATAAAGTTTAGTTAACCACCTTGAACTATCAACACGGTCCAATTTACCCCCTTTAGCTGATGTGGCGCTACGTAGGATCGCTGACATGGCGCCACGTCGGCAAAACCGCTTTTCAAAACCGCTGAGGGAGGTAAATTGAGCGGTTTCAATAGTTAGAGGTATTGAATATCTGGTTTTTCGGTTGAGGGGGGTAAATTAGATTGTGTTGATCGTTGAGGGAGGTGGAAAGGACTTTTTCCAATAGGCAATACGCTCTATTCGAGCCGGGCCAGGCCGACACTGTGTAGCAGCCTAAGCATGGCCCTAGCGCCCTTTTATAGTGCCGAGCCGACACTATCGGTCCATCATGCCAATGCCTGTTGCCTGCTCAGGCACTACACCACCATCAGCACTCATTCCTCGAATCTTGCAAAGACAAGTTCAAATAAAACAATGACAACTCAAAACTATGGAGAATCACATATCAAATGACATAGTACATTTTTTGAACAACTCACCTCATGTTAATAGAGGCATATGAAACCAATTCACAACACAGATCACAGAGACAAAATTTCAAAATAAGTTTGAGTTGGTGCAACGATCGCCTCATTAGAACCCTATATAGGTAAAACTAGCACCTTGTGAGAAACCCTAGATAGAAAAAGTGTTCAACCCACCTCAATCAATTAAAGATGTTTATAATTGATACAGTTCTAGACCCATAGTCCATCACATTACAATATTTCATGCATCGTCAAGATATAAATTCTCAAAAGAAATTTCAAGTTACTTGTCTTCCACCATATGTTGAAGCCCTGCCTGTCTAACCTCCTAGTCATTGATGCAGAGCATCTCCACCATTTGTGAGCTCAATCCACGCCACTCCTCGATGATCCTGCCAATGGTACTTAAAGCAGATCGTCCTCATCATCTTTGCCACCACGATCGTCCTCACCATCAACATCGAGGTCGATCAGCTAGGCGGTGCTCCGTCAGAACAGCGTCTTGGTATCATCAGCAATGTATTGTTCTTCGTCTCTACGCTCTCTCGTCATCCGAGAGAAGAAGGAAAGGAGTGCCACGTCGTGGTACTGGAGCACTAGGCCTAGGCCAGCAGCAGCAGAGCGCTAGCACCCGGAGTGGGAGAAGACAGGAGAGGGTTAGGAGAGCTTGAGGGCATGGAGATAAGGTGGTGTTTAAATCCTCAAAGTCACCAAAAGTCACCAAAAGTTTTCACACTGACAACCGTGTCCCCTCTCACAGGACACGTTTCTCGATGTCAAAACTTTTCACCATTTTTCATCAATTCACCGGATTTAAACACCCCATAAGACGAGAGAGATGCGAGGCGGAGAAGACTGCAATCGAGGAGAAAATATGCTAGGATTTCAGGCGGAGGGGCACGTAGCCTCCACCCCGATGGCATTAACGGTTGATGAGCACGAGGTCGGCCGCAGCAAGGGCTGGAGGAGGCCATGGGTCGGAGTAGTCGGACCGTCATAATGTCAGAAAAATGTCTATTTTAGGCCTTATTTAGTTTGGTGAAATTGATTGATTTTTTTTGAAAAAAAAGTGCGGAAAAAAAATTGTCGCGCAGGAGTTTACCGCGTGCAAGTACAATGGGCGCCGCGCCAGGCTGCCCACAGACAAGCAGCCTCCTGTCGTCCGGTGGGCGCCGCTCTAGCCACGGCGGCCGGCCGGCCGCCAACAAGGGCAGTTGTCCGGCATTTTTACACGCCATGGCCGGCCCTGCGACGACTCTGGGCGGCGCGACTGTGACCACTGCACTGCATGCGCCAGTAGCTACTGTCCTCTCAGGAGTCAGGATTATTGGTCAGCAGGGGCGGAGGGCCCGGGGTCCCGCGGCTCCAGCCCTGGCCCAGGCGGCGAGGGAGACAGCTCGCGCAGGCGACAGGGCCGTGCATGCAGACGTCCACCGCGCGCGCAGCCGCGCCGGAGGAAATGCCGTGTCGTCGCTACCAGCCTACTCGTACCTGGCGACGTCAACCAAGGAAGCCCGGCCGCCGCGCCCTGGTGCCAGTCCTATCGATCGATCGAAGCTGTAGATAGGCCGTTTAGATTCACCAAAGGCACCAAGGCCCTGTTTAGTTTGCTTCAAAGAGGACCAATTCAATCAAAAACAACGTATTGAACTACATACTCTTTCTTTACTTTTTCAATTTTCAATGCACTTTTAATCATTGAATTCGATCGAATTCAACCAATCTAAACAAGGCCCAGTTCGATCAAAAATAACGCATTGAAAAATATGCTTCCTTCCTTTACTTTTATGCTTCTTAATGCACTTTTTCTACAAAAAATTCGATCAATTCGACCAAACTAAACAAGACCATATTTTCTGGCCTGTGTGCTACTGGTAGGCAGGCAGTTGCCACCGCATCTTCATCCGTTGCACGCGGCGGCATTCAGAAATGAGAACCCAGATGATTAAGAGCAACTCCAAAAGAACTTGTATCTCACCCCTAAAATCATTTTTGGGGAGAAAAGTGAAAAAAACCGAATCCAACAGCTCACGCAAACCTTTCCCAATATTTTCGCGATGCGAATAACCGGTGGCTCGCCGCGCATATTTTCGCAAGTTCCGCTGCCCCCAATCGCCCCTGGGTCCTCCGTTCCCGCGCGCTAGACATCCATTCCCGCGCTTTATTTCTGCCGCCCGCGCCAGTTCTAGGGAGCCAAAAGCTTTTGGCGGCGGCGGCGTTGGAGGCTGCAGTGGTGGGGGCTGCGTTGGAGGTGGCAGCTGCAGCGGTGGCGCGAGAAGCCTTCACCAAATATTGGTGGCTTGGGCAAAAGTTGCACAACACGTAAGACTGAGAAAATTGAAGCTACTGGCCTACCCAACGCAGGCCTCTCCAGCCTCTGATGGTAGCAGTAAAAGACAGTACAAAAAGATGCTACGATCCTCACCAGTATACGTTTAAAGCTGCGTTTTTTTCCCCAACGCAAGACTTCAGCAGGTGCTTGCAGCTTTTTCTGATGGAGCACCCGCTGCTTCTGCAGGCTACACTGCCCACCTGCAAAACCACAGTTCCCTGTGACATGGCCGTGTTTGGTTCCTTGGGGCAAAAATTTTTGCCTCGAGGAATCTCGCCTGCATGGAGTTCTAAATGAAGTCTATTTATAAAACCTTTTCACAGATGAATGCAACTTTGCGCGACGAATCTAATGAGCCTAATTAATTCATGATTTGCTACAGTAATGCTACAGTACCATCCTCTAATCATACGGTCAAAGGTCTCATTAGATTCGTCTCGCGATTTTGTCCAGGGGTTGTGGAGATAGTTTTGTAAACTGACTTTATTTAATACCTCTAATTAACGGTCAAAGTTGTATTTATTACGCGGCAAAAATTTTGCCGCCCAAACCAAACACGGGCATGGCATTTTTGGGCACATGTGGAAGTTGAAGCCACCAACAGCGTGAAGCGTTGGGCCTGCCCTCAGATGCAGGCGACGCGGACCACTGCTCCCAGTCGGTGGGGGCAGGCTCAGCTCGGCAGCCAGAGGATGCGGCAGGTTTTGTCCTCCGGTGGTCACGAGGGGAGGTGGTACTACGTGAGGGGAGGTGGGGCAGCCCAACTAATGGGCCCAATTATGATGATGTGGCCTGTTTTGAAATACTGGAGAATAGTTATTAGCATTCTGCTGTGGGTTGATATATTTTGGGGAAAGAAATTTTTGGAATAGCCCCCCAATACATTATTTTGGGGAAGAACTTTTTAGCAAATTCTTGGAGTTGCTCTAATGATGTGTCCTACTCCCTCTGTATCAAAGAAATATTGTTTTAACTTTTCTAGATTTTGTTACGTCTCTATCAAAACGAATATATCCAAAAACAAAAATAATATTTATTTTAGGACAAAAGGAGTACCTACGAATGCTCGAATGAGAACCGGCCAAATGAGAAATGAGTACGTATAGAATATGCATGAGAATTTCTTATTTGATACCAAAATATAAGTCAATTCTCTATGTAACACTTAAAATTTCAATCTTCCTTATTTGACATCGGATTCAACTTTTGGTAACTTTGATGTCTTTTATGACACTACCATAGCACCTTACTTTAAACACTAAAGCATAACTCTAAACCCTAATCCCAAACCTTAAACCCTAAATACTAAACACTAAATCCTAACCCCCAAACACTAATCATAAACCCTAAACCCTAAACACTAACCCTAAACACTAACACTAAACACTAAACAATAACTCTAAACCCTAAACCTAAAACCCTAAATGACATAACAAAAACTATGACAGTGTCAAAAAAAAAGTCACCAAAATTTAGATACGATGTCAAATAAAAAATATCAAAGTTTATATGTCATATAGAGAATAGATTTATCTTTTGGTTTGCCAAATAGGAAATTTATTCAATATGCATATGCTGGCGAAATCATATTGTAATTATTATTGTCCAGTACTAGAGCACTTGAGCATTCGAACGAAATTCCGAGCGCAGCCGGCGTAAGGGGCGAGAAAGCACAGTGCGTGTGTGTATGCGCATGACCGGCCGGCCGGATGCGAAGGCTCTTGGCCCAGCGACGATCACGGTGATGGTCGGGCGGCTGGAAACATGAGCCGGCCGACTCGTCGGCCAAGACGCGAGCTATAGCTGGTCCTCGATCTCCCAGTTGTCAACCCCGGCCCGCCGTCGGTCCAGCATGCAGGATGCCGGATGCGTACCGTGGGAGCTGATCAGAAGCATATGTCGGATCGGAGACGCTTCTTCGCTTGCACGGGGACGAAGATCGCAATCATTGATTGGCTGCAATTTTGAACTGTTTAGTTGGTGTAAAAAGTTTGCGAAATTTACTGTAGCAATTTTAAACCGAAGATTAGGAGGACTAAACATGATCCAATTATAAAACTAATTATACGGATGGACGGGAAATCGCAAGACAAATCTATTAAGCCTAATTAATCCGTCATTAGAGATTGTTTAATGTAGCACGACGTTGTCTAATCATGGCCTAATTAGGCTCATTAGATTCGTCTCGCGAAGTTACCTGGGGTTATGGAATGAGTTTTGTCATTAATCCACGTTTAATACCTTTAATTAGTGTTCTAACATTTGATGTGATGGGTGAATAGTAAAAAGTTTGAAAAATTTGTGCAACTAAACAAGGTCATAAATATGCAATGCATGTATGGTACTCAGATTAATTTGGTGACTGATGATCCTGCTATAAAGTTATTGCTGCGTAGCCAGGGCAGCTGTATGTTGATTTGCAGGCGCATGCTACCGATGCTTCGTCAGAGTTGCGAGCAATGTCATCAGGTACGGTACTGATCGATTCTCCCATGCTTTGCTAGCAGCTTACCAGTACGCGGCAGCACCTCATCATGCAGCTTTTTTACATTCGATATCTGTTTAATCAATTATTTAGGGCCTGTTTAGTTCCTCAGTATGCAAAATTAGAATGCAAAATGAGTGCATTGAGAAGCGCGCGCAGAGAGAAAAAAGTATATTGAAAAGCGTGTAGAATGCAAAATGAACACATTATGCATAATGGGGCCGGAACTAAACAGGCCCTAGCTAATAAAGTGAAATGAGGCCCTGTTTAGATTCGCGAAATACACTCTCTTTCAACCAAAAGCAACGCATTGAACTACGTGTCATCTATCTACTTTTTCAATTCCCAATGCACCTCTAATCATTGAATTCAATCGAATTCCATCTATCTAAACTTTTTAATAATTCTATTCTTTCTTTCTCTAATGAGCTTATCACAGACAATTTATCGAACGTTGGAATCTCTATAGGTAGTGAGGTCAAAAAGGTTCAATCGTCTGTGTCACTTATTAGGGAAGTGGAAAATGATAGATTTAAGTTACCTTTTGTCAAAACCAGTGAGGATAGCCACCTAGACATAGATGATTCGGATGGTGATTTTGACCATTTGGCTCTAGGTCACCTTTGCGGAGACCTGACAGAAGAGCTAATGGATGATAATAGTGTGGATCACGTTTCGGTTTCTGTTTTGCCTATCAATAAAAAATCTAAAAAAGTTAAGGTGAAGCCAACTCGCAAAGAACAAGCAACCAAAAAACGAACCATTCAAAAATGAAGGGTGTTTTTTGGAATAGCAGAGGTCTTCGAGACTTGGCTAAACATAATTTTCTCAGTGATATTTCTGTTCAAAAAGATCTAGATTTTATTGCCTTACTCGAAACACACAGAAGAAGTTTTTCAGACGAGAGTTTAAACAATTTCTGTGGAGGTAGAGAGTTTTATTGGCAATGGATCCCACCAAAGGGAAGATCTGGAGGTATTTTGTTAGGAGTTAATGTTTCTTATTTTTCTGTAGAAAGTTGTCAAACGGGGGAGTTTTTTGTTAAGTTTCACCTTAAAAACAAATGCGATGGCTTTCGTTGGGTTCTAATGGCCGTGTATGGAGCAGCCCAACCAGAACACAAGGATCGCTTCTTAGCAGAGTTTGTGAATGCTTGTAGTAATGAAACCCTCCCTTTGATGGTAGGAGGGGATTTTAATATAATTAGGAATCCAGCGGAAAAGAATAATGATAGGTTTGATAGTAGATGGCCTTTGCTGTTTAATGCCTGCATAGAAACTTTAAATTTAAGGGAATTAGAGCTTTCTGGTCGCAAGTTCACTTGGGCTAGCTCGACTGAGGTTCCTACTTTTGAGAAGCTGGATCGAATTTTAGTTAGCACTGATTCGGAACAAAAGTTTCCGCTGTCCACGGTGGAGGCTCTTACTAGGCAAATTTCTGACCATACACCTTTATTGCTTGATACAGGGAACGCATCTCATAGAGGCAATAATTCCTTATTCAAATTTGAATTAGGATGGCTAATTAGAGATGGTTTCCATGATATGATAGCGAAGGTGTGGCAGGAAGAAAACCGAGGGGCATCACCAATGCAGAGGTGGCAAAACAAGATTAGATCCTTGCGTAGATATCTTAAAGGGTGGGCTAAAAACCTGGTAGGGGAAAATAAGAAGAAAAAGCTGTTTCTTTTTGACAAGCTAGATACTTTGGATAAAAAATCTGAAGTGACCATGTTATCACCACAAGAGATGGAGTATAAGAATTGTCTTACGACTGAGTTAACAAAGATGCTTAGAGAAGAAGAGCTTTATTGGCTACAACGCTCAAAAGCATCTATGTTACTAAAAGGAGATGACAATACAAAATACTTTCAACTTTTGGCGAATGGTAGATATCGAAAAACAAGAATTTTCCAGTTAGAGCAGGATGAGGGAGTTATTGTAGGGCAGGAAAATCTGAAAGCTTACATTACAAATTTCTATAAAAGGTTGTTTGGGTCGCCAGAAAGTAATCATTTCCAATTGGATGAAACACAAACGGAGGACATTCCCCAAGTTTCAGACATTGAAAATGAATTACTATCAGCACCTTTTCTAGAAGAGGAGATAAAAGAGGCAATTTTCCAAATGGAACACAATAAAGCACCTGGACCAGACGGTTTCCCAGCAGAATTCTACCAAAATTTCTGGGAGCTAATTAAATCTGATCTAATATGTCTTTTTGATGAATTCCATAAAGGAAATTTACCTATCCATAATCTTAATTTTGGAGTCATTACCTTGCTCCCAAAAAAGGCTGAGGCAATTAAGATCCAACAATACAGACCAATTTGTCTTTTGAATGTAAGTTTGAAGATTTTCACAAAAGTGCTTACTAATCGTCTTTCTGTTATGGCTCATAAAGTAATTAGTCCATCGCAAACTGCCTTCCTTCCTGGTAGATTTATTCTAGAAGGTGTGGTGGTTCTTCATGAGACTATTCATGAGCTACATACAAAAAAGAAAAATGGGGTAATTCTTAAATTAGATTTTGAAAAAGCGTATGACAAGGTGAAATGGCCTTTCTTACAACAAGTGTTGCGTATGAAAGGTTTCTCACCTCGTTTTTGTTCATGGATAGATAAAGTAACTTCTCGAGGTAGTGTAGGAATTAAAGTGAATGATGATATAGGACACAATTTTCAAACTCGGAAAGGGGTCAGACAGGGTGATCCTTTATCACCGATTCTGTTTAATATCATAGTAGACATGCTAGCTATTCTCATAGCCCGAGCCAAAGAAAATGGCCAGTTCAGAGGAGTAGTACCTCATTTGGTAGATGATGGACTCTCAATTTTGCAATATGCTGATGATACTATTATTTTTTTGGAAAATGACTTAGAGGAGGCTAAGAACTTGAAACTTTTACTCTGTGCCTTTGAACAGCTTTCCGGTCTAAAAATTAACTTTCATAAAAGTGAGTTGTTTTGTTATGGTGCGGCCAAGGAACATGAGAGAGAGTACTCACAAATCTTCGGATGTGACATGGGTTCTTTCCCTTTTAGATACCTTGGTATTCCGATGCATCATAGAAAACTTAGGAACTCAGACTGGAAAGAGATAGAGGAAAGATTTCAGAAAAGATTAAGTGGTTGGAAAGGTAAGATGCTTTCTGTAGGCGGTCGTTTGGTCTTAATTAATTCTATCCTTAGCAACCTATCGATATATATGCTTTCTTTCTTCGAGCTGCCAAAAGGAATCTTGAAAAAACTGGATTATTACAGATCAAGATTCTTTTGGCAAAGCGATGGGCATAAGAAGAAATATAGGTTGACAAAATGGGGAATTATGTGTACACCAAAAGATCAAGGAGGTCTTGGTATTCTAGACCTAGAGGTGCAGAATAAGTGTCTCCTTAGTAAATGGTTGTTTAAGTTTTTAAATGAAGATGGGATGTGGCAAAATCTCCTTAGGAAAAAATACTTGAGATATAAAACTATCACTCAAGTTACAAATATGCCTGGTGATTCTTATTTTTGGTCAGGCCTGATGAAGGTGAAAGATCAATTTTTGAGATTTGGCAAATTTAACTTAGAAGATGGTACTCAAGTTAGATTCTGGGAAGATGTCTGGCTTAATAATACTGCGCTTAGAGATCAATACCCTGGTCTCTATAATATTGTAAGGAAAAAAAGTGCCACGGTTGCAACAGTTCTAAGATCTAGTCCACTAAATGTTGCTTTCAGAAGATCACTAGTGGGTAATAACCTGATAGCTTGGCATCAGCTTGTAGCAAAGGTTATGAATATTCAGCTAAGTGATCAGAGAGATACTTTTAGATGGTCTGTACAACAAAATGGGAAGTTTAATGTAAGATCTATGTATAAGATGCTTATTGCTCCCAATGTTGCCCGTCGCAATCATGTTATTTGGAAGCTTAAACTGCCCCTGAAAATTAAGATATTCATGTGGTACTTAATTAAAGGCATAGTTTTAACCAAAGATAATCTAGCCAAGAGACGATGGAAAGGAAGTTTAAAGTGTGCTTTTTGCAACTTGGATGAATCAGTAAAGCATCTTTTTTTCGATTGTCAGGTGGCTAGACTTGTATGGCGAATGCTACATGTTTCTTTTAATATCACGCCCCCTTTGAGTATAGATCATCTGTTTAATGGTTGGTTAAGTGGGGTGGATAATAAAATTAGAAACAAAATCTTGGTTGGAACCAGTGCACTTTGTTGGGCTATTTGGCTTTCAAGAAATGATGTGGTTTTTAACAACACCCGAGCTGTTACTCCAATGCAGGTGATCTTCAGGGGTACACACTGGATACGCTTTTGGGCGCTTTTGCAAAAGGAGGAGGACCGACCCCAAATAACTTGGGGATGCCGTGTGCTTGAGACCACTACCATGGAAGTCTTTGCTAGGAATGGATGGTTTTTCAGCAACAGACTTGAAAATGGATAGGATTATCCTGAAGTTTTTGTCTTTTTCCTTTTGTCGGACTCTCGGTTGTGATAACTTTGTAATAATGAACGGCTACATGCATTGGTCGATGCAGAGGCTGGAATATTGAAATATATTCCCTTTTCTAAAAAAAAGCTGTGGCTCTCTTTAAATCCTGGCGTCAGCGAAACTGACGCAGTAGTAGTTGTGAAAAATTGACAGTACGGGTGTTGCACACCGGTCAATATCGTCAAAGCTCAAACATAGTAACATTCATGTTTGTTTGAGTTTCTAGATGTATTTGTGCTGTTGGCTTTTCAGACGTCAAAAATCCAGATATCTTATCTTATCTTACTATTACTAATTGGAGGCTCCTTTTGAAGCCTCCAGATGAAGCCACCTAGGATTCTAGGTGGACACTTTAGAAAAAGAGAGAAATCCTAGAAATTCTCACAAAAAAAGCATCTGGCCATCAATTGGAACACTCAATTCATCGTAGCCATTAGATCTATTATATTTTCTAAAAAATTACCCACCTATGCCATTATGAAAATAGCATAAAGTAACCCCCTAAATCTATATCAAAATTACCCACCTTTGCCATTATATAAAATAAACCAAAGTAACCCCCTAATCTTCATCAAAATTACTCGCTATGCCATTATAAACAAAATTTAAAATAACCTCATAAATTTGCAACTAAATTACCAACTACAAATACCGAAAAAACAACTTAAATTAACTGTTTTACATCTATATTACCCACATATGTCGCTATTAAAAATAACATGAGGTAATTCTACATTGGAATCCAAATCACCTTAATTAAAAATATACACTAATATAAGATTCTAAACCGTGTATTCCATACACTATTGGTATATTATATAGTGATTAAGATATGTACGCATAATGTGCATTGTCATTTATAAATATGTAGGGGAAGTGATGACAATATAGAATTCTATGTTAAAATTATAGTTCAAACTTACGGTTCATTAAATAAATTCAAGGCATACATGTGATGCAAAGTGAAAATTTAAAGATTATAATTATGTATGAAAATATTATAGAGTAATTACTAACAAAAATCTATCACAATTAGATGAAAATAATAAGTATATATCTATATAGGTATTGTGTTTGAATATTTAAACAATTGAGAGATAGCTCATAATAGTTTGGTACAAATGTAGCCTTAATTGTTTATTTGGAGACTCCGCATTAGTTATCACGAGACACGCTAGAAAAAAGACAAATCCTAAAAATTCTCACAAAAATCAGAAATGTCAATCATGTAAACTCTAATAACCATAGTCATTGGTCTATTATATTATTTTTTAAAAAGTTACCCACCACTATCATTATAAAAGTATTCTAAAATAAATCCTAAAAATGCATCTAAATTATCGAGCTATGCCATTATAAAAAATAATTTAAATTAACCCCATAATTTTTATCTAATTTACTCATGCATATCATTATAAAGGATAACTTAAAATGACATTCAAAATTTGTATCTAAGTTACCCACATATGTTGTTATTAAAGATAACCTAAACTAAACATCTAAATCTTAATTTAATTATCTTCATGTTGTTGACACCGGATTTTCGCACCTGACATGCTGAGTCAGATGGTGACGTGGTGAAGTCGAGACTGCGCAGTGGGCCCGTTGAATGGTCAAGCAGAAGATGACAGAGAAGGAAACCGATGCTGAAGAGGAGTCTGATGAGGCAAGAAGTCCGATCTGATGATGGATAAAAGGAGAAGGGCGCGTCGGCTAAGAAGGGAGCGTATCAGATACGGGGACTATTTCCTTTTCAGAAGGCGTTTAGGAGTCCTGTTTTATGTTAAGCTTAGTTTACTTAGTTCGCAAGTTAGTCTGGTCCGATCAGGACTCTCCATGACCAGGGTATAAATATGAGCCCTCGTCCATTGTAAAAATTATTCTCACAATCAATACAACCCGGCTTTACGCCAAAAACCCTAGTAGTAGTTATCGACGAAACTCATTGGTGGACGGGCTGCATCAGTTCTGATCTCCGGCTTACCAGTAAGTTAGTCAATTTATCGAATTAGTATAGGCTTTGAATTGAGGCGTATCGCCCTTTCTCGTTTATACTGTTCAACCGATTTATCTCTGGATAAGCAAGATTGATATAGATTCCCTACGTCGGAGCTAGATCAATATTGATTATCCAACAGATTATCGTTTATCGGACTGTACTTTTAGCCTAGATTCCCTACGTCGGAGCTAGGTATCAAGATTAGGCTAGATTCCCTACGTCGGAGCTAGAATAATCTTGGTTACTAAAGGCAGTTTTTGCGGTCTGTTTGGAGTTGCTAGATTGGTTTAGATCTACGCCATGTGAATCAATTCTACTTCTTCAACGGCTTTGAGCATCGGTCTTGGTCCGATTTAAGCAATATTTATCTTACAGCATCGTTCTATGTCCGATCCTGCTTTGTGATTTAATCTAGTTGTTCTTTGAGTATTACACTGGTGTAGATTCCCTACGTCGGAGCTGGATCTTTGTAATACGCTTAGATTAATCTTTGACTGTCATGTTTGGTTTAGATTCCCTACGTCGGAGCTAGATTCATCTTGATTAGTCAAAGGAAGCTTTGGTTATGCCTTATTGTTATTTGAATGTTGAGTGTGGTTTAGATTCCCTACGTCGGAGCTAGGTCATGCTTGATTATTTGATAGCATATCTTAGAATCAGAACGATCCTGTTAATGTTTTATCTGCTTATTTGCTTAATCTGGTCAACACCTGTGCGAGCATCTTGTTTAATTGACAGATTGACGAGTTGAGCCTGACTGTCTAGCTATCTGATTTGATCATGGCTGGAGAAATCTAGATTCCCTACGTCGGAGCTAGATTTCTCTGAAAAAGTTATGGTCCGATTGGCCAGTTAGATGGTTCGACAAGATGAGTCAAACTGGCAATTAGGCAAGATGGACAATGTATCGGCTTACACTTTGATTATTTAATATCTTGTTTCAAGACACAGCTGATCCATTACTTTACATATTGGCCTTGTTTTATGCTTTACTTTATTATTCAAAGGCTGATCTGTTATATCAATCAAGGTCCGATCCTGATTGGTCCGATTCTGAGGTCCGATTTGGTGTTTGATTGAGGTCCGATTACTTGGTCCGATTGACGTCACCAATGAAGTCCGATTTTTAGGTCCGATTGGTATCGGCCGAAACGTGTCTGATTGGGTCTTGGCTAAAATTCGACGTTACTCCATCGTCTGAAATAGAGCCGACACAATCAAAGAGCAATTTAACTGTTTTATCCCCTTGTCAATTTCAGGTCAAATTGACTGGCACGCTGCGAACCTGAACTGGAGTGTGGGCTGGCACTGGAGTGAAGCAGATCTCCCTGGTCTTCGTGTACTGCACGCGGAGGATACAACCGCCGATTTTCCGCGTCAACACATTTTTGGCACACCCGGTGGGACCCGAGAGACAAATTACAAGATGTCGTCGTCTGATGCTGAACAAGAAACTGCAGCAAGACTTGCTGCTGAAAAAGAAGCTGCTGAGAAGGCCAAGAATGACAGAAACAAGACGCCTGAAGCGACCATTCGAATTACGAAAGCCGATCTGTCTAAAACTCAATTGGATGCAGTTCAGGCTCAAATTGATGCATTTGAGAAGCTCTGTCTTGGCCAGTTTGGGCGTAATCGTTCAGGCCCTATACTCAAAGGTCATCTCCCAGATCCAGAGTTGATCAAGAAGACAACTGAAGCTCAGGAGTACCAGGTCAACATGACAGAGATGATTCACCAGGCTGTTCATCATGCATTGATCAATCAGTCAGGCACCTTGGTGAATTCTTTGGATAATCTCACCAAGAAGGCGGTGGATGATGCTATTTGCTTGAAAGGTCCCGTATTTATAGCAGATTCTGCAGGAGCATCAGGATCAGGAAAAGGCAAAAGAACTGAAGATAATGCAATGACCGTTGCTCCGCAGGTTCCAATTGCTCCACCACCTCCTATTGAACTGGCCAACGGTTTTCTGTTAATGGCCGATGGATCTATTGTCGGCCCACATGGTGAAAAATATGCTAGGACTCTGAGCGAACAAGAAAAACAACCTGCAGCTGCAAGGCTACGTGCAGAGGTTCCTTCACATCAGCGTATGGTCGGTGATTACAATAATTATGTGATGGACATAGCTGATGGGATGCCAATTGGAAGTCAACAGTCCGATTGGTCACAGAAAATAGCCGAGGTGATCCAGAATCAATTCGGCTTGAAGCCTATGGATGAAGCAAGGTTGTATCGGCACCCGTACCCGTCTTACTTTGATGCAGTGCCACTTCCTCCGCGTTACAGAGTGCCGGATTTCTCCAAATTCTCCGGGCAAGATGATATGACCACAATTGAGCATGTCAGCCGATTCTTGGCTCAGTGTGGTGAGGCTGCTTCAGAAGAGGGACTCAGGCTTAGATTTTTCCCTCTGTCACTGTCAGGGCCGGCGTTTATCTGGTTTACGTCGTTGCCAGCAGGATCAGTCACAGGATGGTCTGACATGGAGAAACAGTTTCATAAATACTTCTTTTCCGGTCTTAACGAGATGAAGATTTCCGATTTGATTGCTGTCAGACAGAGAAATGATGAGACCGTCAAGGAGTATATTCAACGGTTCTGTGACACCAGGAATCGGTGCTATAGTTTGAAGCTATCTGATATGCAATTGGCCGAGCTTGCATTCCAGGGTTTGCTCGCGCCGATTAAAGAAAAGTTTTCTGCTCAAGAATTTGAGACGTTGGGACAACTGGTTCAGAAGGTGTCAGCTCATGAGGTCCGGTATCAAGAGATGAAGCGTATGAAGTTTTCTAAACAGGTATCTTATCTCTCTGATGCTGAAGAGGAAGCTGATGTCAACATAGCTGAATGGACCAAATCCAAGAAGCCAGTGTCGCTCCCATGGATCAAGCAGAACCCTGAGAAGTTTGGATTTGATATAACAAAGGCCGATAAGATTTTTGATTTGTTGCTCAGTGAGAAGCTTATTCAGCTTTCTCCAAATCATTCTATTCCATCGGCCGATGAATTGAAAAAACGCAAATATTGCAAATGGCACAATTCAACTTCTCACGAGACCAATGAGTGCAAGGTGTTCAGGAGGGAGATCCAGTTGGCTATTGAATCAGGCAAGATCAAGTTTGAAGACAACAAGAAAGCCATGAAGATCGACGGTCATCCTTTTCCGAATAACCTTGCTGATTTCTCCTTTTCTATTAATATGGTTAATGCTGATGAGAAGGGGAAGTTTAAAGTGCTTACATCGGACCACGCTAAGAGTTCTGGTGCCGTTGATCCTGCCGTTTAAGTTACCGTTGAAGAGCTGCGGAGGAATCATCAGGCGTTTGGGCGAGAATCTAATGCTCCTGGTGGATATCGGCAGCGTGTAACTTCCCAGATGTTGATTAATAAGTACAAAAGACAGCAGGCTGCAGCCCGAGCATGGGAAGAGCGTGAGGAACGACGACGTCGGAGGCGCGAGCATCAAGCAAGGTGGCTTGATGAAGAATTTGATAATCAGCGCCGATGTGATGACAGGTTTAATGGCCGACGCCGATATGATGAATGGTCTGATGGCCGACGCCGATATGATGACAGGTCCGATGGCAGGCACTGGTTTGATGATAGAGTCGATGATCGCCATCAGTACGGTTATGAGTCTAATTAGCATATAGACAGGCGTCAAGGTTACGATCGATATGATCAGGATGATGATCACTGGGGGTGTCCTTTCTTCGTATTCTGCTGGAACGAGAAGCTTAGACTGCCATCAAAAGCAGATTGTCCTGAGTGCAGTTTCCAGTATGAAGAATACAGAGCTTCCAAAAGAGGTCGACGATCAGTTCATGAACGGATCGGCGTCAGGATTGATGATCATCATCGAGGAGATGAAGGCCGAGTTGATGCTCATGGCCGTAAAAATATCGAAGGCCAGGTTGATGCTCTTGGCCCTGAAAAAATTGAAGAAAAGGCTCCAGTTCGGAATCGGATTAAAGAACCTCAAATGAAGCCTGGACAATGGTGCCCGTCAGGAATTTCTAGGTCCAAAAAGAGACGCGTGCAACGTTTGCGCTATCATGAGCAGATTCAGGAGCAGGAATTGGCAAAAGAAAAGAAGACATGGCGCGTCAAGATGGC
>CM014270.1:74920061-74957785 GCA_004135705.1 Alloteropsis semialata | reverse complement strand
CTCCTTCGCGTTGGGCCGTGGAGGCCAGATTTGGCGGGCGGGGGCAGCGGCGAGCATGGCGGGCGTGGGGTAGGGCTCGGTCCGGCGGTGGCAGAGGAGGATGCGGTCAAGGTCGAGGTTGACGGACACGGCGGGACGGTGCGCGGCCTGGGCGGCCTCGGCGGACGGCGCGCCGGTGGAGCCTCTGCCGTTCCTTCTCCGGGCGCGAATGCCCGGTCGTTGGGGCGTCGTGTGGCCCCCACGCCACGGTGGCGCGTAGCGCGTACTGCGCTACCTGCGCTCAGAATAGGGGAAGCGGAGCCATCCGCTTGCGTACCGGACGCCTCCCAGTACGCCGCTGCAGCGGTTTCGGTACTGGAAGATGGCGTCTCGTATGGGATCCAGGAACCACTGCGGACAGCCTTAGCCTTGTTCTAAGTAAAACTTTCCTACTGGTGGGCCCTACCTGTTAGGGACGGAGCACGGTGAAACCACGCAGCAGGAAAAGGCTCCGTTGCCATGGTCGACTCCTTTGGCACAACCCTCTTGGGCTCTTCTGTGACTCTATATAAAGCTAGCAATGGACACCCATGGCAGTGCCAATCCTACAGGCCACAGCCAACTTTCTGATAGAGCAGGCAGCTGCAAGCTAGGGAGAGAAACGAGCGAGGGCGAAGAGCCAAGGATGGCCACAAGGCCTGGCCCTCTCAGTCGTTGGCCATGGCAAGATCTTGGAAACTACAAGGTACGCGCGAGCCGTTGTGTGCACAAGCACAAACTGCTACCCTTTGGTCCATTTTGCTCCCATTTCACTGCTGATCGCTCAAATCAGAGTCGGATGTCACCATGCATGCATGCTCGCGATCATAAGTTGTAACTGACAATGCTCGATCTGCCTGCATGATGCCTGAACTGAAGTATGCGCTGCTGGCTCCATGGGCGGCGCGCAGCACGTACAGGTTCGTGGCGAGCGGGAGCGGCGAGAGGGACCTGCTCAGCTTCGCCGTGCTGCCGGTGCTGCTCCTCCGCCTCCTCTACAGCCAGCTCTGGATCAGTGTCTCCCGCCACCAGACGGCCAGGAGCAAGCACCGGATCGTCCACAAGAGCCTCGACTTCGACCAGGTCGACAGGGAGAGGAACTGGTACGTGCTACGCTGCGGCTTCACCTCTGTGCTTCTACATCCGATCGATTTCGAGCCGCAAATAGAAGAAAGATACTGTCCGTCATCGATCTACCTCGCCTGCAGGGACGACCAGATTTTGCTGACGGCGCTGCTGTTCTACGTGGTGAACGCGGCGGCGCCGCTGGCGCAGGGCTTGCCGTGGTGGGACTATCGGGGGCTGGTGGTGGCGGCGCTGCTGCACGTCGGCCCCGTGGAGTTCCTCTACTACTGGCTCCACCGCAGCCTGCACCACCACTACCTCTACTCCCGCTACCACTCGCACCACCACGCGTCCATCGTGACGGAGCCCATCACCTCCGTCATCCACCCCTTCGCGGAGGAGCTGGTGTACTTCACCCTGTTCGGCATCCCGCTGCTCACCATGGTGGGCACCGGCACCGCCTCCGTGGTCGTCGCCAACGGCTACCTCGTCTACATCGACTTCATGAACTACCTCGGCCACTGCAACTTCGAGCTCGTCCCCAAGCTGCTCTTCGACGTCTTCCCTCCCCTCAAGTACCTCATGTACACGCCATCGTAAGTAGTATTACAGTACTAGCTCCTATATATTGATGCATTTCCTTCGATTGCATTGCATCCATTCATTCACATATATGGATCGAATTGGAGAATATATAATTCTGAACGAACAATTGTTGCAGGTTCCACTCGCTGCACCACACGCAGTTCCGCACCAACTACTCGCTGTTCATGCCGCTCTACGACTACCTATACGGGACGCTGGACAAGTCGAGCGACGACCTCTACGAGCGGACGCTGCACGGGCGGGACGAGGCGCCCGACGTCGTCCACCTCACGCACCTCACCACGCCGGACTCCGTCCTCCACCTCCGCCTCGGCCTCGCCTCCCTCGCCTCCGCGCCGCTCGCCTTCGCCTCCAGGCTGCGCCTCCGGGCGGCCTGCTACCCGCTGGCCAAGCTCACCTCGCTCCTCGGGAGCACCTTCAGGTCCGAGGCCAACAGGCTCGACAAGCTCAGCACCGAGACATGGGTCGTCCCAAGATACACCTCCCAGGTACAGTACTACTACAATACTGTACTGTACTACTACAAGAAACATGCATCACCTGCAGCAAATGCAGTGTAGTCAATACACGAATTATTTTTCAGTTAAACAAATAGACTGAATAGTGTATTATGCATGCAGTATCTGTCGAAAGAAGGTCTGTACGCGATCGGGCGTTTGATTGAGAAGGCCGTGACCGATGCAGAAGCAAGTGGCGCCAGAGTGCTGACGCTCGGTCTACTGAACCAGGTCCGCCCTATCTTGATTACCAGTCTTGAACGTTTGCACAGCACAGCCAGTAGCCACAGCCGTTCTCCATCGACTTTACTCCAGCCACCCGTCCCTCAGAAACATGCCGGATTTACCGTGCATGTCTGAAAGTTGCAGGCTGTGCATTCAAAATTTCAAATCAGAGCAGTAGGCCGGGTGCATTCAACCCGTTGCAACTACCCATCCTGCATGCGCATGTTACCTCTTGAATCGGTGTAGTCTCGGCACGGCAGACGATACGTACGATGTGAATTTCCACTGCTCTGTAAAACTGTAAAAATACCTCGCAACTAAAATTCCATCTGCCGTGCCAAAGATATCGCTGTTCTTCAGAACTAACGAAGAGCGGAATTTGGTGCTGATGGCAACAGCTTGTGCTTGTCTGTGCAGGCAAACGAGTTGAACAGAAATGGAGAGCTATACGTCATCAGGAAACCTAACCTGAAGACCAAGATCGTCGACGGGACCAGCTTGGTTGTCGCCGCCGTTCTCCACATGATCCCTCAAGGCACAAAGGACGTGCTCCTCCTGGGAAACGCGAGCAAGGTCTGCTCCGTGTTGGCTTCATCTCTCTGCGAACGGGAAATCCAGGTACCAGAAACACACACTGACGATATAATGATCATTTGCACTGGTTTAAAGTTCGTCATCATGCATGACTCTAATGATCCTATGGCGCTGAAGCAGGTTCAGATGGTGAACAAGGATCTGTATGACTGTCTGAAGCAGGAACTGCGCCCAGAAATGCACAAGCACCTGCTTCTTTCTTCCGGTTACAGCAGCAAAGTAATTTTATTTTTTACATTGCTGTACGGCTGTTTATGTACAGTCCCCTGTTACGTCCAGTAATAACTACTCGTAGGATTCAGCATTGCGCCTGACCAAATACTACTACTACACGCAGGTGTGGCTTGTCGGCGACGGGCTGACGGACGAAGAGCAGAGGAGAGCCCAGGCAGGAGCCCATTTCGTGCCCTACTCGCAGTTCCCTCCCGACGCGGTCCGCGACGACGACTGCGTCTACCACAGCACCCCGGCGCTGGTAGTCCCGGACTCGTTCGAGAATCTCCATGCCTGCGAGGTAGTACGTGAAGATTCACGCTGTTTGATTTTTACCGTTGCTTGCCTGGCTGCATGCTTACTATACGCTATGGTTGTGCTCGCAGAACTGGCTGCCGAGGAGGGTGATGAGCGCGTGGCGCGCGGCGGGCATCGTGCACGCGCTCGAGAAGTGGGACGCGCACGAGTGCGGCGCCGGGGTCACCGGCGTCGACAAGGCCTGGCGCGCCGCGCTCGCCCACGGCTTCCGCCCCTACGACCGCCACGACGCTGCTGTCGCCAAGTGATGACAGTAGTAAAAGGGGTGGAAGCTGAAGGCAGCGCAGATGCGGACGAAAGAGCTAGTGACGACAGTAATGCGTGGAGGCTTTGGCTTGAGATGTGTTTGTTTTTTGTTTTTTTTTATCTACTGGAATGAAATAGCCGCCGATTGAACATCGTTTCCCCTTCCGTCATTCCATTCCATATATATATATATATATATATATATATATATATATATATATATATATATATATATATATATATATATACATACATATATATATACATATACATACATACATATACATACATACATACATATACATACATACATACATATATATATATATATATATATATACATACATATATATATATATATATACATACACACACACACTAGTAGACATTGCAAAGGGCGCATTTCGGCCCAAGGCCACAATTATCAGGCGGCAAACCTGTGACGATGTATGCACAAGTTACTTGGGCCAGGCCCAGTCGTGACCTCCGAGGCTCCGAGGTCCGAGCCAGCTTGCCGGCTCGGTGCCTCGGTCACTCTCGTTCCGTTACCGTTACCGTGTCCTTTCCGTGGTTCGAGTCGGGGGAGGAACCCTAGGCGGCGGCGGGCAGACTTCGAAGACCGGCGGCGCTTGCGGAGGGCGGGCGGGGGCGGCCAAGCGGACAGCAGGGCCACGGCGGCGGGCGGCGGCCTCCGATCGATTCCTGCTCTCCCCTCTCCGCCTTTTTACGTTCTCTCTTCTCAGCTTCTCCGATTTGAGGACTGAGAGCAGCAACTCAACCGAGTTCGTGATCCATTTTGCGAGTGTTTGCCAAATTGTGACAAGCAAACAGGCGATGAGCAGAAAGTTTCTGAAACTTGCTCGTAGGGTATTGGTAATTTTTACTCGTAGGTATTGGTAATTTTTACTCGTAGACAGAGACGACACACACGTCGCCCAAGTGGCCCCGAACTGGCAGTCCCACTCTGACCTGTCCCGGTTGGAGGTTTGACCCATACGCCTCGTGAAGATGACAGATTGACCGGATAGATCGATCCAGACCATCCCCTCAGGATCGGGCGGTTCAGGTGACCAGCACGCCTCCAAGTTCGAGACGCTCCTCGGGGTCCCACACCCACTCGCAGTCTCCCACCTATCCCTCGCTTTGGGGCTTGGGCCAACGAGAACGAGATCCCAACTGTCTGTCTTCCGACCAAACGGACGGTCCAGATCGCCTAACGCCGTCTCCTTTCCAATCGCCTGCCTTCAACGCACGCGCACGGACCATTCCAACCGGGTGAAGCAGCCAACAAATCGGCCCGTGATGCCTCGACGGCGCCGCCGACGCGGCGACCTCGCCGTCGCGGCGGCGCTGGCGGCGCTGGCGACGGTGGCCCTGGCAGCCGCCGGAGTGGCAGGAGAGGATGGCGGCGCGGAGTTTGATTACCGCAAGCTGTCGGGGATAATCATCCCGGGGTTCGCGTCGACGCAGCTGCGCGCGTGGTCGGTACTGGATTGCCCTTACTCGCCCTTCGACTTCAACCCGCTCGACTCCGTCTGGCTCGACACCGCCAAGGTCTAAATCCGATCCCGTGCTGTATCACTATCTGCTCTAGTAATATCCGATTACTGCTTTGCTAGTGCTTGCTTCTGCTATTGTCATTCGGGGTCAGTATGTCAATTGGTTCTCTTAATAGGTTTCGGTTTGTTTGTTTGTCCGCGTAATTTATACACAGCCTACCATTTGTCTGTCTCCGTGCTTGCCTTTTTTAGTCACATTCAAGTAGTAGATTCTGTCATGTTGAGGCTGGAGCAGATTTTATTCCGAACAAACTTGTACCGGACCATAGCATCTTATCTCTGGATGTGAGTGCCACTAAAGGGATATCCACAAAAGACTATGAGACACCTTTGGTTGTCAGATACATACAAATCCAGCAACTGCTTATATTCCACTGTCATTTTCCTGCACCGGAAAAAGCTTGCAGCAGCTCTGTGCACAGTTTTACTAGGAACCGTTCATTACTTGAAAGTATCTAATCCAGTATGACACTATGAAAAACCATATGTGGGTAATGTCATCACATGACAAACCTTGTTGGTCCCAAACTGGGCCAGCGCATTACCAGCTTTGCGATGATTGTCATATCTAAAAGGAACTCTTATGTTATATGTAGACTATATAGGCTAAATTTGCTCCGTTTCTATGGTCAAATATCCAAATCTACTGGTTTTGATACATTCAATGTGGTGCAGCTTTTCTCTGCAGTAAATTGCTGGCTTAAATGCATGCTGCTTGAACCTTATAACCAAACAGACCATCCAGAATGCAAGTCAAGGCCTGATAGCGGTCTATCTGCAATTACAGAGTTGGACCCTGGTTATATAACAGGTAAAATTATACCTTACGTCCTATTTTCTAGCCATGAATTAGCTTTAGAGTAGAAATCATCTGTTATGCTTATGCATGCTAGAATCTGTAGCTTATATCATAAGTCAGGCTACTCCATGTTGAGTGAAATGAAGTTAATCTTGACAACATTTTTGCAAATTTTGAGTTAAAGTGGCTGAAATGATAACAGAAAACGTGGCATCATGATTTGTAAATGAGACCATCAAACTAATGACCATAGCTGGTACACCAAAGTATTGGTCAGGAACTAATCCCATTCTTGTTCTCATGTAAGCTAATGGGAAATATTATGACTGCAATTATCTACCACTGTAATTTTTCTTATTCAATTTGATGCAAATGGAATTATACAAATTGAATTGTTAATGTTCCTGCCTCCTGGTATAGTTTCTGAGGATGAGATTTTTTCAAGTTTTGACACCTTTGTTCTTTCCTCGAAAAGAATCTATGTGCATCTGTTTCCAAATAGCAACCACATGCATTTACTTTGAAATTGGCACTACATTTATATTTATAAGATCAGTCCTGTACTCCTGTTAGAAAGGCTCCATTCAGTACTCATGTTTGTTTGCACATTGTGAATCCATCCATCTCAGTCATTCATGAAGGAAAGAGGAGAATTTTGGGGGGGACACCTTATACTGATATGGATTTATTGGGCAAGGTTTCAGGTCCTCTCTCTTCAGTATGGAAAGAATGGGTCAAATGGTGTGTTGAGTTTGGCATTGAAGCTAATGCAATTATCGCTGTTCCTTATGATTGGAGGCTGCCCCCATCAATGCTTGAGGAGAGAGATCTGTACTTTCACAAATTAAAGTTTGTAACACTTGCCTCAACTTGTTATGATGCAACCAAATTCTTCAGAGCTGATACTCTAGATCTTTTGGTTTTCAAAATTACATACCTAGGCTACAACTATTTATGTTTTTCTAGGTACCTTGCATTTTTCCTCTAGCATCGTGTGAGTTGTGACCCACTTCTGAAGTAAATACATGATATGATGCTTTCTTTATTGGCCTTATCAATTTTAAAAGGTGTCGAACCAACCTCTAACATAATTGTTAGTGGTCCAAGTAATACAAGGTGTGTTGCATTTCATGTATTTGCAACCTGCAGGCAACCAATTGCTAAGGATAAGCTTTTGCGTGCCATTTTTTTTTTGCCGTATATTGTGCTTAATTTTTATTGAAGTAAATATGGTTGTCCAAAACAGTGAAAACCTAGTCATGCTGCACATATATCTATGAGTATGATGTAATGGCAATTCATTGTTGCACGAGAAGAGAATGGATTATGTGATGCTCATACATTCTTTTTAATGCAGGTTAACTTTTGAAATTGCTTTGAAACTCCGAGGAGGACCATCTTTGGTGTTTGCTCATTCAATGGGAAATAATGTGTTTCGCTATTTTTTGGAGTGGTTGAAACTAGAAATTGCTCCGAAGCACTACATCCAGTGGCTTGACGAACATATCCACGCATACTTTGCAGTTGGTATATCAACTGGAAGGAATATTAATGTATTTTTACCATCATTATTTCCTAGCTACTTATCCTCAAGCTTTCCAGTTCTCTTTGTTTTAGGTGCTCCTCTTCTTGGATCTACTGAAGCAATTAGAGGTGCTCTTTCTGGAACAACTTTTGGTCTTCCAGTCAGTGAGGTCAGTCGTCCTGTATGAATTTTAGTTTCATTTTATCATAATAATTTATTGATTCCCTGTTCTGCTACTGGTTTAACATTTTTTTCTTCAGCGTAGTTATTGTTTGAGTTTATGGTTTTGCGGTTGACAATGCTGTTTCCTAATACCCAATATATTTCTGACTTTTTTATACATAATTGTGTAAGTGTGACACTTCTAACTTAAACAAGTTTTTTTTTTACTGGCCCATGCTCTAAATACTGTGGCAATATATGTGGTACGCACTATTGAAGTATGCTCCGATGTTCATGTGAAGTATGGTATTTGTTAACTTTCATTGTTCCACTTAATGTTTCAATAAACATAGTATGTCATTTTATTTTCATATATTACCGTTAAGGAGTTCAATTGTGTACTTTGAATTATCACAATTTCCCATTTAGCTCAGCGTAAGTCTTGCTGCATTTTGGTGCGTCTTATCGGTATCTATTTTTACATTTCTGCACTTAATATATTGTTTTCAGGGCACAGCACGATTAATGTTTAACGCATTTGGTTCTTCATTATGGCTTATGCCATTCTCCAAACACTGCAAAGCTGATAATATTTACTGGAAGCATTTTTTTGAGGGAAAGGGAGGTTATCCCCACAGACAACAATGCGATGAAGCCGAATATATTTCAGACTACTCCGGATGGCCCACAGACCTCGTCAATATTGAGGTTCCTTCAATTCGAGGTTCTTTGTAATAATCGCTTCCTTTCTTGATGTGACATAGGATTTACTTCCGCTGCATGTTCACCTTTTTTTTTCCTCTTTTTTCATCACAGATATTGGGGCGTACCCATCCATTATGGATATAACGGAGAACATAACATCCAGCATGGAGTGTGGAAAGCCAACTCTCCTGTCATTTTCTGCCAGAGAAGTTTCAGATGGTACTTTGTTCAAAACAATAGAGGATTACGACCCTCAGAGCAAGGCGCTTGTTTATCAGCTTGAGAAGTAAGTCTGCATTTTCTGACTTGACTTATTCCTTTTACTACCCTTGTTAGTGGACAAGAAGTTCTTTGCTAGAGGAGGGAGCTAGTTTCGGCTCTACCTCAAAATCAAGGCCATCCTTTGTCCAGAGGGAATTTTAGCAAGAGAACTGAGCATGCATCCTCCCCCCTGTCTTGAAACCAAGGTTAGGCAATGCAAGAGTTGAGACAGGAAAAGGAGCAGCAATGTCCCCACACCGCTGAACAGTCAGTGGTCACAAAAGATCACAACAGATTACAGGGAACATGAACAGCTACGGAAGTAATCCTAACTAACCATATATACCTAGGCACTTAAGAAAGAAATCCTAACTACCATAGATACAAAATTGCTAACAGGCAAGGGATTAAACAGGCCTGTGTGCAACTCTACACTGTATGTACCAACTAGACAAATTCTTGCTTTTGATCATTAGGTGGTAATTAAGAGTCTAAAGTCTTATATTTTTACCTGTGTTGATTTTTTTTGACCGAGAGTTATTTGTGTTGATCTCAGGTACTATCAGGGGGACCCAGTTCTGAACCCTCTGACACCCTGGGAGAGACCCCCAATAAAGAATGTATTTTGCATTTATGGGATTGATTCAAAGACTGAGGTATGATTGGTGATATTTACTATTTCATAGTATACTGTACCACTTTATGTTGCTTCAAATTACAGTGTCATTCCTTGACTCTCTCTTTTTTATCAAGCAGGTAGGATATTATTTTGCACCAAGTGGCAAACCATATCCAGACAACTGGATAATAACGGATGTTATTTATGAGTTTGAAGGGTCCCTACTTTCAAGGCAGGTATCATATAACTTGATTTTAAGAAGTTATTAGTACTCATTTTAGTCACATATCCATCATGTTTTTTGTCGATGGCTCTGTGTGACAAATTTGCTGAGGATAGTATTTATCAACTGCAACTTGTTTCATCTAGAATGTCCAAATAGTTCTTCTATACATTTATCTTTATTAATTCTGAAGAATAAAATTCAACATTCAGTCCGACTATTGCTACTTGAGAAAAATGGATTTTTGTTCACTAGCTAGATGGCATTATGAAAGAGTATTATTTTTTCTGGAGTCAGGGATGAAAGAGGCATAGAATGGCTCGTTAACGTTATTGTTTGTTCTCCTTTCTTTTATACAAGTTTTAATATCTTTTATTTCCTAGATAGCACCCACAGTTCCTTTTTTTTTGTACTTTTACAACGTTCAAGGCATTGATTTTATCTACATAAATATTTAGTTATTTACCTTGAGGCACCTTTGTAACATTATTTGTTCTTACCAGATCAAGCAATTCTGTTTCTGGAAAACCTAACAATTCCAGTGGTGATGGAACAGTATGTATTATCAAATAAAATTTTAGTTCGTGTCAACCTAAAAGGTTTAAGCACATAAATAGCTGTCTATGGCAGGTATCCTACAACTCCCTCTCATGGTGCAAGAATTGGCTTGGCCCAAAAGTGAACATAACGAGGGCTCCACAGGTATTCTATTTTTTGCTTTGTTGGTGTGACTAACCATGGCGAACTACACCCTGGTTATGACTATTTTTGTTTTAGTTGAAGAACTGTTAATCTATTATAGACTATTTCTGTATATCGCAAAATATTTTCCCTCCCTAATTACCCTCTTCTACTCCTTCCAAAGGCAGAACATGATGGATCTGATTTGCAAACAACCATGAATATCGATCATCATCATGGCCAGGACGTACTACCAAACATGACGAGGGCTCCGCATGTGAAGTACATAACCTATTATGAGGATGCTGAAAGTCTTCCAGGATGGAGAACAGCAGTCTGGGAGCTCGATAAAGGTGCAAATCTAGATTTTTTTCTATTATTTTATATGGCTGTAGGCTATAGCACATTTCCTTTTATCTGTCATTATGCATTACCTTGCTGCAAGGGAGCCCTTTTGTGCTTTTACCTTTAGCATATAATAATATAATATGCATATTTACATTTTACACAGAATGAGGCATACTCTTGTATGTGGTGTTGCCTTATTCCCCATAGCTTTCTTTCTTTCCACATTCATTGGGCAGGACTAATATAGAAGTTATTTTTAACAGCAAATCACAGGAACATTGTTAGAATGCCAGTACTAATGCGTGAGTTGTGGCTTGAAATGTGGCACGACATGCATCCTGAATCAAAATCGAAATTCGTGACAAAAGGTTTGTTTCAATTCAAGCACCCTAAACAGAATGGTTGTGCCCTGCTTTGACTTCAAGTTGCTAACAGAAGTGAATAAGCAGCTTTCCGAGGTCCACTAAGAAACGAAGACTGCCGCTGGGACTATGCAAAGGCTCGGTGTGGCTTTCCAGAACACTGCGAATACAGGTCTGCACCCAGTCTTTTATTGTTCGTTTTTTAAAATTTCAGCAACAAGGGCCCCTTTTTAGTGACTCTAAAATCCAGGTATTTATTTGGTGATGTCCATCTGGGAATGAGCTGCAGACTGAAAAATACATCAACTAACCTTCTTCAACAGTATCTCTGAGGTATGTTGATACTAACATTCCATTTTGCTCTCATCGATGAACTGCACCTCATATGTTTTAGTGACATCCTGCAGGTGTTTTGGGCCAAGTAATATCATGGTTTGTCGGTTGCATGGGAATGGTATTTGATTTCCCATTTTGACTTGCGGATAGAATTACTCAGCAAGGTAGGAACAGGGTCAGTTAGAACCCAGCCAAAAACTGGCCAACTCTTGCTCTTATGGCCATTTTGGCACATTTAATCTTTTAAGCTGAGACTACACGTCCTGTAACTAATTTTAGTGGAAAGATGGAAGTCGTCCTAGGAGTGTATAGTTTTGTTTGGTTTCGTCGTCTTGGAGGCACAATGAGATCACAATTCACACCGATGTGTACTGTAAACACCGGTTCGTCTATGGAAAATCAAGCAGTAGCATGACTGTCATACAGCTTACAAGAAAGGTATTCTAGATTCGCAGCATGGAAATTTTTTAGGGCTCAGTTAACCACCTTGATCGTGATGTGTCCTTCAGAAAATGAATGTTTGCTGTTCAACATTATTGGCAATTGATTGACGCGATGAATGAGCGCATCACCTTTTGCGTGATACTGAAGTTGCTGGGACAAGCTGTGGCATGAGGGGTGCTATAGCCGGATAATGTTTTGTCGATGCATGATTCTGTGTACCTCTTTGCTGGGCTCAAGTCTTGGAGGATAAATCTAGCACAGCACTGGCTATGGAAAAGAAACTTGAGATTGCATTTTGGTTGATGTTGATGGATTATACATGCCAAATTAAACCCTCCCTACGTTATTATTTCCAGTAATGCCGTCCTGTGCATTTCTCTAAAAAGATCTACCACAACACGTGCACGTGAAGCTCATTTTTCTCAGTCGGGTCCTGTGGATGTATTTTGTTCCAGTGTACGGGTACTACGTGCACTATGCTGTGGATTCGAAACGAGCACGAGAGGTGAGTGAGAAACTGAGACCTGAAGTCTCTCGCACCACCACAAGTTCACAATTGTAGACGATCCATGGCGTCACGTGACGTCATAGCGCCTGTACAGTAAACCATCTTCCAGAAGCACGAACACAATTCCAGGCAGCAGTGCGCTCGTCAACCACGCGTCGGGGTCGTATTCGGGAACCAGTCGTCGGGGTCGCGGATTCGAGCCGTCCCGGTTCCAGAAGATCCTCGCTTTGGAATCCTCGACGAAAGCTCCCCCCTGCCCAGCTGCCCTCCCCATGGTCCGCCCGATCCCCATCCAACGGCCACGAGAACCACAGGCCTCCCCCTCCCTGGCAAGTGGGACCGAATCCCGTTCCTTCTCCAACCAGACGAATCCAGAACCTTCCTCCATTAATCTAACCGCGTGGCTTTTATTTATCCAGCCCCTCGTCTCCCTCGTCCCAGCCAGATCCAGCTGCCTTTATTGACCTCTGACTCTTCAAGGAATTTGTTTCTGTTCCTGATTCGAGCTGCGAATTTGCGACTTCGATCTGCACGGAGATCGGCTAATGGCGGAGGTAAGGCCCGTTCAATCGCTTGATTCGCTCGTTGTTGGGTACCGCGCAATCAATCGCGCGGCGGGTGCGCGGCGGAGAGAGATCTGACTGACATGGCCATGGTGTGTGGTTGTTAATGGCGGCAGGAGGGGTACAAGGTTACGCTCAACGTGTACGACCTGAGCAACGGCCTCGCGCGTCAGCTCTCCACCTCCTTCCTCGGCAAGCCCATCGAAGCCATCTGGTGAGCCCGCCGCGTTCCCTCCTCCCCTTCCCTTTCCTTCGGATCTGGAACTTGGCACCAGGGTTTCTGATTGTTCCTTTCGCAATCGACAGGCACACGGGCGTAGTGGTGTACGGGAACGAGTACTTCTTCGGCGGCGGGATTCAGTCGACGCCGGCGGGCTCGACGCCGTACGGGCGCCCGATGCGGGTGGTGGAGCTGGGCGTCACGCACATCCCGCGCGAGGTGTTCGAGGGCTACCTCCGCGAAATCGCGCCGCGCTACACGGCGGAGACGTACCGCCTGCTCACCCACAACTGCAACAACTTCAGCAACGAGGTGGCGCAGTTCCTCGTCGGCGCCGGCATCCCCGAGTACATCCTCAACCTCCCCGCCGAGGTCATGTCCAGCCCCATGGGCCCGCTCATCATGCCCATGATCCAGAACCTCGAGTCCACGCTGCGGAACAACGCCGCGCCGCAGGCCACGCAATTCGTGCCCACGCCGGCCTCCGTCTCCGTGCCCAAGGCATCGGAGCCCGCGCGCGAGAAGGCCGCCACTCCTAGCTCTACTGCCGTCAAGCGGGAAGAACCCGCTCCGGCAGCGGCGGCGGCAACAGAGAAGGTTTCGAGGGAAGCTCCCGCTCCTTCTCCTACGGCTGACCCGCTCGGGAGCGCGAGGGGCAAGGTGCAGGAGGAGGTGATGAGGGAGTTCGCTGCGATCATGGCGAGTGGGACACTCCGGGCCAGCGAAGCGGCGGCGCTAGCGATGCGCCGTGTCATGGAGCGCCACGGCAACTCCGCCACCATGCAGCAGGGCTAGCTAGGCGGCGCGTCCGCCTGTGAGCGCATTACAGCTCATGAGAATTTGTCAACTGCATGCTGCTGCCGCATACGAAGATTGGAGATGTTTTTGGTTTTTAATTGCGACCGGGCTTGATTCCCATCTGATGGATGATGATTAATTTGACAAGAAACATTAATCTTCTATCTATGTTCTACGAATGTTTGATCCATTCATGTTCCAACTGTTTCCAGCGGCGGTTGTTGTGGTGGAGTACTGATGAGAGCTAGCTGTGTCGTTTCTTGCGCTAGATGCAGTCGAATTTTGTGCTACTTCCTTCCAAAATGGTTCACCTACAATGGTTCACGTTTGATCTTGCGGGCCACCTAAGTTTACGTTTGATCAAATTTTTAGCGAGTTATATTTATTTTTATGGCTCTAAATAAATTTATTATAAAAATATATTTTGTAACTAATTTAATAATATTTATTTTATATTATAAATATTGATATTTTTTAATTTATAATTGAGCAGATTTGAGATACTAAAATGTAACGTGATATTGTGCTAAAATCGTATTTATTTTGGGACGAGGGAAGTAACTGTTGCATTGCCTGCTGCCACTGACCTGCACCTGGGGTCATCAACGGTAGGAACACTGATCATTTCCGCAGTCGAGGCCTGGCCCGTATGGGTACTACAGCTCCACGCCTACCGAAATAATTTATGTTCTGCGAATGTTTGATCTTGTTTTCTGCAATGTTTGTTGCAGCGGAGCTACATGAGTGTTTAATTTCAGTGAATTGATAAAAAGTGATGAAAAATTTTGTATTAAGAAATGTGTCTTACAAGGAGGGGGGCATGGTTGTCAGTGTGAAAACTTTTTTATGGCTTTTGTCACTTTGGGGAATTAAATAGGGCCATAGACGAGCAGTGTCATTTCTTGAGCTTGTTCCAGATGCTGTCGAATTTTGTGCTACTGTTGCATTGACTGCTACTACTAACTGTAACATCTCTGGTGTTTGGCCCTGCGTTTATCAACTAACTAACTTAATGCATTGCATCGTTGATCATGTAGCATAATCCCTGTCATCTAATGGCATAATAAAGAAAGCATGTGAACCTAGTTATTAGTGCCTTATCATTTCATGCATACGCATGTGCTATCATTTCATGTGCTTATGATGCATGGTTCATGCTAAGATACTTTTAATGCTTCATTCATACTCTCTTTAACATGCCTAGCAAGTTTCATGAATATCTCATATGCATAGCTAGTGTTCTAGATGTGTTTTAGCTCTCTAGCGCTAAGTTTGAAATCTTGTCTTTTAGCTGTCTTGAGTGCCTTTTTAAAATAGGTTAAGCTAGTTATCTTGTGTTGGAGCCCTAATCAATCTTGTAGAGCTTCCAATGATCTTTCCAACAGTACCAAATTCACCCCTTGAAGTTTCTCCAATCTCCCGCAATCCAATTTCTAAAACAGCCTCAGAACCCAGTTCTGCCAATTCCGAATTTTTCCGAAGTGTCGGCTGAATTCGTGAATTTTGGCTGATTTCAATCCAGTTTATCTCTCAATCCGTTGAGTTCTGGAACAAACTCCCTTACTCAAAGTTGTAGCCCTACCATCCCTCTACAACTTTGGTATTCTTGGTTGGATCGAGTTATGCATTGGTTTTAGGAGTTTTTGCCATCCGAAGATAGCTGCTCGGTGGATGTCGTCACCCTCGGGTTCGCGGTCACCGCCGGTGTGGCTTGCGCGTCGCGGCGCAACGATGGCAACCAGCCGGGCGAGCGCGTTCCACCTCTCCAATGGCGAGCATGGCGTGTCCCCGACCCATGTGCAACCCCTCCATGCCGCAGCACTGAGCTCCCACGTCACACGGACGTCCGCACCACGGCCACGACACCGGGGTTGGAAGCCATCGCGTCGTCGTCCTCGGCCGGTCATGCCCATGCCTTGACCACTGTCCAACACTGTGGAGCCCCTGTTCTACCTGCTCCCGCTCACGTTGGCACTCGTCACAGCCTCTGCCGGCGTACGGGAGCAGCTCGGCCATTAATGGACGCCGTGTTTACCTCGACCACCGACGCTCCTCGGTGCTCCCACTTCTCCATTCGTCCGCAAGCCGTTTCCTCTCACCCAGAGTATCCTCGCACCTTCCTCCACACGCCCAACCCATCCCCAACCGCTCCCACACAACTCCTCGGCCGGAATTTCACATCTTGGCTTGCCATCGCCGTTTCCGTTCTTCCTCGTAGGTAGCTTCGCACGGTTCATCTCCCTTCAATCAACTTAGCAAGGTGGATTCCTTGCGACCGGGAACGCGTCGTGCTCTCCTCGGTTCGGTGTTCCTTCGCCGGGATCGAGGAGGGAGTNGGGCAGGCGAGCGGCCGAGCGGGGCGCGCGGCTGGGCCGAGAAGGGAGGAGGCGCGGTGGGCCTGGCGGCCGGGCGAATGGGCCAGGAAAGGAGAGGGTGAGGGGAGAGAAGGTGGAGGCACGGTGGGCCGGCCCGTGAGGGGCTCGGGTCGGCCAGGTGCAGTAGGAGGAGTTGGAGGGGGTGTTTTGAACTTATGAAAAGCCCGTTCGGCCCAGTTTGGTTAATCTCGGGTTGTGGTTATCTTGGATATAGCTGCTCCTTGTAAAATTCATAGAAAATCGTAGGAAACTCCAAAAATCATGACATAAATTTTGTTGGTTTGCTTATGAAGTTCTCTCTGCAGGAAAAATATGAGTAGGAGTAAAATAGATGTTTTCGGTGTCTGTTTAATTCTGTTAGTGAGCACTAGCTTGTATGGCTTAGTTAGTTGCATAGATATGTTTAGTAGCTAATCTTTTTGCAAGTTTTGTTTGGTAAGGTTAGTAGAAGTGTATTATTTTTTTGTAGAGACCAGTTTGTTTCATGTGCTATTTGTTTATATGCGTTTTTACCATCTTTTTGCTAATAGATGTGCTTTTATCATCACATGCAAGAACTAGATAGTACCTTTGCATTAAAACTTGATATTAGTGCATCACCATATTAATTATGTGCTGTTATAAAATTTTGTCAACCAGAAAAGAGAGTGGTAAATGTTATATATGCATTTTAGAGTAAAACTAGTGCTAATATTAAATAATCATATGTGCATAAGTGGTGTATCTATATATGTTCATAAACTATGTTCATTGCATGATAAAGTGACTAGTAGTAATCACCCTTATATCTTAACGCACTGCATAATGAAATTGTTTGCTTAGCACTAGTGCCCATGAAGTAAATAGACAAATTAGTTCATGCTTGTTGCTGCAAGCATGAGCATCATGTTTATTGTTGTCTTTGCATTCATGGCACTCATGCATGATGCATTTCATGTAGATAACGCAGTCGCTGACGGTCTGTACGAGTTGGTGGCTGATCCCGTTGCTGACCCAAGGGAAACCGCTGTAGTTGCTGATCCCATTCCAGAAGACCCGAACCAAAGTTTGGTAGAGCCCAAGGCTGTTGAGCAGGAAGGCAAGCACCGTATCATAACCCCTAATTTCCAAAACTATGCAACTTAATTACTTAAGTATTGTGCATTTACGTTTTGGATATGATTGAAACTCTAGATGCATAATCCCTAGGATTCCTATGTCAAGATACTAGTATGTTTAGGTCGTTAGCCTGCCATGCTAAATAGGACCGGTAGAAGGCGAGTGATTTCCTATCACTCGCGAGACATAGGCTATCTACTTTATGTTGAAATCATGGGGCTCGTGGGCGGGGCGTGGTTCCATGCTCCTGTGGTGTGGAGATGTGCCCCGTCTACGTATGAAATGGATTAAGGTCATTGCTGTATTGTTGGGCAAGCATTGAACGTACTGTGCATATACTGGCGTCTGGGTCCCAGGAAACTGATGTACCTGAATCAAACGGTATTTGGGCTTCTTCCCACTACTCTGGGAGTGGACGGATGGCGGGTGTAGTTGCGGCTACTTGGTCCGGGACCAGTAGGGCTTTGCACCCGGGACTAGTGTGTTTAGACTAAATATCCGGGAGAGGATGGGAAAGGTGGTTGCGTAAGGCTCCGGGAGCGCTTACGTGACGTGTATTCAGGTTTCCCTTGCAAGGTGTAAATTCGATCATGATCGCGGCACTTCTCCGTTATGAATACCGCTTGTCCGCTGTACAGCATAAGTAGTCAGGAGGGAATGATGAATAATAATGGTTATCCGATTTATTGTTGTCCCACATGTTTGCTATAGAAAAGGTGCTCACATGGATACTTGATAATGATTATGAACTTGATCGCTAAAATTTGAAAGTTAGGATCAACTATTAGTTGCTTTTCGGCAAAACAAACCCCACAGCCAAAAGCCTTGCATTTTAGGAGTCGGTGTTATAAACCATATTCGGATAAGTCTTGCTGAGTATTAGTTACTCAGCCTTGCTTGTGGCTTTGCTTTTCAGAATGTGAATTCAATGTGTCCGATGGCTCCGAGCAGTGGATCATCGATGGTCAGACCGTTCCGGCGGGATGGACTGTTGAATGGATCGAGGATTAGCTGGCTTGTTGTGTGTGTTTTTGATGACATGTTCTTCGGGCTTATGAGCATGTTATTGTATCTCGTCGTTTAGCTTCCGCGCTTTTATTCAGAACTCTGGTTTGTACTCTAAGTGTTTTAAACTCTGGCTTGTAAAACTTAATTAGGGAACTGTTGTAAATTATGGTAATGTTGGTAACATCTGTGCTCTCCTTCGAGTGAGCCTTGTGCACATTAGTTCGATCGGAAATACGGTGGTTTCATCGGGCTTGACCCGACAGAGCGTCTAATTGAACTGTTTGAAGTACGAGTAACCGGATCAAGTGATTGAGATGACGGTTAGCGTGCTTGAGCCAGTTTAATTAGGGCGGTTCTGCCACACTAACCTGCACCTAAGGTTTTGACTCTAAGGCCCTGTTTAGTTACATCGAATTCGACCAAAAGTATTTTCTTGAAAAACGTGCCCCTCTCTCTGCTTTTACACTTCCCAATGCATTTTGCTACAGTCAATTCGATCGAATTCGCGCGAACTAAACAAGGCCTAATTCATTAGTCCATACTAGTGCGTTAACATGTTTGACTCTTTATGCTATAGTTTATGCAATTTTGCATCTAATTGTTGAATCCAATACTTGGTATGATATTTTGGCAAACATTAAAAATTATTTAGCAAACTATATATATCATTTATATTATATTGTATACAAAAAAATTATTATGGCATACCCTTTGATAAAATCTTAGCTACGGCGCTATCGGTGAGCTGGTGGTTGAGGTCGCCGGTGACAGGATAGCAGGGCTTAGTCGGAGGTGGAGCTAGCCGGCGGCGCCGAAGGAGAGAGGAGGAGGAAGAGAGAAGAGGAGAGGGCCAGGTGTCCACAGGTGGTGATGAATCCTTCCCGCCCTATGCATCACCATCGACAGTCTTGTTCTTCCCCTAAGTATTTTAAGCCTTGAGAAAGATATTCTTAACCACAAAACCCTTCGACCCTATCCTTAAACTAATAAACCTAACCCTAAAGGTCATCGGAGATGGATCTCATAAAAAAAAAGACCCAAGCGATTGGACACAAGTATCATGGCGCATGGTCTAAGTACATAATTTCTTTGTTTGACGCATTCAGTATATTTTCTCGATGTTTAGAATTCACCTAGCTCAATGCATGTAGGATTATCCTCTTGTTTAGATTCAGCCAGCTAAATTTTGCTCTAACTGATCCAAACATTTCCAACTAATTAATTCACAGCTAACAATTCTCAACTAGACATATGACAACCATTCAACTAATCACATCTAATCGCTCTAACTGATTAGATCTAAAAAAGACTAGTTTACAACAATTATTTGCAATAGCCAAGTTTATTTGATGGTTTGTTTTATAAGAATTATAATATGTGGTGGTTTTATGACTAAACCTGAATCCACAAAATTGCTATAGATGTCCGAGATCCATAAGAATTTTGGATGAATGCATGATATCGTTGTCATCAAAATTGTCCTCAGAGCCTCTTTCTCTCTGTCCTAGGTTACATTCAAATGTTTAAAAACTTCTATATGTTACATGTAACTATTTTTATATGAACTTTTATATACTCCGTATTTTCAATGGGCGTGTTTGGCTCAAGGCCACAACACGCCAAGCCACGAGTTCAGTTGCCATAGCTGCATGGTTGCTGTTTGGTTCATGTGCTTTGAACCGCGTGCACTGCATAAATGCAGCAGCATTCTCGCCGAGTGTGGCGGTAAAAATGGACGCCTGGCGTGGCGTGCTGTGGTCAGCAGCCAAGCACGCCCAATATCTGTTGGATTGGCGGTGGCAAATACCTCGTGTTTTCCTATTTCTATTGCCGTACAAAGGTCCTAGCAAAAAGTGATACGATAATGTAGACTCTTAATAGAGAGCTATAGGGTATTGCTAACATAGGCGAGGCAAGCAGTTAACATCACTAACCAGAACTATAAAAACTACCAGCACCAACCCAATCGAATCGACCGCGACATCGTGCCAAATAGAAAAAAAGAAAAAAAAAGGGGCAGTCGCATGAGCTTGACCAGTGTTCAATCAGCCAACTAGTCATCACCCACCAGACAGAGCGCACGAACAGGAGTCTGAAAATCACACGTTAACAAGCCATCCGAACGCGAGAACGAGAAAAAGGAATGGAGCGTTCCGTCTCCGTATAGGACCTGTAAATGTTTTGTTCAGAAGATGGCGCGGGCCGTGCCGTAAGCGCGTTCCCTCTCGTCTTTCCGTTTCCACGGAACCATCCCCAGGCTCGTGCGCCGCACGCGCGCAGCGAGCCAGCGGAACACAAAACGTGCCAGACATCGTCCCTGTGAAAGGTCACCGGCTCGGCCTGTCTTTCACGAATCCCAGAGCGGACAGCAGCCACCCAACCGCCCAGTCACTAGCGGCCACATCATCTCCTTCCTTCACGTGATTGGTCAAGTTCCGTGGTTGGTGTTTGGCCCGTGCACAAGTTGGATCATGGTAATCCGAACCTAATCAAGTACTCCAATCCCCACGCCTCCGAGCCTACTCCATCGGCTCCGAACCTCATGCCAAATAGCACTTCGGACCTCCAACCTTTGGAAGTATCACGAAAAAGCACAAGCATCTTTATTCCCAATATATATTTTTATGGAAAATAATATCATGGAATCACATCACCCAATGAACTCTTTTTTTTTTCGGGAACTGAACTCCTATTTATGTGCAAGTCTGATCTTGATTAGTTTCTGTGCATTATTCGTGCAAAAAAGAAGAAAGTATGACTTAATTTCTTACTACTTCTATATAAATTGTAAGAATAAAAAGCTCAGTAGTCTCTTGTGAACAAGTATCAAAAGAAAAGGGGATACATCCCTGCGCATACAATGTTTATTGGATCTGTCTTTTTTCTAGTACTGGAACGCTATCTCATGGATGCTTGTGATTCTAAAACAAATTGTTTCCATATCCCAGCATTTGTGATTCTAAAGTGTGTTGTTTCCATATTTGGAGATTGTACCACTGTTGAGATTGGAAAGATGATGCATGTAAGAATATAACACAAAATGGATCATATATTAATGAGCATATATTAATGAGTCTGTCTGAGTTCTAGCTCCCAGCTCTACATAGAAACTTGTGTTTGTTTCATAAAATAAAATATGTTAATCTTCTAATTTAAATATAAAAGTCAACAAAAGACTCTCGACCAGCTCGCAACTCAGCTCTACAGATTTCTAGAGATAGGAATGACTAGCTCTAACTCTACAAATTTGTAGAGATGTACCAATCAACGGTTCTATATTCATCAATGCATATTCTCACTATGTTGATAACATGTCTAAACATTCATTTTTGTTTGACAAGGAATTATCAGTAATCCAAGGAGCACCCCATAGCAATCAACCGAGGATCATCCTCGCAAAAAAGTCTGGCGCCTGCCTGTCATCCGAACCTTCCTGAACCGGAGTCCTGGCTCACACTACCGAGCCAGACTCGAGCCCACACCCATGCCTCTTCTCTCTCCCTATTCATCTGTCCCTCCGCTCTCTCTCTCTCATCTAGTAGTAGTAACTCCTCTTCGCTTCTTCCGAAGCGGTGCGGGGCTGAAGCGAGCGAGCACGAGCTCACACCAGCGTAGCGCGCACACTCCGCCCACCAAATTCCGACGCCTCCGCCACCGAGCTCGCCGCGAACGCCGACGCGGCCACCCCCCGATCGGGCATTGGATCCTTCGCCGCTAGCCGCCTGTCCGGCGGCTCATCGCGGATTATTTCAGGCCTTTTGTGAGCCCTTGCTTGCGAGATCGCACCCAATCGGTAATGTGGGCTCCGATCCCTTATTTTCCCTCCAGTTTGAGATCGAATCGCTTGGCGTCGCCGCTAATTTCTGGTGTTCCTGCTTTTTCTTCTGTTTGCCGCGGTTGCAGAATGGCGCAGAGCAATTGGGAAGCGGATAAGATGTGAGCGATTTTGATGTGTTATCCCGCTGTTTTCTGCGATTTTTCCCCATTCGACTGGAATTGATTGATTCTGGTGCTTGTGGTGCAGGCTCGACGTGTATATCTATGACTATTTGCTGAAGAGGAACTTACAAACGACGGCGAAGGCGTTCATGGCAGAGGGGAAGGTTGCTGCTGATCCAGTAGGTAATCATCTCCTCCGCTTCTGTTACTTCGCCCTTTTGCATTTGCTGGGTCAGGTTTTGATTGTGACAAGAGTTCAGTTATTGGCTGGGTTGTGAATTCGAATTTTGAAGTAGAGTGGCAGTTTTGAGCTTAAGTAGGAGTTTCAGTGTGGAATATTTTTTTTTTGGATGAAGTCAGGCATGGATTTGATCAATTGGTCTATTGATTGGTTTTCAACCAAATAGGGTAGATAGTGTAAAATTCAAAGGGGTTGGAGAGTTTTGAGGACTATTTGTGCAGAGAAGTTCTAAAGTAATATATTGGTTTTGAGACTTGAAGAGGAGTTGGTTTAGCTGAGATGGGCGCATAACATTTTCCTGGAAACCGAAGCATTTTATTTTCCTATCTAGGCACATAATAGTTGTTATTTAACTATTGTTATTGAGAGGATTTGTGGCGTGCTATGACGTTTTTGCATGACCATGCACGTGAATTTGATGGAGGCAGGAATGGATGCATTCCGCCACGTAACTAACTTTTTTGTTGTGTTGTCAAGAGTGCTCAAGTTGATACGTAATAAATTTAGAATTCCAAATGCAATAGTGCATTTTTCTATCAGCTACTCTTTTTTGTCTTGATGCATATTGATTTGGAATTTTGGATAATAGCTCACGTTAGTACTTGTGAAGTGCATGGCGTTATTGTATCGGTGGATTGCGGATACATGCAAAGCAGAAACTGCATGGGTAGCGTTCATATAGCAAACATGATGCATCTATATATTCCCACTCACAATAAGCTGTTAGTGATGATTTAGCTAAAAGCTGCTGCTATTTTATCATCCATTGGATTGAATTTATCTCAACTTGCTATGTTTTGCTCAAGCGTTTAGCTTTCCCTGAAGGTTGAAATAGTTGGATAACTACTTTATTGCTTGTTCCCGAGTGGAGTTCATTTACCGATGGGATATAGGTATGGTTCTGAGAAAGATACAGGGAGTTTCATATATAGTTCTGCTTTTCAACACAATCATGCATGACAAAAATAGAAAATTACTATAGGCGCCCACATGCTAATTTACTGAGTAGCAAAGATTTTGAATCTTTTATGTGATTGGGTGACATACTTGTAATGCAGTTGTGGAACTGATCTAGCTGATAAACAAAACTGGAATTGTGTAGCAAAATTCTGTAACAACTTAAAAGTAGAAGCCATTGTGCTGTGCCATTAATTATGATTTGTGAAGTAATAGTTTGTGCATTGTTGTTATCATCTGAAAGAGTCCCTCATGGTTAGGGCTCGTTCACATCTGAAAGAGTCCCTCATGGTTAGGGCTCATTCATTTTGTGAACAAGAAGTTGAAAGCAGTACCCATATATTTTGTCATATTGCTCAGAATCAGATGTGTGGTAGGATTAGAATGTCAGCAAAACAGGGTAGGGACATAGTGTATAAATTGGTCTAAAATCATTAAGAAATGCATAGCAAAATAGTAGCAATGTGCCATTACAATTTCAGTTCCAGATAGACTTCTTGCTTACGAAAATCCAGGCTATTATGAAGGGGCTAACTGGAACGGCTTGTCACATGAGAGCCTTCCTGACAACTGTTACATCAGGACACTCAACCAAGTATCTATAAGACGCTATCTTGCTAAGATCCCAAACATCCCATCTTTTAGAAAGTTAAATACAACTGATGCAAAAAGATCCCAAATCCTGGGACACACCGGACTTTGAAACGATGATATATGTGATAAGTTAAGGGTGGCACTGGCACCAACTGAATAAAAGCTTGTCTAACATCGATTTAGGTGGTTTGGACATATCCATTGGAGGCTCCCATAGGCAATGGTGCATTGTGGCATCCTAAGACGATCTGTGCAGGGGTAGATCAAACCTGACATGGGAAGAGGCTGTAAAGAGAGATTCGAGAGAATAGAATAATGCCCAAAGAATAATCTTGGATAGGAGAGCGTGGAGAATGAATGTACCCAAATAACTATCTTTGGAAGTTTTGGATACGAGCACGTGGAAATCAGCAATCCACGTGCCCAAACCATGAGCTAGGCTATCTGCTGCTTCTTTTTTATGCTCTTTTGTAGCCTTTGTTGGGCTTCATATCTAGCGTATCCAGCTTGCTTGCGACTTAAAGACTATGTAGCTCACTCAAAGTATCATTATGTTATACTTGACTTGTGAATTGCAATGCAGCAATTGATGCTCCTGGAGGTTTTCTCTTTGAGTGGTGGTCTGTGTTTTGGGATATATTCATTGCAAGGACAAATGAGAAGCATTCTGAAGTTGCAGCGGCATACCTAGAGGTATCTTGGGAGTTGGGATTGCTTATTTACAATGCATCTCTTCTTGTTTTTATCTCACTGATTGTAAATCTCTGTTGGGTATATAGGCACAACAAATAAAAGCGAGAGAGCACCAGCAGCAGATGCAGATGCAGCAGTTGCAACTTATGCAGCAAAGACATGCCCAACTTCAGCGAACTAATGCAAGCCATCCTTCACTTAATGGTCCAATAAATGCTATAAACTCCGATGGCATTTTGGGCCCATCAACAGCTAGTGTTTTAGCTGCCAAGATGTATGAAGAGCGCTTGAAACACCCACATTCAATGGACTCCGAAGGATCACAACTTCTTGATGCTAGTAGAATGGCTCTTCTCAAGTCAGCTGCAACAAACCATGGAGGGTGATCCACTGCTCCCCATTTTCTCTTATACACTTCTAGAAAAAAAAAGGATATGTTACTGATATGTTTGTAGTACTCACAAAACTTACTGTTTTGTGGAATTAGGCAATTAGTGCCGGGGACTCCTGGAAATGTTTCTACAACTCTGCAGCAAATCCAAGCTCGGAATCAGCAAACAATTGTGGGTTATTGGCTCCACTTTGTGTCTGTTCAGTTTGCAATTTCATCTAAATGTATGTGCTGATAGCCTGAGTGTTCTTTCCAACAGGATATTAAGGGTGAAGGTAACTTGGGAGTACCCCAGAGATCTTTGCCCATGGATCCATCATCCTTATATGGACAGGGAATAATTCAGCCTAAACCTGGATTGAGTGGTGCAGGTGTGCCCTTCCCCCTGTTTGTTGTGAGTTCCTCTTATGTTGCCAACAAGCTACCACGCCGCTATAAAGGCACCTTATTTAGAACAAATGACCTTTATCACTGCAGATACATACTCCCTCCGGTCACAAATGATGAAATAAGTGACGTTTTGGACACCGACAGTCCCCAGATATAGCTCTGAACACTAGTTTTCTATCCTAATGTTATTGTAAAGTACACCGAAACTATAATATTGTGTATCTGCTGTTGAGATACATCATCAAACGTTGGCCAAAGCTGCATGCAACAACAGCAATGTTAGCACTGGAATGAATCCTGATAAATGGTAGATGTGGATCACTTGGCTTGCATTAAATTTTAGTGGACTTAAAAGAGTGGAATATACCCAAGGAATTATCCTTGGATAGGATCGTGTGGAGATCAACAATCTACATCCCCAAACCATGTCGCTCTTACTATCTTTATTATTTATTATTATCATGATACATTGTTCTTTTTATATCCTCTTTTCTGTCTTTTCTTGTGTTTCATCTCTAGCCAAAAGTCTTTGTTGTTGCTGTATTACTTTTGACTGCTTTGATGTGTCATGCCACTATAATGTCCCATACTTCCATCCACAAACATAAGGACTTGTGAGTTTATCCTAAGTCAAATATTTTAAGTTTGACGAAGATTATAGAAAAGACCAATTATACTTATGACATCAATTGAGCGTCATTAGATCTGTAATGAAATATGTTTTCATATTTTACTTCTTTGATGTGGAAGATGTTAATACTCTTATCAATAAATTTGGTCAGGCTTAGCTTAGTTCAACTTAGAGACAAACTCAGAAGTAATTATATTTGTGACGAAGGGGGTACTTTTTTTTAAAAAAAATTGGTTGATTGGGGACTCTTTTATATAATGTTAAACATTCATTTCAAGAATATCATGCAATTTTCATTCTCTGTTGCTTGTTTTTGAGATAGCTTCTGTTTTCAACAGGACTGAACCAAGGTGTGAGCGGTTTACCATTGAAGGGCTGGCCATTAACTGTAAGCTTTGGAAAAAAACATCTTATGCACACATGTTTTTATTTGGAATCTAACCACCTATGTATAATTGCCCAACCATCTTACAGGGAATTGATCAATTGCGGCCGAATTTAGGTGCTCAAATGCAGAAGCCATTTCTTTCGACACAGTCACAGTTCCAACTTATGTCGCCACAGCAGCAGCAGCAGTACTTAGCACAGGCCCAAGCACAAGGGAACCTTGGCAACTCAACTAATTATGGGGATATTGATCCCCGCAGACTTACAGCTCTGACCAGGAGTGGGTTGAATGGTAAAGATGGACAACCTGCTGGAACTGATGGGTGTATTAGTTCCCCTATGCAATCCAGTTCACCCAAAGTCAGACCAGACCAAGAGTATCTCATGAAGGTCGGATTGGTTTGTATGTGTGCTTTCATAGAGTTTGTCTTTTAAGTTTGTATATGTTCTCTGGATCTAGTTTGTTGGTATCTCATTATATCCAAAAACAATCCAGATGCAACAGACATCTTCACAGCAACCGCAGGAACAGCTTCAACAGCAGCAGCAGAACCAGCAGCAGCAGAACCAGAACCAGCAGCAACAAATGCAGCAGGTATTGATAGTCTGCCCAACCTATGTGTTTCGTGTTCTATTCTTGGTAGCTGATTCACATGTGGACTTGGGCCCTGTTAAGCTGAAACTGTAAATTTTTCCAGCAATAACATGCCTTTGGCATCTACTGCTGCAACAAATTCACTTTTTTGCCAACTACTTAGATATAGATTGCAATAGAATTAAGACATTTATCTGAGGTAGCCTTAAAAAGAGCACTAGATGGTGACATGGTGTGCTGATGGTGTGCATATTGCCGTTATTCTAAAAAACGGGGTGGTTCAATGAGGGCACTATGGTCTTCTTTGGTAATACCATGGGTCTCATGGAGATGCTTAATTCACATGAAATTGTTGGAGGAAATAGTAGTTTTCTTGAAAAATGATGCCAACAGGGACTGTCGCACAAAAGTGACGTGTGAAGAATATGCATATATGTTCTCATATCCAATATGATAAAAACTGGTGAGATCAGCTGGGAATTGTTTGGAATACCACACAAGCCTGGTTATGCAGCTGAGTCAAACTTCATGACATTAAATGGTTCTATTAGCCTACTGGTAGGACTTTATGTCATTTTTTTGCAATATTTCCCACTTTTGCATTTATTTGAGGCCAGATTGGCCAAAGAAATGAAAAGTTATCCTTTCCATACATTGGAGACTAGTTTGGAAAATATGATATGTAAATTTGCATACTGTAATAGAGTATTTGTTTTCTTTGTCGGTGCATATATTTTTTTTCTCGAACAACGCAGGAGAACTGCGTGTCATTTCATTAAGGTAGATAAAAGCAAGAGAGTGGCCAGACTCCACTCAGAACAACACAACCGCACAGACACCCTATGTACAGAAACAACCAAAACACACACACACATGCGCTATGAACAGAAACAGGGAAAAAAGCTAAAAGAAAAAGGCACCCTGAAGCAACTACTCTCCCAAAAATGGCATCGTGACCAGGAGCTGCTGGAGCTTACTTGCTCCCGCGCTACACCATAAGCTTCCTTCCTCCCTGATAGCCCTCAGGACCTCTGTGACATTTGGCCTTGTATTCTCAAAAACACAAGAGTTGCGATGCTTCCAAATTTCCCAAGCTACTAGAATGATCAAGGAATTTAATCCCTTTTTCATGTCTTTGGGCACAGCTGAGATTGTTGTCCACCACCATTTTGAGAAACGAACTGTAGCGGTGTCTGGTATCAAGGGAACGAGACCCAACAGATGGAAGATCCGAGCCCACACTTGACGGGCGAACACGCACCCAACCAGAAGATGATGGATAGTCTCCTCAGCTTGATCACATAGGGGACACGCATCAGGATGGGGCAATCCTCTCTTTGCAAGGCGATCCGCCGTCCAACATCGATTGTGAAAGACCAACCAAATGAAGAACTTACAGCGGGAAGGCGCCCAGCTTTTCCAGATTCTTCTCCATGGCCCAAACTTGATAGTGCCAATGAAAAAAGCACTATAGGCAGACTTGCTTGTGTATAAACCAGATTGTGTCAACTTCCAGTAAAGCTGATCTGGAACTTCATGCTGCAAGGCCCGATTGTCCACCATTCTCCAAATCTGCAGGTATTCAAGGAGAACCGGGACTGTAAGGGCTCCTCTAATATCATCTACCCATTTTCGATTCTGGAGTGCTTGAGCCACAGTTCGTCTCTTGGTTAAGCGTTTGGGGACAGCGTTAACTAGATTTTACTATGATTATATGATCCCTGGCAAACTATTTCATTTTCAAAATGACTATTTACTGAGCAACCTGATATTTATCCTTATATTTGTTTCAATTGCATGAGTTATTGCAATTTGATTCTTAAGAACTGATATGCTTGCCATTTATCTTACATTCACCTTATCTGTAATGATTTTGTTATTTATAGAACAATAGAAAAAGAAAGCAACCTACATCATCAGGACCAGCAAATAGTACTGGTACAGGAAATACTGTGGGCCCTTCAACCAATTCTCCACCATCTACACCATCCACACATACGCCTGGGGATGGACTTGGAATGGCTGGTAATATGCGTCATGTTCCGAAGAATTTAATGATGTATGGTGCGGATGGAACTGGACTTGCCTCCTCTTCAAATCAAATGGTTACGGCTCTCATTCTTTATTTATAGCATTACCCCTTAATGTATATAATATTTGTATGATACGGATAAGTAACCCAATTTTCGGATGTTACAGGATGATCTGGAGCAGTTTGGTGATGTGGGTTCTTTGGATGATAATGTCGAATCCTTCTTATCCAACGACGATGGAGATGCCAGGGATATTTTTGCTGCACTCAAAAGAAGTCCGGCAGAGCCTAACCCAGCTACTTCAAAAGGTAATATTTTGATGTTCTCGATTGTTATGCAAACATCAAATAACGTGCCCTTTTCTTTCTAGGTTTTACTTTCAGTGAAGTTAATTGTTGGCGCACAAGCAACAGCAAAGTTGTTTGCTGCCACTTCTCTTCAGATGGCAAGATTTTGGCCAGTGCTGGACATGAAAAAAAGGTATCAATAACTGTCGTGCAATTATGATTTTGGTTCCATTTGAAATTGGACTTTTTATGGAACCTCTGATGTTTGAGACTGTTGTACTTTATTTTTGTTGCAGGCTATCCTGTGGAACATGGAAAATTTCCAGACGCAGTATACATCAGAAGAGCATAGCCTTATTATCACTGATGTCCGTTTCAGGCCTAACTCTAATCATCTGGCAACATCATCTTTCGATAGAACTATTAAACTATGGAATGCTGCAGATGTAAGTTACGTGTCCATGATATTGATTACAGATGTTATGCTATTATACCTCCTGTAGCAATGTTACCATTATGCTTATGGACTTTGTTTGAGTATAAGTGGATGCAGTAAGTGTAATTACAACTAATCCACATTTTCCCCATGTCTCAAAATATGTAAAGAAAAAAGGTCCAACCATGGCATGTAAATGAGTGAATGATATGGTTTTTTTTTTGTCTGGATCTGCAAATTGTGTTCTACTATGAACATTCTAATTCAATGCACCAATATAATGGGTGAAATATCCATCTGTGTGAATTGCCTTTAATCATTTTTTTTGGTATCCACATGCTACTGGTACAATATTGCTTATGCTAAACTGTTTTGCAGCCTGGATTCTCTCTGCACACTTTCACTGGGCATAGCTTCCAGGTCACATCGGTAGATTTCCATCCAAAGAAAACAGACCTTCTGTGCTCTTGTGATGGCAATGGTGAAATCCGGTACTGGAATGTGACTCAGCCTACGTGTATGCGTGCCATGAAGGTTGTTGATATTCCTTCTGTCCTTCTAAGTTTCCTAAAGAATCTATGACTTTAGTAACTCATAGTTTTGTCTGACCCTATCTTCCTTGTGCAGGGTGGTACAGCCCAAGTTCGGTTTCAACCTAGTGCTGGACAATATTTAGCCGCAGCCGCAGAAAACGTGGTTTCGATATTTGATATTGAGACGCATGGGAAAAAATACACGCTGCAGGTCTATTCTTGAATACCAGCATGTCATCTTTCGTTTTAGAAAAGTTCCCTTGCTACATTTTCCTTCACAAGAACACACATACACGTCTCGAATTCCTTGACATACTGTTGCTTTAGCATGCATTTCTTTTGCTCTGTTTTGGACTAGTAAAGCTCTTCTCTTTTTCCCTGGGTTGAACTAATTGGTTTTTTCCCATGATGGGAAGCTGAAGTACTTGCTATTTAATCTCAGGGCCATAACACTGACGTGCAGTCAGTGTGCTGGGACAATAGTGGAGAATATCTTGCCTCTGTCAGTCAGGACCTAGTTAAGGTTTGGTCAATATCATCAGGAGAGTGCATTCATGAGGTTAGCTCCAATGGAAACAAGTTCCATTCCTGTGTGTTCCACCCGAGCTATACCAATCTCTTGGTTATTGGAGGCTACCAGGTATTTGTGATTTCTTTACTGAATCTAGTTATCTCTACCAAGCAGCCTTTTTGAGGAAGTGCATGATGCAGTATGTTTGTACTCCAACTTGTGTCCCCTAGATGTCTCGTCTCTGCTGACATGAATATATATATATATATATATATAACCGAATACACTTGATAATAGATTATTCGTCCACCCCCTGCTGACAAATGTGTTTTAGAGTGGGGACAAGAACTAAGGAGGTAGGTGAAGGACCATCCTGCGCTCAGTTAATCCTAGTTAAATTGCACTTGGGAAATGAGACATGGGAGTTACTGATAGAATTGACGAAGGCTAAAACTGGAATAAATGATGTAAAATGACATAAGAAAAAATCTTAGAATGACATTCATTTATCAAGTTGAGAATAAGTTAAAATGACATATCCGGGGGGAGTATTAAACAATGAGATGCGGTCAGGACTCAGGAGCTTGTTAATTATAGAATTGATGAAAAATAGAGCCTGGAAGAGATTCGGTAAAATTTGTCTAGAAATCTTAGAATGACATGCGTTTATCAAATGACATTCAGAGGGGATATTAAACATTGAGATTGAAACTGAAGTCTTTTTAGCAATAGCTCTTTTTCCTTTTCAACTCTCGAGGGTCAGGGCAAAGTCTGCAGTCTGCTCCTGTCACATAGGTCTTTTTAACATATTTTTGGAAGTTTCTCATTAAAATTTTGATCATGCAGTCTCTCGAGGTATGGAACATGGTGAAGAACCAGAGCCTAACGGTACAAGCTCATGAGGGTCTAATTGCTGCACTGGCACAATCACCAGTCACAGGGATGGTAGCTTCTGCAAGCCATGACAATTCCGTCAAGGTGTGGAAATAACAATAACAATTATAGTAATTAATCTAGGTAGCCTTTTTTTACCCCGTAATTGACATTTATCTAGTCAGAGGCATAAAATGAGGGTCAGCTTGGTGTCTTGGGTGACTGTGTTGTACTGGTACTCCGGCAAATAAGTAGTTGTAGTAGCTGGTTGCGAGTCACGTTTGAGCTATTTAAGTGCTTATTGCAGCAAGTTTGTGGATGGGTTGTATTTATCCTGATAGGCTGTTTGTGTAGCTCAGAAACAACAAAGAAGAATAGAACCTTGGCTCAAAAGGGGCCGCCCGTTTTATTTTTATTTATGCTGTATCATATGTAACCTTTTAACATCCCCTGTTTCAGTAGAACTCAGCTGCAATTGGCCTCTGGTGGTTGGTTGGTAATTTGCATCATGTTGCCGAGATATTTTTGATCTATTTGAATGATGTAGCTTACCCTACTGTTGCAATGCGTACCCCCATAATGCAATATCTTGCCAGAAACAGTCAGGATGATACCGTTGAAATGATAACATGATTGTGAATTTTAATGGAAAGGATGGTCTTCTTTCTTTAATTAATAACAAAAAAGAAAGAAAGAAAACTTGTGCTGCTATGATGTATGACGTGAGGACACATTTTAGAACTCGATTCAGTGGACGAAACGAGTGTTACTTGTGTTTTTTATTAGCATTTATTCGTTCAGGTGGCTAAAACCAGTGATTAATTCAAAACATCTCAGATTTTATAGGTTGCACATGACACCTCAGGCCTGTTTAGATAAAAAGAAAGTTTGCGAAATTTACTGTAGTAATTCTAAATCAAAGATTAGGAGGACTAAACATGATCTAATTATAAAACTAAATACACGGATGGACGGGAAATCGCGAGACGAATCTATTAAGCCTAATTAATCCATCATTAGAGATTGTTTACTGTAGCACGATGTTGTCTAATTATGGCCAAATTAGACTCATTAGATTCGTCTTGCAAAATTACCGGGGGTTATGGAATGGGTTTTGTCATTAACATATGTTTAATACTCCATGCATATAAGATTTTCTTTGATGAATAGTGAAGTTTGAAAAATGTAAGTTTCCTAAACAGAGCCTCAATTGCTTTTGGGTGACAAAGTAGAGATGGAGAGATACCATGAGACAAATCTTGGCATTTAACAAGACAGCCAGATTTCTGATGGTAGTAGCAGTGTTCACCAAGAACACCAGCAGGCTTGTACTAGGCTTTTAGTATACGAGCCGGACCACAGAAGCGCGAGGGCCAGTTACGGCCTGCTTCGTATGGTTGGGCCGGGACAGAGGCACGGCCCGCCCCTGCTTCTTCCTGCTGGCTGCTTGGTTTATTCATGAGGCTCATTTGCAACGTAAACATGAGGTTTCGGTTCAAGATGTTCTAGAACCGAAACCTCATGTTTGGAGCCAGGCAGGCTAGCTACTTGGTAGATCTAGAAGCAGACGCGTGAAGATACAGAGATACTGGTGCGGCCACAGAAGAGGCTGAGCACTTGTGCCATCCAAGATCCAACTCTTCACCCACAGGGAATCTTACATGCATAGAGTAGTAAACGTGTGTTATGACAAAATCCATTCCATAACTTCAGGTAACTTTTCGAGACGAATCTAATGAGCCTAATTAGGTCATGATTTGCAACAATGATGCTACAGTAACCATCCGCTAAACATCCACTAATCATGGATTAATTATCATCATTAGATTCGTTTCGTGATTTCCAGACGAGATCTATAATTAGTTTTATTATTAGTCTATATTTAGTGCTCATAAATGATAAGATTATCTTGTAAAATTTTTCACCAAAATTTTTTTACGCAATTGAACACCCCCTAGATTGGATCAAAGAAAAGGTAGGCAAAGGCTGCAGTCACCCACTCCAGTGATTCCGCCGCTTGTCTATGCAGCGTAGCAGTGTCTCATAGGAAAGCTGTTTCTGGTGCCCTCTCTCCGAGGTTTAGTTCGGTGAGAAAGTTTGCGAAATTTACTGTAGCAATTTTAAACCGAAGATTAGAAGGACTAAACATGATCTAATTATAAAACTAATTACACGGATGGACGGGATATCGCGAGACAAATATATTAAGTCTAATTAATCCGTCATTAGAGATTGTTTACTGTAGGAGGACGTTGTCTAATTATGGCCTAATTAGACTCATTAGATTCGTCTCGCGAAGTTACCCGGGGTTATGGAATGGGTTTTATCATTAATCCACGTTTAATACCCTTAATTAGTGTCCTAATGTTTGATGTGACAGATGAATAGTGAAAAGTTGTGAAACTTTTCTCAACTAAACAGGGCCTTAATGCCCTGCTTCGCTAGCTGCCTACTCCCTCGTATAGCAGTCATGTATCGCTGCATAGGCATCGTAGCAACATCCTCGTCTCGTCGGTAGCAAATGGAAGCAAGCATCCGATATTCTGAAATCTGGGTGCCTGATGGGGCTGCTGCGCCGTAGCATTTGGTTTGAGGCGAGCACGCGGTTTCGGTGCCCGCCCTAGTACTGACTACTGACTACTGACTATGGGCCTGTGTTTAGATGCATAGAAACGCAAAAAAAAATTCATCTAGAGAACTGTGTAGTTCATTTTTTTTTCTGTGCACGTAACCCAACAAAAAAAAATTTTGCGTTTCGCGTGAGCTAAACACGGCCTGTATAGATCGAGTGCATGCAGTCGAGATCTAGTACGATCGAGACGGCTGGCTGTGGATGGTCACGGCGCAGCCGGGCTGTCTCGTTTATGTACCCGAACTTTTTCCTTTCTCCATCGGAAATTCTCTTGTTGCTGGATTCATCAGATGGTGCAGTGCGTCTCAAGGAAGGAAGGAGCGGCTGCGGCGGTGCCCGAGACGAGAGGCTGGCAAACACTTTACTGCGCGCGGCGTATCACTGCAGTCTATTGGCGAAACCATGCAAGTCTTCGCGATAGCTTTCTCGTCGAGTCCAAGTCGATCGGCATGGCACAGTATGTGGACGCTGCTTGTTGGAAAAAAGATGCCAGCTTCAACTACTGACGTTTGCTAGTTCAACGCTCCCTATATATCTAGCTGGCTAGCTACTGTAGCTCACAGCGATATGCATGCTGGCTAGTTGCAGGACGTTTCAGCAACATTTGCATTTGTTTAATTATTTGAGAGGGATATACGCATGCGCCGTTAATTACTTGCATTATTTATCATGGCGCGCGTCACACGCAGAAAGTCAGAGCGAGCAAACCAGCGCAATTAAAGAAGGACGTGCGTGGTGTCGAAGCAATCGAGCACGCCACTTGCATATTGATCCGGGCAAGGACGACGACATGTAGGAAGATGACTGGAGTAACTTCACAGTGGCCTAGCTGCTTGCAAGCGAGTCAGAAATTGACTTCAATACATCGAGAGGCTTCTTCGGTCCGCGAGATAAGATCAACAATTATGCTTTTCTAGTAAGGAAAAAAGAGAGTTGATATACAGTTTCAGGAAGGGGTTTGTTTTAATTTGAGAGAGAAAAGTTTCAGGAATGGATTGGTCGATGGATATCTTGGTCGATGCATGCAGGCAGGCTGCAGGCACGTTTGCCATTTGTTAGGGCTGTTCGATACTACTAGCTGGATAGATATTTCTGGCCACGAGGATCCGGGTCAGGACTCAGGAGTAGGGTCACGGCACGGGTGGCCCTACCTACAGTTCCACACTGTTGTCCATCCAGGTTTGAGTTCTCAATTCGGGATGTCACATTTTCTGAATTTTTTTTAATTTAACTGGCTCTATTTTTTCAGTAACAGACGATATGTTCATACAGTGAGACGTCTATAGCGGCTTCATCAACATCAAGAACGCAACAGCCAACCCAGCTTTTCGAAGATGCTTAGGGAAGGGCTAATAACGCAGCCGGCTGCGTGCGTGCCCCACGCGCCTGCTGCTGCGCCGGCTGCGGGCTGCGAGCCAACGCTTCGGTTGCTGTGGACCCATGGCATTCTTGGCATTGTTTGGTTTTCTAGCATCTAGCATTGTTAGGAGGAAATCTTTCTTGCATGGAGTACTAAATGAAGTCTATTTGCAAAACCTCTTCATGGATGAGCGTAACTTTTCGAGACGAATCTAATGAGCCAAATTAATCGATGATTGGCTACAGTGATGCTACAGTAACCATTCTCTAATCATCCTCTAATCATGTGGTCAAAGGCCTCATTAGATTCTTCAGGGTTCCTAGTGCAGGGGTTCTGGAGTTAGTTTTGTAAAATACCTTTATTTAATACCTTTAATTAGTGGTCAAAATTGTAAACAGTATCTAGCGCTGGAAAACCAAACGGGCCCATGTTTCAGCCGGGCGGTAAGCGAGATGCCGGCTTTTTTTTCTCTTTCTTCGATTCTCTCTCTATGTAGGATGTTTACAGCCTGTTATAATACTTACTCTTATGGATACGATTTGAGTGACACACTGGTCATGCATGACGATCGGGTCGTGATCGGAATGTCTATTCGCAACCAGCTACTTGTAGCTGCTAACTGGCGCTCCAAAGTCAGAGAGCGCTAATAAACAGCCTGTTTGCTTGGCTTATCAGCCACCAGCCAGCAGTACTTCAGTCTCACAACAAATCAGCACCAGTCACCAGCCACCAGCCACCAGTCAATCAGCAGTATTTTTCTCTCACAACAAATCAGCACCAGCCAACCGAACAGGCTGAAAGCTAGCTAGGTCTTATGCAGGATCGAAAGAAGAAACATCGAGTCGATCTACCTACAATACTGTAGGTGAAGAGGATGGCTTAACGCTGTATACTAGTAGTAGAAGCAAACAAGTTAGCTAAAATTATGCTTATCTTTGGGTGCTTATCTTTGGGAGGTTGAAACAAGCTAGGCAAGTTGTGGTCAAGGCAAGGCCACACATGCATGTACTGATATCGCCTAGCTCGGGCCCTGCAATAATGCAAAAGATAACCGTACCGTACGTGCGAACCGACATCGAGGAGCTAGCATGATGGTCCCGTGCGTCGAAGGGCCGGGTTGGCAAATCGCCATGACCGCAAGATTGAGAAGAAAGCAAAGCCGCATGCCGACAGCGACAGGTTTACCTACCGATCGAGCGGCGGTACAGTGGCCAGCACCGATCATATCCGTTCCGCTGCTGATCAGATGAGATCACTGGCCGGCTCCTCCTATCCCCGGCCATACAATGCATACAGTTTGTTGGCAGGAGTACAATTGGATCGGAGGAGGACGGAGGTGATGGATGATGCGTCAATGCATGCATGCGCGAGCGCCTGCAAATTGCATTGCTCCCGACCGACCGGCGCGCGCTTTGTATCTGGAGGACGACGATCATCGAGCTGCTGGTTTGATTTCCTCGTGACGAGGTAGCTAGGGCGCGCGGCGCTTTCCGGTTGGTTCCGGTACACGAGAACGAGACGGATCTGTCTGCCGCCGAACGAAATTGCATGCGCGCACGCCACAGTTTGGCTCTCGGTCGTCGATCGGGACTCTGTCTCTCGCTCCGCCATCCATGCATTGAACCTGAACCACCCTGTATATCGGCCAACGGCTCTCCAATGGAAGTTTCCATGATGCACATGGGTGGCTGATCTATGGGTCAAACCTTTCCTTTCAAGCTGGATTTCAGCGGGTACAAATACAATCAAGGCGACAGGTAGTTTTCAACGTTGAGAGGACCCCCGTGTCGCTCTGTGGCGACTCGGGGGGCGACGGCCCCGGCGCCTCCCACCGCTCCCTCGCCGTGCTCCGGCGGCCGCCGTCG
>CM014270.1:74906156-74919613 GCA_004135705.1 Alloteropsis semialata | reverse complement strand
GGCCGTCATGGCTCCCGTGGGGGCGCCCGTCGTGGGGGCACCGTCGTGGGGACGGCCGTGGGGACCGTGAGTCCGGCTGGATCTGGGCGTGAGTCTGCACCTGGTGCTGCTGGTGGGCTGGCCGCCGCCGGCGGCCTGCGCCTGGTGCGGATGGCTGCTGCGTTCCTGCTCTGCTTCCGGTGTAGGGCACGGGGTCTTACGGTCCCCTGGTCGCCGCCGCCCTCTTGCCTGTTCGGCAATGGCGTGCTGGGTTGGAGATGGGGCATAGGCGAAAGCCTCGCCCGCTTGCGGGCTGTTGACGGCGACGCCCTCGGGCGCCGTTTACCTCCTTGGAGGCGTCAATGTTTCCCCCTCTACCTCCCACCTCTTGCTGTGTATGCTTCCAAGGCGAAATCCTAGACCGTGCAGGTCATGCAACGGTGGCGCCTTTGGCGTCATTCCCTCCCTGGAGGCGTTGTGATTGGAAGACATGGCAAAGGTGTCGCTACTTGCGGTCGTCGGTCCTCCTTGTGGGCGGTGGTGGCGGTCTCTTTTTCATGGGTTGTTGTTCCTGCTGATCCTGCCAATGCTCGTTGCCCTTCATCACCTAGGTTGCTTGGGTCGTTGTATTTTGGCGGATGCTTTGCCGCCTTGTTGGTTGAGGCTCGTTTCGGCGGATGCTTTGCCGCCTGAGTCAAACTCCATGCTTGCTCTGGGAAGTTGCTGCTCTGCCCAGTTTGTGGTAGTTGGGTGGATGCTTTGCCACCGTTCTTGGTTTGGGGTCGTTTGGTGGATGCTTTGCCACCGTTCTTGGTTTGTGGTCGTCTGGTGGATGATGTACCACCATTTGTTCGGGCGGAGGCTTTGCCGCCAGGTCTGATTTGGCGGATGCTTTGCCGCTGTTCTTCTCTAGCGGATGCTTTGCCGCTGTGGTCGTGATGCCCGGTGGATGCTTTGCCACCATGTTGTTGGCATCCTTGGTGATGATATATCCCTATTGCAGGTTCAGCTCTTGGTTCGACGGTCTGGGTGCCTGGACTAGGAGTGTCCTCCCTCCTTCTTGCTTCTTCTGTTGTATGTGTGGTGTTGTTGTGCGTTTGGTTGTAATTTTTTTCAGTGTTCTTTTATTTTTAATCCTTTGTGCTCTTGGTTGGCCAAGTTCTGTTTGGCGGCACCAAGATCTGTTTGTAAACTGCTTTCTTCTTAATGAAATACGTGCTAACACTACCGGAAAACCGAAAAATGCCGAGTGTCATGCAGTTTGCCGAGTGCAAAACCTCGGGCACTCGGCAAAAGCTTCGTATGCCGTGTGCCCAGAGCAAAACACTCGGCATAGCCACGGCACTCGGCATAGGTGTGCTTTGCCGAGTGCTTTGCCAGGGACACTCGGCAAAGGCGAGGTTTGCCGAGTGTCAGGTGCTGGGACACTCGGCAAATCTCCCACGGGCCCACGGGGTTGCCTCAGACGGCCAGCTGCCCTAACGGCCGTCGAGTGCCGTTATAGTTTGCCGAGTGCCCAACCCCTGGCACTCGGCAAACTATACTTTTGCCGAGTGCTCAACCCCTGGCACTCGGCAAACCGCCCCTTTGCCGAGTGTTTTTTTTGGCACTCGGCAAAGGGGACCTCTATATTTCATGTAAATCATTCCAAACTTTGCTTGTTGTTTCACATATGATACATTGCACTCCATATTACTATTTCGGATTTTTGTCGGCCCGTTTGCTATATTCAATGCATTTTTCTTATTAGAATGAATTTGTTGGTTGAAGTCAAAATTTGAACTACAAGTGTTTCAAATAAGGGTACAGAGTTATTGGAAAATTGATATTCATGTTACTAACTCCATTGTGTGACATTTTCCATGCAATAGAAGTAAATTTGCAACTTGATTTTCACGAAACTAACTGAAAGTACGTGTGTCCAGTTTGTTTTTTAATTATAGAAAAATCAAATGAACTCTGTAATTCATGAAAATTGTCAGGAGCTCATGATATCATATGTGGAGTCTGTGGTAAAAAAATATAGGACATTCTGAAAAAGTTTTCACATACGACGCTTGTAAACCGGAACATCTCGACATAAGTTTCGTTGAATTCAAAAGATAGTTAATGATTTGGAGACAGAGTGACATGACAATTCGATTTTCACTTCAACACAATTTTCATTGGCAACATGCTACTTAAAATGTATTTTGTAAACTTTTGGTAAATTTTTGGATCCGTTTTATATTTTATAATTTGTTTACTACATATATTCAAAATCAAATGATATAAAAGGATGTTGTTGAATAACCACATAAAATAATATATAATCATTGAAGAATAACGAGATATGCATTGTACAGTCCAGGTAACTTGTTTTTTTCAAATTTTGGTTGAACAAAATTCGGAAATTCAAATTTCAGATATGCTCTTTGCCGAGTGCCGCGCGGTGGACACTCGGCAAAATGGACCTTTGCCGAGTGCCCTGCATCTGGCACTCGGCAAAGGGATGGTTTGCCGAGTGCCAGATCCAGGGCACTCGGCAAACGCCCTGGTTCCGACATAAGCCAGCTTCTTCTCACTTCGCTCCAGTTTCTTCTCACTTCGCTCTTCAGGTCGCCCCCACACCTGCGCGCCTCCGCCGCCCGCCTACGCCGCCGCCGCCCCCACCTGTCGCCGGCCCGGCGCCCCCCCCCCCCCCCCCCCCCCCCCCCCCCCCCCCCCCCCGCCGCCCCCCCCCCCCCCCCCCCCCCCCCCCCCCCCCCCCCCCCCCTCCCCCCCCCCCCCCCCCCCCCCCCCCCCCCCCCCGGCGCGGCCGCCCGGGACCTGCGCCGCCCCGGTTTCCGTTCCCAGGGTGAGCTAGGCATTTTCTCTTTTTAAGGAAAATATTAGGAAGTGAAATTTCTTATTTTTGTTTTAGTTTCTGAACATATTAGGAACATATTATTAGGACCGTGTACACTTTTAAGCTTCATTTGTTGGATGGTGTGAATTATCTGTGAAGATTATGTTTCAAGATCACAGTTGATCTTTCTTTGGTTAGTGTCTCATTGATAGTTTGACAAGTCCACACGGAACTGGAAATATATTTGGGTCTTAACTGAAATTGAATCTGTGTTTCTGTAGTTATTTCTAGGAAGGGGTAGTAGTTTAGTTTTTTTATTAATGTACTTGAAATTGTTCCCGGCTTTTGTGCCGTTATGTGTATGTCGGCCATCGTGCCGTTATGTGTATATCGGCCATCGTGCCATTCTTTTGTTGCAGGTTTTGAAACCTCACCGTGGAGGGGAGGTGCTGCCGAAAATTTGAACTGACGTCATAGCTTTGCGTGTTTTTCAGGGTCTCGTAGTCCCTCGTCAGCTACTTCACTATCCTCGTCGTGTCACCTCGTTGGATAGCAAGGTGAGGCATCAATTACTCGTCTTATTTCATATCATGTTCGTAGATCACGTAACCTAGTTAGGCGTCTCCCGTTCGAAAGAGATACGGTTGGAAGTATGCAGATCTCTGCATATGGATACCCGTATCTGTTTCGAATTGTCCACGTTATTTGGACAGCCCGAGGATGCGTAGATGGGTATAGTTTCTATGGTCTACTTCGATCCGAGGCAGAATTTCGGCATCATCTTCCTGTTGTTCTCCGGATACACAATCTCCTTGACCGGACGTGTATTTGGAGAACAGTGGGGAGATGCTGCCGAAATTCTGTCTCGGATAGGAGTAGACCATGGAAACTGTACCCATCTACGCATTCTCGGGTGGGATTAGGACCTATCTTTACCTATTAGGCAATGATAGACATCGTTTAGATATATTTGTTTTTAATATCACCCCCGCTGATGTTAAAGGATGGATGATGACCGTGAGTGGATGTACACGGGCCGCACAAATCTGAGTTCGTTGACCGATGAATGGATTGAGAAGACCGAGGCCTTTTTGAATGTAGCATTTGCCAAGGTTAAAGGTGGGGACAGCACGTGGTGTCCGTGCAACAAATGTGGAAACACACGCCGACAAACAAAGGATACCATGGCAAACATCTTTGCAAGTTTGGATTCACGGCAAACTATACCAGGTGGATCTACCATGGTGAAAACGATCGTGTGCGAGGCGAGGTCGTGAGACAACGCATCGAGAATTATGATGCTGATGCCGGGGTAGCGGACATGTTGGATGACTATCATGAAGCACACTTCGATGATGCACCTAGGGAGGAGGAGCCAGAGCCCACCGCAAAGGCGTATTACCAGATGATGGATGCAGCACAGCAACCCCTTCACGGGCATACCAAAGTTTCTCAACTGGATGCCGTTGCGCGCCTCATGGCCGTAAAATCTCAGTTTCGAGACGCTTTCGATTCAATGGTGACTGTTGTTGGTAGCCTGCTTCCGGTGGGTCACATTCTGCCAAAAAGCATGTACGAGGCACAGAAGCTCCTTCGTGCACTTAAGATGCCATATGAGCAGATACACACTTGTCCGAATGGATGCTTGTTATTTAGAAAAGAAAATGCGGAAGCAAAGTACTGTTCAAAGTGTGGTTCCTCTAGGTATTTGGAGGTAGAGTCAGGTGATGGTACTAAGAGGCAGCTCACAATCCCCGTGAAAATCCTACGGTACCTTCCCTTCATACCGAGAATCCAACGACTCTTCATGACAGAGGAATCCGCGAAACAGATGACATGGCACAAGCAAGGCCGTCGATACAATCCTGAGAAGCTGGTACATCCATCCGATGGTGACTCATGGACTAACTTCGATTCAATTCATAGTGACAAAGCTATAGAGGCTCGTAATGTCCGTGTTGCGCTGGCAACAGATGGGTTCAATCCTTACGGAATGACGGCTGCACCGTACACTTGTTGGCCCATGTTCGTTATCCCCCTCAATCTCCCCCCTGGTGTGCTCTTTCAACGACAGAACATATTCTTGTCGTTGATAATTCCGGGGTACCCGGGAAAAAATATGAGTGTGTACATGGAGCCTCTGATTGATGATTTGTTCCGTGCTTGGGAGGAAGGGGTATGGACATACGACCGAGCTACAAAGACAAACTTCAAAATGTATGTTTGGTTCCACTACTCTCTGCATGACCTGCCGGCGTATGCGTTGTTCTGAGCGCCCCTGCCTAAGCAGAGACTAAATGTGATACAAATTATCAGTCCCAGGAGGCTGATACACATTTATTCAACAGATGATACAGAAACTTACAGCCCACGAGGAAGCGGGCACCTAATACAAACTAGAACTGCTAAAAGGTAAACTACGGCGGTAAGCCAAAGGATGAACCAGACCGGTTCAACCAAAGGATCAGAGTTCTGCGGCAGCGAAGCCATCTTGGGCGGGACCAAACTCCACAGGCAAGCTGGGTGCGGAAGCGACCACCTATTCAGCGTCCTCAACAAAGTCCGGGTCTTCTTCTGGATTAACAACAACAAGGGTGAGTACAAAAGTACTCAACAAGCCCAATCACACCCACGGAGGGGTTAACACAGAATTATGCACAAGGAATATCAAGGATAAGGCTAGGTTTTCTTTTTGCCAAAAAGCTAGTTTTAACACATGCATGGGTTTATCAAGGAACAATTTAGCAAAGCAACTCTAGGTAACAACTTTAATTAGTGGGGGTTGATCCACAAAGGATCCATCTTTTAAGTGCTACCGGATTTCCCATCCGCCGTAGCTTTTGGCACAAAGCCGAACTCATTCCAAAACCAACACACTCCAACCCAACCCAAAACCTTAGCATTGTGACCAAGCCATAACTCGCCCATAACCGTGGGCACGGCTATTCGAATAGATTAGGAAACTCTGCAGAGGTGTACACTTTCACCACAAGTAGGGTACCGCAACACGATCACCTTAGTGTCAGTGCGGATCCTATCGAAGTCATTACCCACCATAGCCAAAACTGCCTAGCCATCACGAGAAAAACACCAAGGGGTTTATGTCACTAAGACGGCAACCATGTCACTAAGACGGCACTTGGTTTTCCCGCTGCACACCTGCCTCCAGACAACTAACAGCACGGCTAGTGGGATTTAGACTAAGCCCTTGCACCATACAAGAGTCGAGTGGTTGTACGAGAAAAGTGGGTTAGGCAAGATGACACATCACCTCGGTTTAAAACCGGACAAAATGGATATCTCCCACTTGCTTAACCACAAAGGTACAAGCCTCCTTTTTGGCATTTCACAAAGTTATGCCCATCCATTTTATCCACACAGTTGAACTCTTTTCAAACCCAAAACCAAAACCAAAGCCCAACTCACACATTTATCTTTGATAAAACCAGGTGTATAGTCACGATTGAGTAAGGGTAACAACTCCTAAGCATTCTAATCCTAAGCATTCTAGAATTTGTTATCATCTAAACAGAGCATATCATATTTAGTGATAACTGGGTGATCAAGGAATATCATATCAATCAAGGAGTGGCTAACCAACCGGGTTTTGACTAAAACAATGCAATTATCAAAGGCTTAATGGGTTGTGTTTATAAAAACATGGGATAAACATGCATCAAAGGATGGGATTGGACTTGCCGTCAACAAAAGCTTCGGGGAGATCCTGCTCGCGGTACGGGTCCTCGGGGTCGGGCTCGCGGTACTCTCCTGCGTAATCCTGCTCGCGGTACGGGTCCTCGTTCACTCCGTCGTCTAGGGCACGATCAAACAAACACACAATAAGAAACACAATCTGTCGGATATCAATATCCGACCCTCTCACCGACGGGTGGGACCACGCAATTTTAGGAAGAAGATGGGCATAAGACAACCCGAAGAGCATCGGATTAAGGGAGGATCGGGGTTCCCCTGATCCAGCCCTCGTCCGCCTCGGCCGACCCTCGTCCGCCTCGGCCGACCCCCGTCCGCCTCGACCGACCCACTCCTGTCGCTATCTCGCCCGACCTCTCTCCGTCTCGCCCGAGTCGGCGTGGGTCCGAGACGGAGTGGAGCGTCCCGAAGACCCAAGGCAAGGCAAAACCCCCATACCCCAACTACTTGGGTTGCCCGAGTGGGTTCCCGGTTCGCCCGAGGGGTTCTCCGCTCCCGAGTGGTCTCCAGCTTCTCGGGTAAAACTACCCGGCCGCGCCCCGTCCCGTCCGGCGCCGTACCCACTTGGTACCTGCCGCGTCAGAACATCATGGGCGTCTGTCCTACGCCACAGCAGCCACAGTGGCGCCCGTCTCGTCCCAACAGGAGCGCTACAGTCTGGAGAGGAATGCATGCGCTACACCCGGCATCCAAGTACAACTCCAGGCGTCCACCGACGACACCTGGAGCCCAGGCAGGACACCTGGTGCGCCCGAAGACCTCGAGCAAGTCAACCACGACCCAGGAACCACCCGGGAGCTTACCCGGGAAGACATCGACTCCGACTCCGGCAGGGCGTCCACTTCGTCAACACCTGCTCCCGGTACGGCTCGGCAGACGGCGCTGGATGAAACTCTCGGGGGCAGTAACTCCCCTTGTAATTTTCTCCTTTTTACCCCCCGCTCCCTTCTCCCCTTGAGGCTATAAAAGGGGACAAGGGGACATCAGCGGGGAGATCTCTCTCTTTCGAACACTAGGGGGCTCTCCTTCGGACACTGGTAGAACACGCTCACCCACACCGCTCAGGGACTTGGGATCTTCTCCCTCTCCCGACTAGTTTGTACACCCCCACTACGGACTAGGACGACGAAGAAGAACACACGACACACGCGCACCTGAACACCCACGCTTGGATGCACTCAGAGACTTGGGAGCCCCTCCCTCTCTCGACCGCTTGTAACCCCTACTACGAGCAACGCGAGTAACACGAGCAGCCCCGAACTGGACGTAGGGTATTACTCTCCGGAGGCCCGAACCAGTATAATCCCTTGTGTCCTCTCGCGAACCATCCAGAGCCCAAACGCGCAATACACTAATTTACTTGTTGGTTATTTCGCACACCGACAGTTGGCGCGCCAGGTAGGGGCCTTTGCGTGTTTCGGCGATCACCAGGCTTTGGATGGCCACCCACGGATCGAGCTGGACTCCTGGGACGCAGCTGCGTCTTGGGAGTTTGGATTTCGTCATCACCGACGCTGGGGACTTGGAGAGAGTCGCTCTAACCCCCCCGGTCGATACTGTTGATGCTGACATCGCGACCGCCACCGAGGCCCTCGCGGACATCGGCATCAACGCCCCTGGCGACGAAGCCGGCAACCCCCGCTCGAGGGCCAACGAGGCCCCACCGCGGGAGCAGCACGAGATCTTCCGGGGGCCACGACCCACGCAGGAAGACGTGCGCTGTACCAGGTTCGCCTTGGCGAACGTCGCTACTCAGCTTCTGGGAGGAGCCCCTCTCCCCCCGGAGATGCTGAACTACATCCCACCGTATGCGGTCCCATACGGTCTGCGCAACGCGGCTGAAGTCGTGGCCCGCCTGGCGACACGCCTCCTGAGCCCCACCCCGGCGGACAGCGAGTTCGTCGGGGTGATCGATCATGTCTCCGAATCGGTTTTCGACCTGCTGGACGATCCCGTTTCGGAGACATCCGATACGCAGCTCGTCGGAGAAAGCCACCACCCCTCCCGGGAATGCTTCATGGCGGACCCTCCCGACGGGGAAGGGGGAGAAGCGAGTGAAAGCGGCTCGGGGCCAGCGGGCCCTGACGACGATCACCCCGTGGCCGACGCGCCCGTTGCTCCCGCTCCGGTTGCAGCCCAAGCCGCGGCAGCGGCAGGACAGCCAGCCCCGCCACGAGCGGCTACACCGCCACGACGCTCCCAAGCCGACGACGTCCGGCAGCGCCGGGAGGAGCTCCAACAGGCTCGCCGCCGGTTGGAGCAGGAGCGGGTGCGGATCGAGCAAGAGCGGGAGCGCATCGAGCGCGAGCTCCTGCAGGACAGAGACGCGGCTCCAGCGCGGGAACGCGCTCGGGACGTGCAGCGCCAAATCGTCGACGATGACGGCGTCCCGCCCCCATGTTTCGCCCACGCCGGGCAGAACATAGCCGCGGCTGCCATGCTCGTAAGAGGGCTCCCCCCGCCGGTGACCCCGGAGGCCCGCAAGGCGCAGCGAGAACTCGGCGAGCTGCTGGAGCGAGCCGCGGCGCAGCAGGCCGAGAGTTCGCAGTCGCGACGACGAGCGTCGCAGGGGGCCCACCGCGGAGCCTCGAGGCAGCCGGCCGCCGGGCGCGGCGGACACGCCCAACAAGGTGTCTCGGTGCACCAGCCCCGTCCTCCCGGGGACGCGCTTCCGATCCGACAACGTGTCGGACCGATCCAGGACGCTCGGAGCATACTGGATGCACGCCGGCGGCGACCTCCTGCGGGCGAACCCGAGCGACGGCGAGGACGCGTTCCCCGACGAGGCGGCCGGTATGACGACGACGACGAGGACGAGAGGACGCCGAGTCCGGAGGCGCCGGGACCGCGGGCTTTCAGCCCACGGATCCGTGTGGCTCCCCGTCCCGCCAACTTTAGAGCCCCGTCGAACTTCCCGAGGTACGACGGGGAAACCGACCCCGAGCTCTGGCTCGAGGATTACCGACTCGCCTGCAGAGCCGGAGGAGCTGACGATGATGACTTCATCATCCACAACTTGCCGCTCCATCTGGCCGACTCGGCGCGGGCCTGGCTCCAGCATGTCCCCGCCGGACAAATCGGCAGCTGGTCTGACCTGAGGGAGGTCTTTGTGGGTAACTTCCAGGCGACTTATAACCGCCCTGGAAATCCATGGGATCTCAGGAGCTGCAGGCAGAAGCAGGGGGAGACGCTACGGGAGTACATCAGGCGCTTCTCCCGGCAGTGCAACGAACTCCCCAACCTCGCTGACGCCGACGTCATCGGGGCATTCGTCACCGGGACGACGTGTAAATCCCTCGTCCACAAGCTTGGGCGAAAGAGTCCCCGCACCGCGAAGGAGCTGCTTGACATCGCTACGAGCCACGCGGCCGGCGAGGAAGCAGTGGGGGCCATTTTCCATCAGTCCGCCGACCCCAAGGGTAAGCAGACTGAGGAGGCGGAAGGAGGCCCATCGGGGCCCCCCGCCAAGAAGAAGAGGAAAGGGCAAGGGCAGGCGGCACGACGACGAGGCTGCCATGGTGGCCGCCGCCGACCCAAAGCCGACCCTCAAACCCCCGACTGGGGAGGCCCCCGACCACTTCGAGAAGAAGTGGAACGGGCCCTGCCCGAATCACGGGTATCCCGTCAAGCACCTGTACAAGGACTGCTCCCTCATGAAGAAATTCATGGCGGAGAGCTCCCGCAAGCCGGCGTCTCGGTCAAAGAGGCCCGACCCGGCCCGGCAGGAGCTGGAGGCGGACCAGAACATGGACGCCGACCCCTATCCGGAGCCGGACGGCTGCCTGATGATCTTTGGTGGCACGGAGGCGTCCGTAAGCAAAGGGCGAGCCAAGGCGGAACGCCGAGAGGTGTACGCCGCCGAGCCGGCCACTCCGGCCTTCCTCAAGTGGTCGGAGGCGCCCATCACCTTCGATCGAACCGACCATCCGCAGTTCGTCCCGAGGCCGGGCAAGTACCCCCTCGTGGTTGATCCGGTCATAGGTCGGAAGCGCCTCACCAAGGTGCTGATGGACGGCGGGAGCGGGTTAAACATCCTCTACGCCGACACGCTCGACTCCATGGGGATTGACCGAGGGCGCGTTCGCCCGACCGGAGCGCCCTTCCACGGGGTAGTCCCTGGCAAACAGGCCGTCCCCCTCGGGCAGATTGATTTGCCCGTCACGTTTGGGTCCCCGACCAACTTTCGGACGGAGACCCTCACATTCGAGGTGGTAGGGTTTCACGGCGCCTACCACGCCATTTTGGGCCGCCCATGCTACGCGAAGTTCATGGCCGTTCCCAACTACACTTACCTCAAGCTCAAGATGCCGGGGCCGAAGGGGGTGATCACGGTAGGGTCGTCATTCCAACGGGCCCACCAGTGCGAGGTGGAGAGCTGCGAGCTGGCATCGGCCATCATCGCATCGACAGAGGAGTTGGATCCGATCAAGGCGCGCCTCGTCGAAGAGGCGCCAGATTTCACCCAAGGCCTGGCGTCGTTCGAGCCGCTTGAGGGCACCAAGGAGGTCCAGCTGGACCCCGACCATCCGAGCGCAAAGGTGGCGCGGATCGGGACCAAGCTGTCCCCGAAATAGGAAGGCGCGCTCGTCGACTTCCTCCGCGCGAACATTGACGTGTTTGCGTGGAAACCCTCGGACATGCCGGGCATCCCGAGGGAAGTCGCCGAGCACTCCCTGGACATCCGAGCCGGGTCCCGACCCGTGAAGCAGCGCCTGCGGCGCTTTGATGATGAGAAGCGCAAGGCAATCGGCGAGGAAATCGCCAAGCTCCTGGTGGCCGGCTTCATCAAGGAAGTATACCATCCCGAGTGGTTAGCTAACCCCGTCCTTGTGCGAAAGAAGAACGGGAAATGGAGAATGTGTGTCGATTATACTGCTCTTAACAAAGCGTGCCCAAAGGATTCCTTTCCATTGCCGCGCATAGATCAGATAGTCGACTCGACCTCAGGGTGCGAAACCCTGTGCTTCCTTGATGCGTATTCCGGATACCACCAAATCGCGATGAAGGAGTCCGACCAGCTCGCAACCTCCTTCATCACCCCGTTCGGATCGTACTGTTACGTGACGATGCCGTTCGGGCTCAAAAACGCCGGCGCCACCTACCAAAGGTGTATGCTTAGGTGTTTCGACGAACTCATCGGACCGACCGTTGAGGCGTACGTGGACGACATCGTTGTCAAGTCCCGACAGGCCGACCGACTCGTGGCCGACCTGGAAAGCACGTTCGCCAAGCTTAGGGCGAACAGTGTTAAGCTCAACCCCGAGAAATGCGTCTTTGGGGTACCCAGGGGGATGCTCTTAGGTTTCATCGTGTCCCGCCGAGGGATAGAAGCCAACCCCGACAAGATCAACGCGATAACCAGGATGGGCCCGATTCAGAACCTGAAGGGGGTTCAGCGGGTCACGGGGTGTCTGGCCGCCTTGAGCCGGTTCATCTCGCGCCTCGGCGAAAAAGTCCTCCCGCTGTACCGCCTCTTGAAGAAATCTGAGCGGTTCATCTGGACGGATGAGGCCGAGACCGCGCTAAACCACATTAAGGCAATCTTGACAAATCCCCCGATCCTGGTCTCGCCGAACGACGGCGAGCCTCTTCTCCTCTACATCGCTGCCACCACACAGGTGGTGAGCGCGGCGTTGGTAGTGGAACGCGAAGAAGAGGGGCACGCCCTCAAGGTGCAGCGCCCGGTATACTTCGTGAGCGAGGTGCTCGCCGACACCAAGACGAGGTATCCGCAGATCCAGAAGTTGCTGTACGCCGTCCTCATCTCTAAGAGAAAGCTCCGCCACTACTTCGACTCGCATCAAGTCACAGTGGTGAGTTCCTTCCCTCTCGGTGAGATTATAAATAGCCCGGACTCGACGGGTCGGATTTCGAAATGGGCCATGGAGCTGATGGGTCAGGGCATTACTTATGCCCCGCGCACTGCCATCAAGTCCCAAACCCTAGCCGACTTCGTCGCGGAATGGACCGAGGTCCAGCTGCCCACGGCCCCTGTTGATCAGGAGTACTGGGTCATGTACTTTGACGGCTCGTTGGCTCGGACGGGAGCAGGGGTCGGCTTAGTTTTCGTCTCGCCGCTCGGGGTGCGGATGAAATACGTAATCCGGCTACACTTCCCGGCGTCCAACAACGCTGCCGAGTACGAGGCTTTGATCAACGGCCTGAGAATAGCTATCGAGTTAGGAATCCGGCGCCTCGAGATTCGAGGCGATTCCCAGCTCGTGGTCGATCAGGTCATGAAAGAGTCGAGCTGCGAAAGCGAGACCATGGCCGCGTACTGTAAGGAAGTACGCAAGCTCGAGGACAAATTCGATGGCCTCGAGCTCCGGCACATCAAAAGGCGGTTCAACGAGGCCGCCGACGCCCTGGCCAAGAAAGCCTCCGGCCGGGAACCCGTCCCGACCGGAATCTTCGCCAGTGACCAACAACACCCTTCGATAAAGCTCCCCTGCCCTGAGCAGACCGGACCGCGCGACCCCAGTCCCGTGGAACGGGGCGCCCCGGGCTCGGGGGCTGGCGAGAGCGGAACCAAGGCTGCGGAAGGGTCGGGGGCCGGCACCGAGCCGGACGACCGGGCTCTATCCGACCTGCTCGCCCTCGCGGCCGCAACGCTGACCGAGGCCCCGGGACCGAACCCCGGCACCGTGGATTGGCGGCAGCCATTCCTCGACTACTTGCTGCGCGAACAGCTCCCGACGGGTAAGACCGAGGCCCGCCGGATCGCCCGGCGCGCCAAGTCTTACGCCATCCTAGAGGGCGAGCTGTACCGACGCAGCCACACGGGAATCCTTCAACGGTGCATCCCTGCTGATCAGGGTGAGGAACTGTTGAGGGACATCCACGAGGGCGTGTGCGGCCACCACGCCGCTCCTCGCAGCCTTGTCGGAAATGCATTCCGGCAAGGGTTCTACTGGCCGACGGCGGTGAGGGATGCCACCAA
>CM014270.1:74869460-74905156 GCA_004135705.1 Alloteropsis semialata | reverse complement strand
CTCCCGCTCGACCCCGGACGCTGCGCCGAGGACGAGGCGGTCATCGCCGCGACCGCCTTGAGCTTCCTAGGAGGCGCGTCGTCGTCGCTCTCCTCGTCATCACCACTCCCCGAGTCGTCCTCCGCGGGCTCTGACTCGGGGTCCTCGTCCTCGGAGACCTCTTCTCCCCTCCTCCTCCTCCTGGACCGCTCAGCGTTTCTCTCACGCTTGGCGACCTCTTTCCTCTTCCACTCCTCCCGGCGGTCTTTCCTCGCCTTGGCCCATTCGGCCTCGGCCTGGTTCTTCGCCTTGTCCTCGGGAAGCGGCGGCCGGGAGTAGGAGCAGTCAAGACCCTTCATCTAAAAGAACTCGGGATCAGCAAACTAAAGACCACTCGGGGATTCAAGACGGATGAAGGAAACCTTACCAGAGCCCGGGTGCGGGCGTTCGGGAGCATGGGGAGAAGGCCCGGGGGAGGATAGGCGTCGTGACTCTTCCCCATCGCCGCCGTCACCCGGCGCTCCACCTCGGCCTCCGAGGGCAAGGGGCTCATCGTCACAGTCCCCACGAAGGGGGCCTTCTCCGGCACCATCTGCCAAATCTGGAGGGCGCGCCGCCTCAGCGGCACGATACCTCTCGAGAGGTACCCGCCAAGGACCTCCGCCGCGGACACCCTCGCGTCGCGAAGTCGCGCGAGGGCCTCCCAAATATTCCCGAGAAGCTTCTCCTGCAGCTTCTTCTCGGGCCCGTACGCCCACTCATCGGGCGCCTTCTCGAACGTCTTTCCGGTGTACTCCGGAAGAGGGTTCTTGGTGTCGTTCTTGAGGTAGAACCACATCGGGTGCCAGCCCTTGTTCGAGCTGATCAGGGTCCCCGTGATGTAGTCCTTCGACCTCCCCTGCTTCGCCTTCAACACGGCGCACCCGATCGTTGCGGGGGCGCCGCCCTCTGCGGTGTGCAGCGCGAACTTGAAGAAGTACCTGAAGAGGTCCCAATGAGCCTCCATACCCAGGTACCCCTCGCAGAGCGCCGCGAACACCGCCATCTGTTGTACCCCGTTGGGGTTAATGTGGTGGAGCTCCAGCCCGTACTCGTTGAGCACGGCGCGGATGAACCTTCCAGCGGGGACGGAGAACCCGCGCTCGTGGAAGGCGACGAACGAGACGACGTACCCCTGCGGCGGTCGGGGATAGTCCTCCACGTCGGGAATCTTCCACTCCTCGGCCGCCGTCAATGGCGGAAGCAACCCCTCCGCTACGAGGCCCTCCAGCTGCCGGAGCGAAACCCGCGAGCGCTCCCAGGTCGACATCGCAAGGCTCTCTGAAGGAGGAAGCGCGGACGGGGAAGGAGGCTCGGATACTCGCTCTCCGGAACGGCGAAGCGACGACGGCGGAGGACGCAAGGGAACGAGCACAGCGGCGGCAGAGGAGACGAAACGCGCGATGGGAGGCGAAAGGCTCTGGCTTGGGTAAAACCCTAAGCGGCCGCAACACAGGGCTATAAGTAAGGGCGGAGCGGAACGGCTGCGACATTAATTGCGTGGGCCCACCGCCGGCGACGTGCGACGTGCGCCCGTCGTTTCACCTGACCTCCTCAAAAGGCGCATCCACCCCCCACGCGGCGGAAGAACGGGCCGACGCTTCCGTGCCCGGCCCATCAACGATTGGGCAGCTGCTCGGCCCACCAACGAACCGTCCCCGACAAGTTTTCCGATCCCGACAACATCCAAGGCAAACCACCCGGACACAAAACCTTAACAAGAGCACCAGCTCTTCTCAAGGCTCGGGGGCTACACCCGGCGGGTGCGCTCGCGCGCCCCCACCGGAAGAACCGTAACTTACCATATCTACGCTGCCACTCAGCCTGGGCGCGAGCCTCCATCTCCCCCCAGGCTCGGGGGCTACTGACGAGGGTCTGAATTAGGGGTACCCAATCAAGCCCTTAATCCGGGTCCTCACGATAATCCACCCCTCAAAAGCAAAAGCCGAAGAACCAAATCAAAGCAGATTCACCATACTCCAACAACTCGGAGGCCGCCCGACGAGTCTCCGATTCGCCCGACGAGTTCTCCGTCTCCGAGCGGTTCCACGGCTCGCCCGAGGAGTTCTCCGCCTCCGAGCGGATCCGCGGCTCGCCCGGGGAGTTCTCCGCCTCCGAACGGCTCCGCGGTTCGCCCGAGGAGTTCTCCGCCTCCGAGTGCCCGCCCGGTAAAACTACTCGGCCACGTCCCGGCCCGTCCAGCGCCGTACCCACTTGGTACCCGCCGCGTCAGAGCATGATGGGCGTCCGTCCTTCGCCACGACAGCCACAGTGGCGCCCGTCTCATCCGAACAGGAACACTACAGTCCTGAGAGGAATGCATGCGCAACACCAGGCGCCCAAGGACGATCCTAGGCGTCCATGGACGACACCTGGAACCCGAAGAGGACACCTGGAGTACCCAAAGGGCTCGAGCAAGTCAACCACGACCTGGGAACTACCCGGGAGCTTACTCGAGAAGACATCTACACCAACCACCCGGGATGTACGGTCCCGGGTCCGGCGGGGTGCCCACTCCGTCAACACCTGCCCCCTGTACGGCTCGACGCGCGGCACAAGCTAAAGGCCTCGGGGGCAGTAACTCCCCTTGTAATTTTCTTTCTTTCTTACCCCCCACTCCCTTCTCTCCTTGAGACTATAAAAGAGGACAAGGGGACATCAGTGGGGGGACAGACAGACATCAGTCAAACATTCGCACACAACACGAACGACACGCTCACTCGCACAGTGCAGGGACTTGGGACCCTTTCCCTCTCCCGACCAGTTTGTACCCCCTACTACAGACCTGGACTTAAGAACATCGGCACACACTGGACGTAGGGTATTACTCTCCGGAGGCCCGAACCAGTCTAAACTCCCTGTCTCTTGAGTCACCATCCGGACCCAGACACGCGATCGTAGAAATTTACTTGCCGGCGGTAGAGAACCCCGACATCTATGATAGTAATTCAAATTCACAATTCATTTCATCTCTGAGTTTGAGGACTACAAGACGAAGGCAAATAACTAACAAGTTCATGAAAGATAAATTTAAGATAGCTAAAAACACAAAGTTGCAACCTTCATAGCATATATCAAAATATGCAATTACTTTGAATTTCAGGTTATTAGGTCTATTCGGGTTTGAAGCACAGGACCCAAAACTGAACCCGAATTACATTTGGCCTCTGGACCGAACCCAAACCCTGAAGCCCAAATAGACCGACAACTCGGGCAATTTGAGTTTGGTTCGGTCTTCGGGTTTCGGGTTCAAAGTGCCCACCCCTATTGGTAACGGATGCCAAATTTGCACACGGCTTCAGCTGGTAGACAGACTGAGCATTATTTTTGGGACTGAGGAAGTAGATGGGATTGCACTATTAGTCTATGGGCCCCAGCTTGATGACACAGTTGTCTTTATATAGGGTGAATTTTGGAAAAAAAAACATTTATGCAGGTCACATCTTTTATACATTGACCATTGACCTTGGACTAACCCACATGGCTACAGCGGTGGGCATCAGACTCTGCACGGCGGTGCGAGTGAGTCAAAGTTTCCCGCGTAGGCAGCGGGGCCACGAGCAGGCTGGGCGATCGAGACTTCCATTTTTCGTTTGGGTGGGAAGTTTCCTTGTGCCTTCCCTATCAATCCGACTAGATCTGCTAAGAATTCTGGCCGGCCACTTCGTCATTAATAATATCTCCGTATCGAAATATTTGTCATCATTGACTTTTCTAAAATGTTTGACCTTCCGTCTTATTAAAAACTTGATGTAAATATAGAAATTGTTAAATCACATTTAAAGTATATATTATGATAAAACAAATCACAAATATAATAAATGATATACACATAATATTTTAAATAAGATGAATGGTCAATGTCATGATAAAAAGTCAACAACAACAAATATTTCAAGACGGAGCAAGTATTATATATATATATACACCAAAACTAACAATCGTTGCATTTGGATTAAGCAAGTAGCAAGTATACAACGGATCGGAGTAGTTGACAGTCACAGAGAAGCACGCTGTGCTGCCGGCGGCGGCGAGGGTTTGGGTGCCGAGAGCGGCGGCGATGTGCAGAAGCGCAGCGGCCGAGAGGCTTCGGCCTTGGAGCGTTTTTTTTTTTTAGAAACGGCCTTGGAGCGTTTTTGTTTCGGCCTTTTTGGGAGCTCGGTGTTTTGGGCCGAAAGCCCACTATTTTATCAGATGTCCCGCGGGCTCCCGTCTTTCTACACTTCCACAGTTCCACTGCAATTTCAACCAAACGTTTATTTATCACTAGATTTAAAATTTCAAGCAAAAATTTGAAATTTCAAAAATAAAAAATGATATCACTAGATTTGTCACAAGTCCGTTTAAACATAATATTTATTTGACATTTACATACGCGTACCTTCAGTTTAAACTTGTAATGTAGGTTTAACAAATTAAGCAGTACCCTTGGCTCTTCCTTGGTGGTACATAGGGTGTGTTTAGATGCACCCGTTATGCATAGTATTTATGCATTGGGTCGCGTGCACAGAGAGAAAAAATGAACTGACACGGTTCTCTAAGTGAAAACTTTTTGCGTTTTGTGGTGAACTAAACAGGGCCAGGGTCGAGTTCTCCACTCGTGCATGTTAGACTTCAGCATAACGTTTTTCATACCTACATCATGTGTGTGGTTAAAGGGCGGAGTTTAGTCATAGTCCTGCAAAGGGTTCAGGTCAACCCGCTTTGAAACTCAGTCCGCCGCTCCGGAAATTAGAGCAAGGGGCGGGAACCGCCGGGCTGACGGGTCAAATTTTTTATCGAATACGTAAGAGAATTGTGTAGCATTGTGTTAAGATTGGATGAAAAGTACACACCTCATGAATTATCACTCTCTTGCGAGAAGCACAAGCAACAAAATATTTATATACAACACGACTGAGAGATTTTATCTTTCGCATAAATACACATTAAACATTTCTCCTCCTCAAAGTTAAAATGCTAAAATAAACCTTGTCCGAATTCTCGTTACACCGCATGCCTACAAGAAGAAAAAATCTCACAAATATTTCTCTAGTCTCCATAAAATAGACCAATAATGGTACTATATTAAAGAGAAATTAGTAATAATATATATTCACTACACAAAAAATTGACAAACAATAATGCAAGTATGTGTTCATCCTGGGTTCCTGAATCATTAATTATGCATGAATAATTCAAGTTATTGTGTTAACTTGTATTGTTGCCTCTGTTCTTTTGAGCCTGGCCTGACGCTCCTTTGACAGCATCTCGGCGAAACGGATGAGCTCCTCCTCGTTGGTGCCTCTGCTCATGTCAGGCTCATTCCTGCCGGTCTCGATGTTCACCTTACACGCCCGCTTCTTCAGCAGCCGCTTGGCGACGCCGACGAGGCGCTCCAGGTTCTCCTTGGTGGAGACGTCGACGGACGCCGTGTCGCCGGCGATGAGCTCGTCGTCCTGGATCCGGAGGTAGCGCCTCTCGCAGTGCAGCGCCTGAAAGAGCACGGAGGCGTGGATGTCGACGAGGTCGCCGCTGGCCTTGCTGAAGCAGTCGATCAGTGGCGTGGCGCCCTTGTTGTAGAGCCACCCCAGGATGCCCCACCTGCCGGACTGCGCGGCGTCGAACTTGTGCTTCACCTTGGTGGCGCCGGTGCCCAGCGACAGCACCATGAACTTGCCGTAGTCGGCCTTGGGGAAGAAGTCCGGGTTCCCCAGCATGGTCTCCTTGATCACGTGCGTCATCGCCAGTAGCGTCTGCAACATCAAATTTTTCAGATTTCATCTCGTCGGCATCGTCGTCACGATTCGTACAAGTCAACAGTAGTACTGAACTCTGATCATGTGGTATATATGGTGAATCGGCTCACCGGATTGTTTGCGGCGATGCCGCCGTCGATGAGGTTGAAGGTCCGGGGCTTGCCGTCCTTGCCCTCGATCTGGAACTGGTGCCCCGGGAGGTAGGTGGGCGCGGCGGAGGTGCTGATGCAGACGTCGGACAGTAGGGCGTCCTTGGAGACATCGTTCAGGGCTTCGTCCGTGGAGAAGACGACGGGGTGGAGGAGCTTGATGTCGAAGGTCGGGACGACGACGGTCTTGAGCGTCTGGCTGACGCGCGTGTCGCCGAGGATCTCCCGGACGGCGGCGCGGAGGTGCTTGCCGTCGTACTTGGGCCCGCACAGGCTCCTGAGCAGCCCCAGCAGGCCGCGGCGGAGGGCGGGGAAGATCTTGGGGCANATTAGGATCTCCTATATCGTTTGAGACCCAACTTCAAATGAGCTAAACCCAACTTCAAATGAGCTAAACAAGCTAGGTTGAAGTTGAATTTCATTAAAAATCACCTAATTTTGAATATAAAATTGAAATAAGTGTAATTAGAGCATTTTCGTAACAACCTAGTTTAGCAACCTTTTTGTCTGGTTAGCGCTTATTTAAATATCCATACCGTGGAAAGTTCTTGCTACTAAATAAAATGCTAACCATACTAGTTATCATAGGCAACAAGACAAGCTACCAGCAAGTAAACACCAAAATTAGACCACAAAATATCTAAATAACTCCTAACTAGGCATTAAGAGATAGAGCATGATTTTATAAAAAAAATATGAAACTGGTTTCATATTTGTCTGAGCTAAAATGAATTTTCTATGATTTTTTAGAGTAAGCAAGATTTTAGGATTTTAATTACACATATTTTTTTAAAAATATTTTTATTTTTTTAAAGTCTATTTGACACCATCAAACTATCAATGAGGTCCAATTCACCCCCACCCCCCTCGTTGTTAACGTGACGCCACGTAGGACGGTTGATATGGTGCCACGTCAGCAAAAACCACTCTCAAAACCACCAAGGGGTGTAAATCGGATGGTTTGAATAGTTCGGGGGTGTAAAATAAATGGTTTTACAATTGAGGGTTGTAAATCGAATGACGCCGATAGATGAGGGTTGCGGAACGGACTTATTCCTTTTAGCATTGGTAGTGGGATATGTTGACTGTTGGAGATGCTCAAGACCCTTTGTATGATGGGACAATCTGTAATAGGCATTTAGGCTCAATACAAACACCCAAACACTCGTAGGTTGCATTATGTAAGCTTGGATAGACCTTTATGCAGGGAATCAAACGCAGCCATAAATCAGTAATAATTGTGTTATCGGATATATAAATCCAGTGCTGATTAATAGTCAAGAACTAGGAACATTATGATTTTTGCTCTAGTACTCCTTTTTCCAAATTGTTTCTGAATCTTAAATCAAATTTATCTACTAACAAGGACAAATTTGTAAACATGGTACTGTAGAAATGATGGCATCTTCCTCCTATTACTTACCCTAACACAGAGAAAAATACAGTCCTACACGATGTATAATTGGTAAGTTCAGATCAATATAATACATGGAAAAATGTAAGACGCATAAAGAACGAGTAATGCAAAATACTATTATTGCTTGAATAATAGTCCCTTTGTCCATCAACCTAAGGTGTATTTATTATTGTGAAAAAGTCAATATTGTAAATTTTAACCAGCAACAATAATTTTCTTTTAAAACTCTAATGTAATTCATTTTTCATTAACTTCCAGCCACTTGGGACTTGAAAGGAGAGCCTCTGTGAGAAATGGAGACGGCTTTAGTATCTGGACTTCTGAAGGTTGCAGGGAACAAGCTCGTTGCATTGATAACCAGCAAGTTTGCCTCCATAATGAGTGTGACAAAAGACCTCAATGAGCTCCAGGAACTACTTAATGAGATTACAAGTTGGTTTTGCAAAGTTCAGGATAGAGCAATAGAAAGTGACACGCCATTTTGCTGGGTAGCAAAATTGAAAAATATTGCCTATGACATTGAGGATTTGCTTGATGAAGTTCACCTAAAAGCTGAGAAACGCATGATAGACAGTGATGGTGACAATAAGGCTGTAACTGATTGCTTCTGTGCAAAATCAATGTTACTCCGAATGAAGATGGCCTATAAGATCAAGGAAATCAAGGTGAGATTTTCTGCAATCGTGAAGCAAAGAAGTGACATAAACACTGTTCTGAATAATTTTTGGGTGGATCAATCTGTTCTGAACAGAAACCGGATAGCTGGTGAGCTATCTTTGTTGGGAAATGTTGAAAAATTGAATATACCTGTGAGGGATCAGGAGAAGGATGACATCATATCTAAACTTGTAGAATATAATGAAGGAGATAATTGCCCGATAATTTCTATCGTCGGGATAGGCGGGTCTGGCAAAACTACTTTGGCCAAACTTATATGCCTTGACAAACTGACAAAACAGAATTTCAAAAATTCAATATTCTGGGTCTATGTGTCTCGAGAATTCGATGTTGAAAATCTTATTGGTAAGCTATTTGAATCTATTGTTGAGAAAAAGGCAGATCGGCATACCCAACAGCAGATGGTAAAGGCAATTTCAAACAAGTTATGTGGCAAGAAATTTCTTCTTGTCCTGGACGATGCTTGGCATAAGGACAGGCATGACTGGGAACAATTAATGGTGCACATACGCAGTGGCACACCTGGAAGCAGGATTCTACTAACTACTCGTGATCAAAAGGTTGCGGAAGCAATGGGATCTAGTCATATCTTCAACTTGGCCTTCTTATCCAAGGCAGAGAGCTGGACTCTGTTCCTAAAGAGTTCTGGCTGGCCAGAGGAAGAGTTGGACCCTATGTTTATAAGAGTTGGAAGAAAGCTTGTGAAGAAATGCGGTGGGGTGCCACTAGCAATAAAAACTCTAGGAGGTGTGCTTCGTGACACAAGAGATATAAATATTTTGAGGGCCATAAAAGACAGCAGTTTATGGAATGTTGAAAATATAAATGATAGAGCATTCACATCCTTGAAATTGAGCTACTCCCACTTGGCAGATCATTTGAAGCCATGCTTTACATTTTGCTCCATATTCCCAAAAGGATATGGAATCAACAAAGATCACTTGATTGCCCAATGGATAGCCCATGGGTACGTCAGTTCTTCGAATGGAGATCATCTTGAAGGTATTGGAAGCGAGTACTTTGATTCTCTTGTGAAAGTAGGATTTCTTCAAGATCCATTCCAAAGTCAGCATACTAAGCAACTATCATACAGGATGCACGATCTAATCCATGATCTCACACGACAAATTTTACAGGATGAAGTTGTGACGTCCCTGTCAGAGGACGTGCCTAGAAATTGTGCTTATGCATGTAGATATTTTTCTTTGAAGTCATGCAGTAGTGAAAAGGTCCATGGGAGGTTATTTGACAAGGCTCGTGCTCTCTATATCTCTGGTGGTAATCCATCATTTACCAAACCATTTAAAAAGAGCTTCCATGTCCGCAGTGCTATTATACAAAATGCAATTGATGCTCCTTTTCCAATGTTCGTGTTGAAGTTTAAATATCTTGGATATCTTAAAATCTGTAATCTTAGATGCACCAAACTCCCGGAAGGTATCTCTGGCTGTTGGAACTTGCAGACACTTCATTTGATTAATTGCAGAGGTTTTGTGACATTACCAGAGTCCATTGGCAAGCTTGCGAAGCTGAGAACTCTTGAGCTGTTGCAGGGTACTGACCTTGAGAGCTTGCCTCAATCCATTGGTGATTGTCGAAATCTTCAGTACTTGCTAATATATCTATGTGAGAAGCTCCGAGAGTTGCCAAACTCCATCAGTAAAATTGAAAACCTGAGGGTACTTCATATTGTCAAGTGTCCATCCTTGCAACAACAGCCACCAGAATTAAATGGAAAGAAGCTTACCAGCTTAGAGGCAATCAACTTTGCTGGTTGTAGGAGTATCCAAGATCTGCCAAACACATTTGGTTGTCATACCTTACATACTCTGGATCTTTCTCATACCAATATTGCAGTACTACCTCAATGGATCACTTCGATTATTAATCTAGAATATATAGACCTTAGTTGGTGCAAGGAATTAAGGCAATTGCCTAGAGGTATAGTGGACTTGAAAAGGCTCAAGGTTCTATGCATAATTGGTTGCCACAAATTGTGCTGCTTGCCTTCTGGGTTTGGACAGCTGACTCGTTTAAGAAGACTTGGCTTGTTTGTTGTTGGGCGTGATGATAATGACGCGAGGATCTCAGAACTTGGAAGCCTTGAAATGATAAGTGGTCGCTTGGAAATCACCAACCTTAAATATTTAAGGGACCCAGGTGACACAGAGAAGTCTTGCTTGAAGAAGAAGAAGAATATAGAGGTTTTGATGTTGAACTGGTCTCAAAATCAAGACTTCAAATCAGACGTGGAACATGACCTGGATGTGCTGGACGATCTTGAACCACCACCAGAAATCCGGGAATTGATCATAAGAGGTTACCGAGGTCCCTGTTCGCCACGCTGGATGATGATGAAGGAAAATGATTCTTTTTACTCGGAAGGCATTCCAACTCCGTTCCTTTGTCTAACAAATCTGCAGCTACAACAATTGCCAAATTTGAAGCATATTCGAGGACTCGTGGAACTGCCTTCACTGAAGAAGTTTCGATTGTGCAGAATGCCTAATCTGGAGGAACTGTGGATTACGACATGTTGTATTAAAGCTGGGGATGAAGTGGGAGTACGATATTGTTTTCCTGTCCTGTCCACTCTAATCATAACGGACTGCCCCAAGTTGATTGTGAAGCCCTGCTTCCCGTCTTCTCTGGAGAGGTTGTCATTGAAAAATAGCAATGAGCTGCTGCTGTGCCCAGGTAGCTCGTTCTCCCATCTGCCTCATCCTCATGCCAAGGAATCCTCGTCCTCATGCAGCGCAATTGCCGAGCTTCCTCACCTGAAAGAACTGAGACTGGAAGGGATGATGGCAACATTGTCTGGTTGGGAATTGCTGCATCATCTCACCGGACTGGAGTCCTTGGAAATTCACAACTGCAATGACCTGATGCGATTACCGGAGAGCATCCGTAGCCTCATCTCCCTCCATCGGCTTCATGTCAGGCAATGCTCCACACTTGCCATGCTTCCCGAGTGGATTGGAGAACTATGCTCTTTACAACAGCTTCTTGTCTTGGAAACCCCATTGATGGCCAGCCTTCCCCAATCGATGCAGCGCCTTGTATGCCTCGTGGGACTGCAAATTGGTGGTTGGAACACTATGAACAAGTTGCCTGAGGTGATTCAGCAGCTCACCTCCCTTCACACGCTCAAGTTGGAAGGATGCAGTGCCATGACCCTACTGCCAGAGTGGGTAGGACAACTCCCTGCACTTCGACGGCTTCTCCTTGAAAAATGCACTGCCCTTCAGTCCCTGCCCCGCTCCATACAACGCCTTAACACCCTCCAGTATTTGTCCATTGCTGGCTGCCCTGATCTGGCAGCACGTTACAAGAAAGAAGTTGCGGACGAGTGGCACCTTCTCTCTCGTATTTCTCATGTGGAGATACTGTCTTGAGGGACCGCGGACAAACGAAAATGTGTGCAGCAGCATCCAACGATTCAACCTTGGTACGTTCTGCGTGTTACTAGCCCGGTTTCATCTTGCTTCTCAGGTCCAAGCTTTTGTGTGTGGTGTTACTATATTTACTCGTAAAATCCCATTTGAAGTAGATTATTACCGCTTTTTTCAATCGCTCTGCTTTTGAGAACTTCATGTATAGCTCACTTGCCCAAAGTGTTAGGATGTGCATGTGCCGATATGATGAAGAACCTGCTTGACAAAGTGTACTGTCCTCTCCCCCTTCTAGTGAGTTGGAAGTGCTCCCGTGCTATATATAATTGTTTTTATAAGTTTGCTTTGTGTTTATATATACTCATAGAGTCCTTCTAGTTCTAGAAATGGATATGCTTCCTAACCTCTACATAGGGCCGGTCTAGGTTTCCAGAATACTAGGGCTAATGGGACGCTATTGAGACTTTAGGCTAAACACTACTTTTTCATTTATAACAAAATAGTATTGATACACGAACTAGAAGCTAAAAGAGGAGTAAAATAAAGCTAGTATGATTACCTCAGATACAAAATAAAACTCGAATGACTCCATTAATCATACAAACATTGATCTCGATATGTTCATAGCTTCAGTGCTTAAAAGAACTCCTTTGGCCCACATTTCTTGATACAAAATCGTTAAACAAGATATCGAGATCAATGTTGTTCAAGACATCCTTCTTCTCAAGCATATAGAATATTTTTTGACATAGTTGACCTCAAACACCTAAATTATGAAGAAGGTAAATTTCAGAAAAATAAAAGTTTAGAACCCTAACAATCTAACATGCAGAGCATATACTAATATGATCGATGAGCAATAGAATGGACCAATGGATTAAGGGACTCAAAACAATCTCAAGCGACGGGACAATGCCGCACGCCTGTGCCGGGAGCGGGAGGGACAACAGCTGGGGACCAACGAGGCGACGAGTGATGAACTGAAAATGCGCCGTCAAAGGCGAAGAGTCGCTATCGCCAATCGCCATCACAGGCACCGTCTCGGGCTTGACGTTTCATTTTCCTCTTAGGCGACTGCCTGGTGGGCTATGGGCCTAAATTTGCGCGTATGCACATGCAAACATACACAGTTCTGCATATATACCCCTCAAAAAAAAAAGTTCTGCATATATGGGCTGCTTGGGCCCTCCCTGGCCAGGCCCCTAGGCACATGGATGCCTCGTTCATAATGGAATCTGACAGACTTTTATTTTAGTCCATGTGAACTCATACCGTAGAAACGTAATTATCGTCATCCTTGAAACAACTCACTATGCTTTCACATGCTTGAACAGAAACCAAAGCTATGTGCTTCTATATTTATTTATGCTAACACAACTTAGGGAGGTAACCTGGTAAAGTAGGAGGACATCATCTTGCAGACTTCTCAAAATCAAGAGCAGCTTTTTTTACGAACATACTTGGCACGTATTTCATTAGGAGAAGGAAATTTACGAGTTACATGAAAAAGAAACACCTAGGACCTAGGATCAAAGCACTCCGTATCTCGAGTCAAAATGAGCCAGCTTATGTGTAGAACCTTATGAAACACAACGATGAATATCTCTAAATTATCTGCTAATCGTTGCAGAGTAATGCTTTACATACCTCGGCACAAACGATTTTACGCTGCATGAACATCCATATCATAAAGAGGCTAAGTAGCAACAGAAATAGACTCAGCTGCAGAAGCATCTTGTTGTTTCCATTCAGAGAATTCAAGTCCTTAAGTCCACCTTGGCAAGGATGAGATTCAGGAAGAGCTAATGTATCTCTGGCGTTGAGACTTGAAACTCCGCACTCTGAATGTATCACATTCCAGGAAAGCTTTGCATACTGAAGAAACACACCTGGTTAACTCACAAAACTGTGACAACTCCACATAAGTGTTGGTAGCTAAGGTTTTATACATGAACCAAGCAGTACTAGACTACTAGTAAAGAACATCTACAAACAAACTGTTCTATATTAGATATATTTGACAGCTTCTGATAGAATCGAACTGATAGAACAAAGAGTAGCTAATCTTCATCAGGGACAAAAAAAAACATCTGACTACATTAGAGAATTGCATAATAAGCTGCAGCACAGATGTAGTATTGAGAGAAGTGGAAATAAGCAGAAGGAAGAACCTAGATACCACATACATTAATCATGGTTCAATAATGGTACCAGTCATTGCTAAGAACTAGAGGATGACTTCCACCTCATGGTGGTAATAAGTATTAAGCTAAATCATATAGGTAGCCCAATAAAGTAAGCTTACATGAGTCATGAATGTACTCAGAAGTCGAGAACCAACCAAAAGTACCGCAACATCAGAAAGAAAGTAGATTATTTGCCGCTGCTCCTATTGAAGATTATAATCCAATATGGTCTGAAAGATCAACAAAGGTAGAGCTGCGCCACACAGGTAAGATATCTATTTCACATCTGCCAATGATTCTTATAACAAAGGAACATATGGAACCAAGTTTACCAAAGGCACACACTTTCCCGGTATCCATGTCATAAGACACCAGCGCGTTGTCTTGCCCAATGACAAAGAATATCAGATTGCGCTCAGGGTGGATACAGACAGAAACCAAGAAATGATGTCCACATTTATACTTCTCTTGGACCAGATCCATAAAGCTGACCCTGTGCTTTAAGGGTGGATACAGACAGAAACCAAGAAATGATGTCCACATTACTGGTATGGACTTTGGTCATGTACCCAATTGATATATTGCCACTGATACTATCATCTACATGTGAGATGCAGCTGTCCCTGGGACAGGTCAATGAATCTTTCCATATCATAACAGAAATGAAACCCCTCTCTAGATGGCATAACAATGAACCTCATTTTTCCCCTCCATATCAACTGCCACTAATTACCTCCTCAGTGGTGAGGATATACAGCATGCCATTAGATAAGACGCTCCTAGAGGTAGAATTATCCTCCATCAAAAACTGAGTGTCAATCAGCTCGTGACTCCAAACTCCAGTCTTAGACGAGTAGGTATCAACCCCTAGGATTTGACCATGGTTGGCCTGGTAGCTATCCTCATCCTCCAATTCAACCTGAAATGCGAAGACATGAATGTGGGATGAGACGGCCGGGTCAAACCGGAGGCGAACAGTCTGCGGCTTGTTGGACCAGCATTGTGAGACTAGTACAATCACCCATTTCTCTGTGGCAGGGTTGACGACAATGTAGTTGAATTCGTCCGGGTCACCGGGATCGAAGCAGCGGCAGAGGAGGAGGCCACTGCAGCCATCCAGCAACTTGAGGTGGTCACAGTCAGGGTTGGGCAGGAACAATAGGGAGGGGCGGGCAAAGGGGCGGCGCATCCCCGGCGACGAGACGTTGACGAAATGGCGAGTCGACTCTGGGATGCGGTGGGCGTCGAAGCTGAAGTAGAAGAAGCCGACAAGGCTCTGGGCATTGCTGCGGCGGCGGAGACGAGCAGCAATCTCAATCTGCGCTGCAGAAAATGGAGGAGAGGTTAACAACAAGTGCTGTGCGCAGAGGGAGGAGGAAGAGCTCCTCCGTGAAATGCGCCTACCAGTGGTGCTTGGGAAGGCGAACGGCTGCACGCGGCGGCGGCGCCCCGAATCGGAACCGGCGGCGGCGAGGGTTTGGGTGCCGAGAGCGGCGGCGATGTGCAGAAGCGCAGCGGCCGAGAGGCTTCGGCCTTGGAGCGTTTTTTTTTTTTAGAAACGGCCTTGGAGCGTTTTTGTTTCGGCCTTTTTGGGAGCTCGGTGTTTTGGGCCGAAAGCCCACTATTTTATCAGATGTCCCGCGGGCTCCCGTCTTTCTACACTTCCACAGTTCCACTGCAATTTCAACCAAACGTTTATTTATCACTAGATTTAAAATTTCAAGCAAAAATTTGAAATTTCAAAAATAAAAAATGATATCACTAGATTTGTCACAAGTCCGTTTAAACATAATATTTATTTGACATTTACATACGCGTACCTTCAGTTTAAACTTGTAATGTAGGTTTAACAAATTAAGCAGTACCCTTGGCTCTTCCTTGGTGGTACATAGGGTGTGTTTAGATGCACCCGTTATGCATAGTGTTTATGCATTGGGTCGCGTGCACAGAGAGAAAAAATGAACTGACACGGTTCTCTAAGTGAAAACTTTTTGCGTTTTGTGGTGAACTAAACAGGGCCATAGTCGAGTTCTCCACTCGTGCATGTCAGACTTCAGCATAACGTTTTTCATACCTACATCATGTGTGTGGTTAAAGGGCGGAGTTTAGTCATAGTCCTGCAAAGGGTTCAGGTCAACCCGCTTTGAAACTCAGTCCGCCGCTCCGGAAATTAGAGCAAGGGGCGGGAACCGCCGGGCTGACGGGTCAAATTTTTTATCGAATACGTAAGAGAATTGTGTAGCATTGTGTTAAGATTGGATGAAAAGTACACACCTCATGAATTATCACTCTCTTGCGAGAAGCACAAGCAACAAAATATTTATATACAACACGACTGAGAGATTTTATCTTTCGCATAAATACACATTAAACATTTCTCCTCCTCAAAGTTAAAATGCTAAAATAAACCTTGTCCGAATTCTCGTTACACCGCATGCCTACAAGAAGAAAAAATCTCACAAATATTTCTCTAGTCTCCATAAAATAGACCAATAATGGTACTATATTAAAGAGAAATTAGTAATAATATATATTCACTACACAAAAATTTGACAAACAATAATGCAAGTACGTGTTCATCCTGGGTTCCTGAATCATTAATTATGCATGAATAATTCAAGTTATTGTGTTAACTTGTATTGTTGCCTCTGTTCTTTTGAGCCTGGCCTGACGCTCCTTTGACAGCATCTCGGCGAAACGGATGAGCTCCTCCTCGTTGGTCTCGATGTTCACCTTACACGCCCGCTTCTTCAGCAGCCGCTTGGCGACGCCGACGAGGCGCTCCAGGTTCTCCTTGGTGGAGACGTCGACGGACGCCGTGTCGCCGGCGATGAGCTCGTCGTCCTGGATCCGGAGGTAGCGCCTCTCGCAGTGCAGCGCCTGAAAGAGCACGGAGGCGTGGATGTCGACGAGGTCGCCGCTGGCCTTGCTGAAGCAGTCGATCAGTGGCGTGGCGCCCTTGTTGTAGAGCCACCCCAGGATGCCCCACCTGCCGGACTGCGCGGCGTCGAACTTGTGCTTCACCTTGGTGGCGCCGGTGCCCAGCGACAGCACCATGAACTTGCCGTAGTCGGCCTTGGGGAAGAAGTCCGGGTTCCCCAGCATGGTCTCCTTGATCACGTGCGTCATCGCCAGTAGCGTCTGCAACATCAAATTTTTCAGATTTCATCTCGTCGGCATCGTCGTCACGATTCGTACAAGTCAACAGTAGTACTGAACTCTGATCATGTGGTATATATGGTGATCCTCTAAGTCATTCAACTCAATGCTTTGGACACAATCCCATTGCTTCAGAAACTGTATGATTCCAATCCAGGACAGGCTGCCCCGTATTGCAGAGATCCATTTTCCATTTTCCAAAGCCTCAACCACTGTCTGATTTTTCCGGATTCTAGGAGGCACGCTTGCAAACACTGCTGGTGCTAGATTCTCCACCGAGTTCCTATGCAGCCACTTATCTGTCCAAAATAGCGTACTGTTTCCATTTCCTAATTCTGTGTTGACCGCAATAGCAAACAAAGCTATGGAGTTAGGATGCGAGGGTAGCTCCAAATTAGTCCATGGTCGATCAGATCAGGTTTTCTTATACCATTGCCATCTGGCCTGCAATGCCCATGCCATGACCACTAGGTTGATATTCCAAGGCCACCAAGGTCCAGGGGTCTCATGACCTTCTCCCATGCGACTAAGCAACGGCCTCCATTAGCTTGTTCCTTCCCCTTCCAAGGCCACCAAGGTCCAGGGGTCTCATGACCTTCTCCCATGCGACTAAGCAACGGCCTCCATTAGCTTGTTCCTTCCCCTTCCAAAGGAATCCTTTCCTCATCTTATCGATTGCTTTGATGAACCATTTTGGAACATTGATGGCGATCAGTAGATAAATAGGTACTGCTGAGAGGACAAACCGGACCATATTGATACGCCTCGCCCTATTCATTAGGACAGCTTTCCAACCTGGCAATTTGTCAGCTATCTTCTCAATCCATGGCAGCAGATCGGTTTTTCTCAATTTCTTGTGAGATAAAGGAAGCCCCAAATAGGTACAAGGGAACTCAGCAACAGTGCAAGGCAGGGTATTCCTTACTGGCAGCAGGGAGGCCTCCTCACATTGGATGGGAATAATGCTACTCTTGTGAAGGTTTGTCTGCAACCCAGAGGCCATACCAAAGACATTAAGAATTTCCTTTGTGACCTGTAACTCATGCATCCTCCACTGGCCTTATAAATAGAGTAACATCATCGGCATACAAGGAGAGTCGCTGCCCCGAAATTCTTTGGGAGAGGGGTTCCAGGAGTCCTTCATCCCCAGCTTTCACAAATAGGCTATTAAGCACATCCATCACAAGAATGAATAGCATGGGAGATAAGGGGTCACCTTGCCGGAGTCCACACTGATGCTGAATAGCTTCTCCAGGTTCTCCATTTATTAGGATCCGAGTGGAAGAAGTAGATAATAAATTTGAAATCAGATTGCACCAAGACATACCAAAGCCCAAATGCGAGAGAACTTCCAGGAGGAATGACCAAGATACAGAATCAAAGGCTTTAGAAATATCCAATTTCAGAAATAGACTAGGAACCTAAAAGACGCGTACTATTATAGAAGTTAAACACTAATATACAGTAGTATGAAGTACCTAAAAGAACTCTCAATTAGTAACAGTGATAAGATGGTGGTGAGCTGTGTGCCTAATAAATATTGGTTACATGTATTGTGGATGACACACTAGCACACTGCACACGTACGGTACAGAAGCCTGTACGTAGATCTTTGACACCTCGTACAGATGTAGAATCATATGTAGATGGGACTCATTGGTTGTGCGGCGGCCTTCATAGTTAAATTTGTGTAGGGATCAAGCTTAGCCTGTTCGTTTGGCTTATCAGCCACCAGCCAACAGTACTTTTCTCTCACAACAAATCAGCACCAGCCACCAGCCAGCCAACAGTACTTTTCTCTCACAACAAATCAGCACCAGTCACCAGCCACCAGCCAACCGAACAGGCTGGCCATCACTACTGGAATCGGCAAGTTGGGCACACAGCAAAGCTTTTGCCGTGTGCTGCCCATGGCAAACCCCCCACGGCGACGGGCATGACGGCAAAGCCAGCTTTGCCATGCGTTTATTTCGGGCACACGGCAACCAGGTTTGCCGTGTGTCAAAGGGGGCACACGGCAAAAAGGTGACTAACGGCCGTCCTCCGTCGCCGTCCATCTCCCCGTGACCTCTCCCTGTGCTGGTGGGCCCCAAGTTTGCTGTGTGCCACGAGGAGCTTTGTCGTCTGCTTTTTCCTAGCACACGGCAAACACGAGATTCGCTGTGTGCCTGGAGTCCAACACACGGCAAAGGCTCGCTTTGCCGTGTGCCTTATCTTTGTCGTGTGCCTGGGGTCCAGCACACGGCGAAAGTCGTGTTTACCGTGTGCCCAAGATATTGCACACGGCAAAAATCCGAACACACGGCGTATTTCGAGTTTTCAGTAGTGCATATGGTGGTGACTTGTTGATTTGTTGGCGCGTGGTTGCTTTCTCTGAATTAATCACATCGATGTCAGGTTAATCAAGAGCGTGGCAGCTGGTGATTGAAAAGGGAAGCTCGCTGATTTTTTTTCTTTTTTTTTTCTTTTGAAAACCGTGGAAGGAGCTTCACCAGGAAAATTCAAACCCGAGAAAAAAAAAACTTGGTGAGCGTCACCATCTGTTATGCGGTTATGCAAATGTGCATGTTCTGAATGGGGTTTTGGGCTTTTAGGAACATTTTTGGTGGTGCGGACCTGCAGGGTACACTGAAGACGGATAGAAAGTTCTGGAGACGCTAGCTATTAATTAATGATTTGGGTTTTGCTAGCTGTTTACTCTTCTAGAGCATCTCCAGCAGATTACTCCCCCTCTCTTCAATACCAAAAAATAGTCCTTTTGGTAATAGAGGTGCTACAGCAGATTACCAATCCAATCCCCAATACCAAAACATTTTTGGTGATTACCAAAACTCACTCCCCTCTTACTCAAATAGAGGGGATTCATCTCAATACCCTATCCACTAAAGTAGTTTTGGTAATCTACTGCAGCACTGGTTACAAAAACACAAAAAGAGGTATTAGTAAGGAAGAGATAGACTATATAGGGTATGAGGTTTTGGTAACCTGCTGGAGATGCTCTTAGGCCTAGTTGTTGGATTATTGGATGGACTGCACCATCGGCCACAACGCACTGTGTGAACCAAGGCCCTCAACACCACAAAGGAGTTTGTTTTTCGTTAACTTTATCCCTGGATCAGGCTCGCTTGAACGAGCGCGCGACCCGCGCACGCCGGTCCGCGCGCTGGCAACAACCGGTTAGGGTTCAGAGTTAGGATGAGAGAATTCAGGCGGCTCTAGAATGGGTGACTAAGCCACGGGGGGCGGAGGGCCAGGCGGCCAAGGCGCCACTAGGTGCGACAGTCAGGGACACCCAATGGCAGTGCCGGCGGCAGGGAGAGGAGAATGACAGATTAGGAAGGACGGCATGGAGGAGCGGTGGCTGGAGCAGCAGCGGCAAGTCGCCACCGGCCGCCAGGGGTAGTGGAGGCGGACGGTGTGGGGGACGGCCGGGCGTCAGGCTCGAGGAGAAAGACGAGCAAGGTGGGAAGCAGAGGCGAAGAAGGCGGAGGACTGGAGGAGAGCACACCTTAAGGAGGACAATGACGAGCCGGCAGTGAGGTCACGAGTTCGACTCCATCTGACGGCCATGGGTTTCGCAGCACTAGACGCGTCAAGCCTCTCAGGCGCAGATCCAAATGAGCATCTATACCCTCTACACCGCTGGGCCGGCACAAGGAACCGGTTTCGCGAGACATGAAGCGTCAAGGCACATATCCAGAGGAATGCCCCTTCCCTCTCCACCACTAGGGCAGCAGCACGTGGCATAGGTTTCGCAACACTCGAAGTGACATGAGCAGATCTGGATGAGCACCCCTCTCCTCTCCACCGCCGGGAGCCGATCCGTAAGCTGCTGGCCGCCGGGATGCAAAGTTTGCGGCCTTGTGGTTGTGGAGGTGAAACTGTGGAGGCAGAGCCAATGGTGAGCTCACCAAACTCACCGGCCAGCATGGCACAAGGTAAACCTCTGGCGTGCGTGCCAAACTCAGCCTAATCATGGTACGCTCGAACATACCGTGTTGTGCTTGTAGCCTGTATGATACATGGGTTTAGGGTTTAGACTTGCACTAGTGGAGAAATGGGCTTCGGTTCAGGGTCCAATTTAAGATTAGTACCTGATATTTTTTGGACCGGTAGTAATGCCCAACATTAGTACCGACCCCAATGTATAGAGTCTAGAAGGGGCCTTTAGTACTAGGCGGTGACTCGGCTTGGTACTAAAAGAAGGACATTGCTATCGAGCCTAGCCACCTCCGATACTAATATGCTCCCGATGCATTCTTATCCCCTCTCCCTTGTGTTCCTGCGCATCCTTATCTTATCTCCTCTTCTTCTCTCCATCTCTTTTCTCCTCTCTGTCTTCTCCCTGAGAAGCAACAGGAGGACGCGGGGTTCTCGCAGGCTGTGGAAGCCGGGTGGTGAGCAGCACCGGCGAGCAACGTGTGAATGTTTATTTTTTTCAAATATTGTAGTTGAATGCTGAATAACTTTTCTTGTAATCTTGGCTCCATTGTTGTTGGATCGAATGTTGTAATCTCTGTCTCTACCCCTGAATAATGCACCAGTACATTCATTGCTCCATGTACCCTCAATTTCCTCCCCACCAGAGATGACTTTAGCTTCATCCACACCAACAAATACACCAAACATGCAACAAGCTCAAAATCCGACAGACCAGATTGACTCTAAAACATTCTCTCTCCTTGCTCAACCAAATCCGACGGACCGAATTAAATGTATCTGCGCCCAATCCGTCAGACTGACCGCAGCGGGGTACGCTGCGCCGTCCTTCAGGACCGACGTCCCGGAAATGCTGCTGCAGCGGTGTACTGTAAACCTCCGATATCCAAAAGGATGGATCGTCGGTACGCTTGTTTCAGCGGTCGGCACAGGCGTCCGGGACAGCGCGCGCGGAGAGAGAGGAGAGAGAGAGTGGCAGGTCCCACGTTTTGAACTAACTAAAAAATGTTATAACTCACAAACCAAAAAGCCAAATTAAATTCCGATTGCACCATTAAATTCGTTGCAATAAATTCTTCAAAGCAAGATCTCAGATGGATATATTTTGATAAAATTCATAAAGAAAAGAAAAAAAGGTGAGGAGAGAGATGATATGGTAGTTGGGATGGATGAATAAAATATAGTAGAGTTGGGATAGAGTATGTGATTTTGAGTATGACGGGTGCGGGAGAAGTTGGTTTAGAGTACGGAATCTCGATGACCAGGACAGGATATTCCTTTTAGAGGATGCATTTAGAGGACGACGAGTGCGGACAGCCTCACGCGCCATCCTGTACCGCTCCCACCCCGTGGCCCCTCCCCGCCGCAATGATTCAAACAATGCGGCCGACGGCTCCAGTCCCAATCTCCTCTTTGCTCTCACCCCACCGCCTCCCACGCCTCCTCGGGTTCTGCCACACCATGCCTCCCACGCGCGCGCTGCTCCAGCTCCTCACCCACTGCGGCGCTCCGGCTAACCTCGGACTGCCCACATCGCCGGGCTCTTCAGCGCCCCCGCCCCCGCCCCCATCCGTAGTGGTGGCACGGTTGTAGCACGGCGGACTACCTTGGTACCTCCGTCCAACATCGTCACCCTCCTCCATCCACGTCGTCTCGACGGCGGAAGGCCACAGCACCAGGAGGGGGCGGTGCCTGCAGCTGCTTGACGACGGAGCTTTCCCGTGTCAACCCTTCCCACCTTCTCTTCAGATCCTCTACTCCTAGCGATGGGTGCTGCCGATTTCACGACGAGGGTGGATGCACCAATCGCCGTCAATGGTAACCACCCGCTTCTTTTCCCTTGTGTTTTTTTTGGATTTTGTGTGTGCTGTTTTCTCTGGTGTTCCAGCGGCTGCACCATGGATATTAGGGTGTGATTTGTTTGGACTAGGGGATCTGGATGGGTCTTAGTGGGAGGCCGACGGGATAGGGAAATCAAGTGGTTTTGGAAGTTTTTTTACTGCTCATGATAGTTTGATTGGGTTCAGCATGATTAGGTTTTGGAATTGGAGGTCGTTTCCTTTGAAATCTGTGCTGGGTGCTCCAGATTAGAATTAGTGTTGCCAATATATTGCTTATTAGACAATTCAGGTTTTAGTTCTGTTTGGCTAAGGATAGTTGAACCTTTATTTTACTTAAACAAGAAGCAATATTGATGATTTTTGCTTAATTGTTTCTCAATTCTGCCAAACATGTAGCAATCCTATATTTAGAGGATAAGCTTGTGTTCTGATTGGGAGCATATACAGTGTTCTTTGGTTATCATTGTCACAGTCTGACAGTGGCATTAGGTTACTTATTGGGTAATTGAATTTAGGATCAGTTTTGTATGATACTTCATCCATAAAGTTGTAATTTGTTTGCTTTAAGTGTAGGCTAACCATATCAGTGAAGAAGCAGTATTGATAACTTGGTTGGTTTACTTCTCAATTTTGTCATAAAATTAGGACTTCTTTGGTTTAAATGATAAGTTTGTGTTTTCATATATTTTTTTGTATTATTATGAAAACAAATTTGTAAGGCCGCATCATTTTGTTCAGAGTTATGATATCCAGAAAAATTATGAGCCTACAAATGTGGTTGTCATCCTTCCAGAGATGCCAGAAGCTGTTTCGATATACAATTTTATGAACAGAGGCGGCGTATGAACCCAAGCTGGACATAGCCCTAGGTATGGTGTTGTTGCTCTGACTCCACTATTCCTTCTTCGATTCAATCTGTTTATGGTTCCAGTCTCTCATATAGAGAATCTTAGGGTGTGTTATTTTCAATTTATGGAACCCTAGGTGGCAGGTATGGCCATGTTAACTGCTGCTGAAATCTTGAATGCTCCCACACTGTAACTATGTGCCAAGAAGGGATCGCAATGATAGAGGGCCTGCCAATTGTTTAGCCCCATCCCAAAACGACAGAATTAGAATGTACTGTCTTTACTGAGACCACATGCAGATATCACTGTATCAGTCACTGACTTTATGGAAATCAATTGTTCGTGAAATTTGATTCATAAATTGATGGACAAGTGTGTGGTCTTGCCAGATTGCAAGGAGTTATCTGTGTGCCCCTTTGATTGTCTTCAACATGCTGACAGAGATATTAATTCCATCTGCTTCATTTAGAGTAGAGTCCTTGCAGAACATTTCGTTATTAGTCAATGACCTACTGGAAGACTGCGGTTTTATCTGCGGTGATGGTTGTGGTGGAGGCTATCCTATCATGGCATGGTGGTACTTTGTTCAAAATGGTGTTGTCACTGACGAGGTATTACACCGCTTCTACTTTCTACTTGACTGCCTGTGTGTGCTCCAGCAATAATTCTACTGTTCTGAAGAAAAATTCTTCACTATTTATGAATGATGGAATTGTTATAACATATCTAATGATATAGACTTCCTAAAAAAAATCTAATGATATAGACTAGAAGATGTGCTGTGTGATATGACAGAATAAACTTACCACAATTTACACTATTAGAACTCACAAGTACATGACTAATGCATTTCATTTACTGAAATATTCAGGTGTAATTTCAGTTTTTTTGGTAGGAAAAACTCTACAGCTCAGAATGCCTAGCAATTGTGAGCTCCAGCAAGTATGTAAATCCTAAAATTGTGCCTGCCATCTAAATAAGTTTATTTCAGTTCACAGGCTGCACTTTCTCACTGATGGAGAAACTGGAGATGTAATCTTTTGGAGATCAAGAAAGGGAAAGTTATAAAATGAAAATAAAAAGGAGCAAAGGTATACATAAGGATTGCAGATTGTCATTTGCATTTTTTTAAAAGAATCGTATCCTTGTTCTGAAAGGCACGTATTTCATTTTTCCTTGACAGTTATAAGGACAGTTACATTTTTTTTCCATATGCATGCTTCATAGAAGCAGGTTGAAATACCCTGTGTTTTGATTTTGCAGGCATGGAAATTTGTGTGGTGATGGATTTTTTTTCTTTTTTCTTGCCTATTTTTCCTTTGAGAATCACTGGAATCTTATACAGGCATTTGGAGTGTAGATTCTTTTGCTTGTCTGTCCTTCTGAGTACGGCCATGTGGCCCCAGACCCACCGCAATCGACAAGAGGAGGTACGCTCACTGGCCCCTTTCATTACCATTCGTATATTGGGGATTTAGGTGGTTGGATCGATTTTTCTTTTGGTCCTATAGTTGCTCGTTCGTGGGCTCAGTCACCAGCAGTTGAGCATAATGAGTCAACAAACGGACTAGACTTCCATCTGCTTGTTCTCCTTCACGCTTTTAACATTTAGAATTTCAGATGTCTACAACTACAAACACTTTGCTCTGCTCAAGTTTCACTATTTCACAGGATCGTTGTTTTTGTTACAATTAAGTCGAATACTTGCATACTGATGCCTCTGTTTTTTGAGGGTTCTGAACCTTGCTCAAGTTTTATTCCATGCCATTTCTGGTTTTGGTTCCAAATATATGTAAGGGTGACAAAATTGTTTGAGACCTTGATTTTAGTAGCTTTATTTTAAAATGAAGAATAGCCCATTGTCTAAGAAAATAATATTGATCGCTTATTGTGTCATATGAGAACTTCTTTGAAATTTTGGATGCGATGACATTACTGGTTTTCGTTCCAAATATGTGTATGTAGCGGGGCAAATTTGATGCACCCTATTTATGTCTCTTTGTGTAGTACAAAGACCTTGGAAGCTCAGTGATGCTTGGCTTGTGCTTGAGAACAGTGCTGTGTCCAGAGAAAATTCTTAAGGGACTTGGGAGACACAAATAGGTGAATTCATTTTCGATACATCACTGCTAAACTAATTCATATGCAATTTATTCTAAGATTTATAGGTCTTTTAAGGTGAGAATGGTAACCACTTCACACTTTTGATAGAATGGTCAATGCATTCTTTTTATAGAACACTACTAAACAATTCTGTTCTTCCATGACCTGATTCTCTCCATGTTTTTGATTCATGTTTCAGCACCTCAGGCCAAGAGGAGGCTCCAGATTTGTGAGTTCTTATTGATCTTGAAAGAACAGATAATCGGACCATTTCAACTGAAATTCTTATGGCCGGTGCAGACATGCATTTACCATTCGTTGCCAATGCCATCACAAGCCAGCTTCTGAATGGGCCAGCTTTTCATGAAGAAGGCGGCTGTGAGTCTTATAAGCATGTGGTCACGCATAGGAGACGAAGAAGCTGCTTGAGGAGCAGGTACAGAGGACCTCCAATGAGTTGCCAGAACAGTAGCCGAATGTTGTTCATTTTGTTTCTTTGGAACAATGGTAGATCGAGGGCACAGACAAAGCCTGGATCGTGCACATAAGTTATGTATTTCATATAGTCATTCATTTTCTTGCATACTGAATGCAACAATCATATGATTCAGAATCTTTTGTGAATTTTGAATGGCCTGTAACTAATTAGTAGTTTAGTACTCAGTTCGTGGGCATAGATAGTAGGGATTGTCTATATATTTATGCTAGAATTTTTACCGTAGCGTTAGCACGGGCACTATACTAGTCTAAGTAATGCTTCTCCTCCCCTCATCCCTCTCTCTTTCCTCTCAGTTTTCTCGCACCGTCAAATGTTTATGTTTCTTTGTTCTTCTTCCTTCTCTAAGATCATAAAAGAGAAGGAAGAATAGATGAGAAACATGAAGCAGCAATGGCAGGAAGAAAAATGAGACGAGAGAGAGGAGTGAGGAGCGGGAGAAATAAATGATTTTTTTTGCACAAAAATTCATTTAGTACCAGCTGCTAAATAGAGCCGGTACTAAAAGCCACGCTTTAGTGCCGGTTGTGATACCTGGTACCAAAGGGTATCCCCTTTAGTATGGAATCCTAGTACCGGGCGAGTATCCAGTACCAAAGGCATTTCTCTAGTCGTGTTGAACTGTCTATGTATTACACAGTGCAAGTGTGCATAACAGAACAGCTAGGAGTATGCTGGATAAAACACTAGATATCTAATAACTTGTGGATATTAACCATCTTATTTAAACCTAGGCCTTGTTTAGTTTCTGCAAGTTTCTGCAATTCAACCAAAAGTAATATATTGGAAAACGTGCCCTCTCTCTGTGACACGCTTCCCAATGTACTTTTTCTATAGGAAATTCAACCAACTAAACAAGACCTATTGGATCCTTTGGACGGACGGAAAATATATGTACCACGTACACCTCTGTTCAAGGGAGAGGGCCAGATATGCTGTTGTCATGCAGCCGGATGTGTGTGAGGTTCGGGAGAAGCCCGATGTTCATTGGGATCGGGCCGGTGATGTTATTGAAGTGCAAGTTGAGCAATCTCAGGTTCTTCATGTTGGCAATGGTCTCCGGTATCGGTCCAGTGAGCATGTTATCGGACAGGTCGAATTCGATCATGCTGACAGAGGTGAGTTTTGGGCCTATAGTACCAGTGAAGTAATTCGAATAAAGGAATAAGATCTCCAGCTTCTGAAGCCTCCAAACCCACGCAGGGATTTCGCCATAAAGGTTGTTGTAGTACAAAGCGAACGTCGTCAGCTTACCGAGTGATGATAGTGTGTCTGGGATGCCACCAATCAGGTTCATGTCCGACATCCAGAGCATCTTCAGGTTTGTCAGCGTACCGAAATCGTCAGGGATAGGTCCTGGCGCGAAAGGGTTGCTTGCCAGCGTCAGCGTCTCGAGCTCGCTGAGGTTCCCAATGGCTGAACCCGGATAGGTCCCGTTGAAGCTATTGTTGTCGATAACAAGGGACTTGAGCCTCATGAACCCAGCAATCGTTGACGGCACACTGCCGGTGAAGCCATTGGATGACAGGTTGAGGTGCTCCATCATCGACGATAATTTGTTGATGTCAGCAGGGAGGGCACCGTAGAAGAGATTGTTTGACAAGTCGAGGAACTCAAGAGCCAAGCAACTGTAGAGCGCTGTGGGGAATTGCTTGCTGAGGTTGTTGAAGGAAAGGTCTAGGTAGGACAGGTTCTTCAGGTTGCAAATGGAAGCAGGGATTGGATTTGCTATGTCGAAATTTGGCAAGGACAGGGCTATCACTTGGCCATTCTTGCAGCTTACTCCTGTCCAGTTGCAGTAGGCAGGGCTCTGAGAAGTCCATGACTTGAGTGCCGAAGGGCTGCCCCAGTCTTTCTTGATAGCTAGGAGTGTCTCAAGCTCAGCGGCGGTATGCGCCATGGTTGATTGGAAACTGGAGTTGGAGGCGAGGAACATTAGCAGGAAGAGTAGGAGAAGATTGTAGCGAGCCATTTTTTTTGTCACTCTAAGGTTTGTTCGATGAAGTTCTAGTTTGGTTTGTGATAGACCGGTGAGTAGATAAACAATACAGGGTTGTTATAAGGAGTGGCCCGTGGAAGACAAAGGTGGGAGACCCAGCCTGTCAAAGTCTTGGTGGATGGATTTTGGGAGACTTTGACCTACTTAAAGATACTCTGACGTCATGTATATGCATTGTGCATAACTCTCTGATGAAGTTAATTCTTACATGAAAATTCAAAATTGCAACATTATTCGATGTGATTTAAAACTTCAAAGTTGATAATTTTTTTTAATTTAGAACTGTTTTATGTTCAAAACATAGGCCGTAGCTAATAAAATTCAGATCTGAACACTAAATTTTATGATCTAGTTTATATCTAAACAAATCTTAAATTAAAAAGTTATCAACTATAAATTTGTAGATCGCACACAGAGTGCTATGATTTTCTATAAAGATCAGCTTCATCCAAGGTAATACGAAATAATTATGAATTGTATAAAAAATCATTCATGGATGGACTAGGAGGAAGCGATTAGTGTGGTGAGTGAAATGGTCTCCCAGAAAGTCGTCCGCGTCTCCATCCTAGGAGATAAATGAAGATGGCGGCGTTTGAGCTGAGTATATATGTTCCAATCTAATGTGGGCCTCGTGATTAGGACGACATCCGAAGACCTGCCGTTTGTTTCGTCGTGATTAGGGGAAAGAGATCTACTTGGTACTCCATAATCCTGGGTTTACTGGAGGATGTTTTTGCATATCCTGCATAGTTTCGGCACGTGGCAAAGTATGTCAACCTACCAAAGAACCGCATCCTTGATCATACAAACATGTTCATGTCTTTTTGACCTATTAAAGTGGTAATTTTGAGTCCCTAAGAGTGAAGATGACCTATGCACGCGCAAAAAAATCCGCTTTATTGGGTTAACTTTGCTTTATCAGTACATCTTTACCTATTTCTAAAGAGATGATTGCTTCTTCCCCTTTTTTTGGTCCGTCCTGATATGTGGGTCCCACCTGGTCCGTTGAACTCTAACGCAACTTTAACTTTGGACAATATTTATCTGGTGCCACTCTATCTCTACCTAATAATCTATACGTATTTTTGTTATTTTTTTAATCTAAAACACGGAAGAAATCCTTCATATGTTCTGCCTAAACTTTGTAATTTCGCCCGCCGCCCTCGCCAGTGATCGAGTAGTACATGGTCCGTCCGACAAGGACTCCACTTCCATTACCCGGTGCCAGGGTGGAGACGCGTGTAAAAAGTAACTCCGATCCTCGACTGGAGTCCAAAAACCCCCGAGTCTAGCAGAAGCTAGAGACGACCGTCCTTGCTTGGCAAAGTGTGGCCTGAAGCACGCAGATGGCAGCGTTGTGCTAAGCTTGGAATGGATGCAGCCAGGAAAGGCTACGTGGCCCAGCAGCGGCTTGGCTAGCACCTGATGGCGTGTATGCAGTATGCAAATGCCCTGTCAGGTTTCCTAGAGCTCTCAATTCTTTAGGCCTAAATAGCTGCTGATATGGTATTGTCTCTAGGAATTCTCTTGCTAAAATAAAAGATATTGAGATGCAAAGGAGCACTTGAATAAAAAGGAATACACTAAGTCAAAATTCTATGGGTTTTGTAGAGAACTATTGAGTACAATAAAAATAATTATAACAGAAATACAAAATTTGTGAGTTTAAAACAAAATAACAAAATTAGAAAAGATAATGTCTAAGCTGCGACCAAAACAAGCAAGTATTTTGATGTTTTTCTTTTCCTATCTTTTGAAAGTAGAAATACAAATTTCTATATAAATTACAAAGGGAACCACACAACCCCACTAACTTAATATGCATCCTACAAGTTACCCGTAGCAACGCACGGGCAATATGCTAGTAAAAGTAATAGACATATTCAGGAGGCTATAAAATGCTTTAAATCCTTCTTACATCGTGGAACAACATCTCAAAGTTAACTCCGTCGCCGCATCTCCCTTCGGTGGCTATATAAGTTTGCATGCTTGCAATAGGATAGGTGTCTTCATTCTTATCCTTGGTTCCTGTCGGAGTTATCGTCCGGCAGTCCACTCGGGGGTACCCAGATGGTAGATTTGTAGGCAAAGGGCAATCGCGAGACTAGGGAGTTCGAGGTAACACAAGACACAGGGATTATACAGGTTCGGGCTATCCGGAGGTATAATACCCTACGTCCCGTGCTCGGTGGTGTTGTATTGCTCTACTCGGCGTAATTCCGGAGAATAACGGCGAGTTCGTAGTCACAATGGGCGAAAGAATGAGATGCCTAGAGAGGTCAACCTAGACCGTCTTATATAGACTGACGGCCTAGGGTTTACAAGTTGGTTATCTCTACAGGTTGGCTATCCGGCTACAATTTAGGAAAGTAATCCAAGTTGGTTGCAACATGATCTCCGTGATCCTCGAGTGAGATCCAAGTATACCGCCGTGTACCTTGCGGGCTAAGTCTCCTCTATTCTCATCCGTCAAGCCGAAGATCCTCATGGGCCGTCCTGGGGTCGGCCCACATCATTGTCAGACATGGGCCCAGGCTGACTGTCTACCTGGTCGGTATTGGGCCCAGGGGTACCCATATCCCACAAGTCCCCGAGCAACGTGCAGGCGTGTGTCGGAGTGCTGATGAAGAAGCGAAGCCTTTGCAGTCGGCTGAAGCATCTTGGTCGGCAGGCCGACACAAGGGTGGGTGGTGCTCAAAAAAGAAAACCGCAGGCCATCGGGATGACCCTGGACAGACACGGGGGCAAAGCCCCGAGTGGCGTAATGCCGAATAGTGGCCGAGTCGGACACCATAAGGGATTGCACCACTTTGAGAAAAGTGACACATCCTGATGGGGCATATGGAGAGCGACGCAATATGGAGCAGTCCCAGAGCATTGGGCCGATTAGAATAATCGGGCTAATGTCAAAAGAAAAGAATCTCCAAGCTTTGGGGCAGACAGGCCGCCCAAAGGATAAGATCGCCACGGGTGTCTGGACATGCCATGACAAGAATAGTTCCCACGTGAACACACAGGACGTACCCGTGGTCGAGTAATGCCGGAGACGATAAGGGCGGACGGAGCGCCTCGAAAGAAGGAGCCGCGTGGCTCAGGGCTCACGGGTCGTATAGTGTAACCGAGGTCACATGGACACAGTTAAGCCGGGGCTATAAATGGTCACCAGGGTGCTGAAGTTGCCATTCATCAGCAAAGATGTGTAGAAGCCACTCAATGTATATGTTGGGGACTTGTTGTTGGGTTCATCCTCCGGGGAGAAATCATGGGGACTTGAGAGCTTGGTGCTAGAAGAGTGCTTGCGAAGATCTTGAGGTGTTGATGAGCGTCTGTGTGCTGCCCCATTGGCTCCCAGGATTGCCTTGGGCCAAGGGCCATGTAGGGTGAAATGCTTTGTAGAGCCAAGGGAAGCCCGGGGGCATTCGCTCCCTGCCCTCAAGCGGGGTTTACCCAGCGTCGACTGCCACGGTGCTACAAGAGAGCTTGTGATGGGCTCATGTGAACTAAGCTTACTACGGATGCAGCACTAGGCACAATGACGAGTGCCCCAAGCCGTCATCGTGACGGTTGATCCTTTTTACCCTTGTAACCGGCCTTGACCGGCTCTTCTTGTAACTGTATAGTTTCCTGATGAATCTTTCTTTTCGTTTCATGGCTGCAAATGTATTTTCAGTTATCCTAGACCCGGAGGCCAACTTGGCAGCGTAGGTTCATAAATAAGTCCTCGGTGCTGAGTCGCAGAGACTCATTGACCCGGAATCGGAACACCGAGTCCCCAAGCGTCGGGACTGGCCGAGTCGCGGAGACCCATTGACCGGAGTCCGAGCGCCAAGTCCCTGAGCATCGGGGCTATCTGAGTCTCGGAGACCCATTGACCGGAGTCAGAGCACCGAGTCCCCGAGCGTCGGGGCTGGCCGAGTCGCGGAGACCCATTGACCGGAGTCAAAGCACCGAGTCCCCGAGTGTCGGGGCTGGCCGAGTCGCGGAGACCCGTTGACCGGAGTCAGAGCGCCGAGTCCCCGAGCGTCGGGGCTGGCCGAGTCACGGAGACCCGTTGACCAGAGTCAGAGCGCCGAGTCCCCGAGCGTCGGGGCTGGCCGAGTCGCGGAGACCCATTGACCAGAGTCAGAGCACCGAGTCCCTGAGCGTCGGGACTGGCCGAGTTCCTTAGGCAAGGAGCCGTTGGCCCGTGATTAACAGAATTCCCACGGATTTCGTCCGTTAGTCACGGCGCCATTAGGGTAATTCGAATCGGCGGTTTGGGGGATAAATCGGATCTATTCACCGACGGTTTTTACCCAGTGACTGGTTTGGTTTGATCTCCAGGTGCCGAGCCCGAGCTCTGCACATGCTGCCCCGCTTTCTTCAGCCCGGACTGCTGCTGCACAAAATGCGGTGTGGGCTTTCCGCCTGACCAGAGCTAAATGTGTACTCCAATGTGAGGCACAGACAAGTAAAGTTGAGAAGCTCTCGTGTCTCGACTATCTACATCCGTGGATACAAGTTCGATGTATGATTTTTTATACTTTAATTTTTTGCTACAAGCTGTGGGAGATCAGCTTTCCAACTTCTTATTTTTTTTTCAAATTCACCGCATATAATAGCAAGTCCTATCACATACTTTTGTGTTGCTTCCTTTTGCTTCTTGATCATTTTATGAACAACATAACATGCATAACAAAGAGACCAAGCATAGCGGTAGAGGAAACATCGCCTCTATCCATTTTCAACGAAGCCGTATGGCAACATGTAGCCAAATTGGTAACTAGGGATGGGCGTTCGATCTATTCGGTCATTTTGATTCGGTCTATTCAGTTCTCATGAATTTCGAGTTCTAAAAAATAAGGACCAAAGTTTTGAAAAAAATAATAGGAACCGAACCTGAATAGACCCACTATTTCGGTTCGGTCTATTCGGTCCACCTAACCAACCAAACTTTTGTGGAAACGCTTGTCACCCATCAAACTCTATTGACGAGGGTCTGAATTAGGGGTACCCAATCAAGCCCTTAATCCGGGTCCTCACGATAATCCACCCCTCAAAAGCAAAAGCCGAAGAACCAAATCAAAGCAGATTCACCATACTCCAACAACTCGGAGGCCGCCCGACGAGTCTCCGATTCGCCCGACGAGTTCTCCGTCTCCGAGCGGTTCCACGGCTCGCCCGAGGAGTTCTCCGCCTCCGAGCGGATCCGCGGCTCGCCCGGGGAGTTCTCCGCCTCCGAACGGCTCCGCGGTTCGCCCGAGGAGTTCTCCGCCTCCGAGTGGCTCTCCGATTCGCCCGGGGAGTTCTCCGCCTCCGAGGAGTCTCCGGCCCGCCCGGTAAAACTACTCGGCCACGTCCCGGCCCGTCCAGCGCCGTACCCACTTGGTACCCGCCGCGTCAGAGCATGATGGGCGTCCGTCCTTCGCCACGACAGCCACAGTGGCGCCCGTCTCATCCGAACAGGAACACTACAGTCCTGAGAGGAATGCATGCGCAACACCAGGCGCCCAAGGACAATCCTAGGCGTCCATGGACGACACCTGGAACCCGAAGAGGACACCTGGAGTACCCAAAGGGCTCGAGCAAGTCAACCACGACCTGGGAACTACCCGGGAGCTTACTCGAGAAGACATCTACACCAACCACCCGGGATGTACGGTCCCGGGTCCGGCGGGGTGCCCACTCCGTCAACACCTGCCCCCTGTACGGCTCGACGCGCGGCACAAGCTAAAGGCCTCGGGGGCAGTAACTCCCCTTGTAATTTTCTTTCTTTCTTACCCCCCGCTCCCTTCTCTCCTTGAGACTATAAAAGGGGACAAGGGGACATCAGTGGAGGGACAGACAGACATCAGTCGAACATTCGCACACAGCACGAACGACACGCTCACTCGCACAGTGCAGGGACTTGGGACCCTTTCCCTCTCCCGACCAGTTTGTACCCCCTACTACAGACCTGGACTTAAGAACATCGGCACACACTGGACGTAGGGTATTACTCTCCGGAGGCCCGAACCAGTCTAAACTCCCTGTCTCTTGAGTCACCATCCGGACCCAGACACGCGATCGTAGAAATTTACTTGCCGGCGGTAGAGAACCCCGACAGTTGGCGCGCCAGGTAGGGGCTTTTCGCGTGTCACGACACTTCACCAGGGCCCGGATGGCCCACAGCGGCGCCTCGCTGGCGCCCGGCGATCACCTACGGTTCGGCTCCCTCGACTTCGTCTTCGGTAAGTCGGTGGAGCCTATCATCGGGTGTCGGATACCAATATTAGGGGTATCCAATGGCAGCGATTAAAACTAACCTGCAGCTTGATGTACACCTCCTATGTGCGATTACCAAAGAGCTAATAACCTCCTGGTAGCTTTCTTTGGGTGCATGTAACAGGTTCGCGGCATTTCTGTCTTTATTTCTGTAAAGGAAAACGGCCAAAAAACAAGGCCATGATGACTTACGACATCAGACCAAGAAGGCCCGAGTGGTTGGCCCCGGACGCAAGCTTGTCCGAGCAGACTCCCGACAGGTTTCCGTCTCGCCCGAGTGGTTTCTATCCCGCTCGTGGAGGGTGGGGTGTTACACTATTAATAATCCATTTTGTATTCTAAACAAAAGTTTGGCTAATTTTACTTATAAAATGATTCAAGTTTTTTTCTTGAACACACGAGAAAGCTATGTATCTTTATATTAAGAAGAAGAAAAAGGGGTAGAGACCCTTACAGCACCCACACACACATACCATGACCATACAAGATAATTGCATTTTTAACATATAAACGGCCCCAACCTGTAACGGTCAACCTCCTTCATTGGCCTTGGAGCAAGAAGGTAATTAACTCCTCGAGCTTCAGCTAGACCCCACATATGCAGTTCCTCACTTGCCGACAATAGCACTCCGCTGACACTCAGGGTGGCTTCATAAAAAACACAATGGTCATGGTGGTTGCACAACATCCATGCTCCCAAAATAATCGGAGAATTAAGGCCCTTCTTAGTGGTATAGGCACAGTACTTGAACTTAATTCAGACCAGTCCTCAACTTTTTGCATCCAGAGAAGGGGTAAGAGCCTATAGCCCAACTCTTCTAAAAAAATTGAACCAGAATTCTTGGGCGAAGACACATTCTACCAGCAGACGGTTGATGGTTTCCTCTGCTTGATCACAATGCGGGCACCTTGCTGAATGTGGGAGGTTTCTTCTTGCCAGCTGATCAGCTGTCCAACATATGTCCCTGATCACCAACCACATAACGAACCGGCATTTACCAGGTTCCCAAGACTTCCAAATCCTTTCCCATGAATTAAAAACCACCATGCCCTGAAATTGATTGACATATGCTGATTTTACTGAGTATTTTCCATCACTAGAAAACCTCCAAAGGTGAACATCCTCAACCACTGGCTGTAATACCACTTCAGAGATTAAATTCCAGTGAGCAAAATATTGATTACTCTAGCAGTTAGAGCACCTTGTATCTTTCTAGCCCAAGCACGGTCAATTAGAGCTTTCTGTACTGTCCGCTTGTTAATTCTTCTCTTTGAAATTGACACAAAGACATATGGTGCAAAGTCTGCAATTCTCTGACCGTGAATCCATCTATCAGTCCAAAAAAGAGTTGTTGCACCATTGTCCACATTAGAGACCACAACTATGGAAAAAAAAAAGGCTTGAGCACGTTTGCGTACATGAAAATTAAAGGATGCCAAGGGAAGATTTGTGTCTTTTTTCTTCAGCCATAGCCACCCACTACTACACA
>CM014270.1:74839954-74856021 GCA_004135705.1 Alloteropsis semialata | reverse complement strand
TAAATACACGGATGGACGGGAAATCGCGAGACGAATCTATTAAGCCTAATTAATCTGTCATTAGAGATTGTTTACTGTAGCACGATATTGTCTAATCATGGCCTAATTAGGCTCATTAGATTCGTCTCGCAAAGTTACCGTGGGTTATGGAATGGGTTTTGTCATTAACACACGTTTAATACTCCATACATGTAAGATTCTCTTTGATGAATAGTAAAATTTCAAAGTTTCAAAAGTTTTGTGGTGATCTAAACACGCGCAGAGTTGAGCTCCATGGAAACTGCACGCGTCGTGTTAGCCCAGGCAAACAGTACACTGCCAGTTCTGCTTCTCATGGAGCACCAGCTCATCGCCTGTCCCGGGTCCGATCTCATCTGCTGAAATTGATTGCAGTCAGAGGCGCACCTTACCTTACCGAGGGAGTGTTTAGATACAACGTTATATATAGTATTTACAGAAAAAAAATACATTAAAAATGTGCGTTATGCAAAATAGGTAAAGTAAACAGGCGCTGAAACTACGGCCTTCTCCATTTCACGGTACCAGTACTTGTGCATTCGGCTGGAAAAAGCCTGCGCAGTTGCCTTCCCAATCACGGTTCACGGCTAATAAGCGTGACATCGAGGACGTCAAGTACCCACCTGGCATTTTCACCGAACATTGTAAAGGCTTCAGATGCAGAAAACCGTCCATCCGTGGCCTCTCATCCACCTCCTGCTCATACGGCCGGTATTTTCTGTGATAGTAATAAACGAATAACAAGTACATATATTTATTTATTTACAGTTCAGAACCTATTTGGGCCACAACTTCAGTCTATTTCAACCCACCAAAACGAATCTCCCCATTCTATTTCTATCCTCCCTGGGCTGAACAAACAGTCCATGTCAAATGTGGCTCCCAATGGGCCAAATTTGGTCAGGGCCTTATAGTTATAGGACCATAGCTGTTGGAAGAACCCAGCCCAGCCGCATCGCGCCCTTCTTCCCTTTCTTCCAGAGTCTTCTTCCCCCCGCTCCATCGAATTCCCGTCCCCGAAGGCAAGCGACGAAGCAAGCGCAGCATCCAATCCTAGCCCCAATCCCCCGCCGCCGCGGCCTCCTCGATTCCGCCAAGAGACCGGGGCTCGTTTCGGTTCGATTTGCTGCGCCCGCACGGCCACGACCCCTGCGCTCCTCCGAGCTCCGGTGGCGGCGGCCCGTGGGCTGCCGCCGAGAAGCGACGAACCATGGCGTTCCACAAGTGAGGTGAGGGATCACCTGCTACGTCATTTCTCTTCACCCCTTTCCTCCCTCGCAGTAGATTGTTTGCCCTGGTTAAAGCTCCGACGCGCAGGCGCAGGCCCATCCTCCCATGCGCGCGTCGCTAGGGTTTACTTTACCTGCACTGCTTTCGTTTACCTCCATTCGCTGAATTAGGGGCTTCGGACCTTGGGTTGGATCAGTTCGCGTTGGAGAGAGAGGTCAAGGAAACATTAGGCCGGTCGTGTCTCTCCTCTTGTACAGTTCCTCCAATGTGCGCGCGATTTTTTCTCTTCCATATCCGAAGTTGATGGACGCCTAGATTTGGAAGTGTCCACTAAACAATATGTTAGATATGCATGGGCACGACTGTTTTATGCAGCAAGAGTCATTTCTTTGGTACAACAATATTACTTGCAACTTTATGACATTTAACTTAGGTGACTAGGCAGTTCCATTCCGAGAAATCCCCAACATTGGCACCCTCTGAAGTTTGAACCCAGCCAGAAGCTTAAAAGGATCCCTGGACAATTTTTAATTCGTCATATCTAAATGCTTTTATGCCTGCGATTGTTTTTTTGTTTTATGACCCCATATTAATTTTTATGCCAAAATCATGTCATCATATAAGAGGCTGACAAATATCTGTTTATGTTGCAGATTTGGTAAAAAAGAGGTGTGTTCGACTTGGAGTGTGCTTGATGTGAACAGTCGCATGATTGGACTTCAAAAGTCCTCGCATGTGTTAGCATAAATGGTTGCATCCTTTTATTTTCAGGTGTGGCAGCTGATAGGTGAGATATGTTCATCATATGATCTTTCATTTTATGTTGGACGATGTATAGAACTCCTGAGTACATATGCTGGGAACTGGTTATTTACTGTAATTTCAGTCGTAGCATTTCTTTACAGTGACCAACTGTTCCCTCCGTTCTTAAATTAATGATGTTTAGGACAAGCTTACTAGTTTACCATTTAACAAGATACAGAAGCATTTTTTTTAAAGGTTGCATTATTTTCATGTGGCTTGTGCTGCGGTATTGATAGGGCTTTCAGAGGCATGTTGGTACTGGACTTGCTAATATGCATTGAATCAATGATGTTTCTTGAACCTGCAGAAACATATCTCAGCGCCAACAGCCAAAGAGCGTGCAAGAGGAGCTAGGAAGCAGGCATTTGGTGAGACAAACTAAAATAAACCTTTTAAATAGAGTGCTTTCAGTTTGCTTGTTGCACTAACGCATTGACGTTATTTCATGGAATCTGCCTTTTGCATTTACTTGAGAAGCTGTACCAAGCTCACTATTTAGAAATCGTTTAACAGTCTGAACTCTGAACTAACTGCTTACTTAAAGAATTCATAATTTTAGAGCCTGGATATCTGACAAGTTAAGGAGAAGTCCAATTTTAGTCCCTCAACCCTTTTCTAATTTTTACCTCGAATTCCATCGAAAACTGTTTAATTTTGTGTCCAGACCATTGTCTTCCACCTAATCAGCTTTTATGCTGGAGTAGCATCCTAGTCAACCGGTCCCACATGTCAGATCCTCATCTTCCTCTCTTTAGATTAATCATATAATTGGAAATATATCTTCTCTTCTTTTGTCACTACCCACACATGCCACCTTGTGCTCACCAACAACTTTGCTTGCTGCTGGTTGAGTGCTCCTTTCTATTAGCATTGAACCACCACTTAAAAGCTTCATCATCATATTCTTCTGTAGTTGATATCTCCCCATGACCAACATTTTCTCATGCTTTATATGAAATAAAAACTGAGTTGTATCATCTGTCTGTGCTGCCATAGTGTCTGCGCAGACTCTTATCCTTAATTTGTCAATTACCATTCTACGGATAATTAACATGCTTGGATTTACAATTGATCTGGGAATACAAGCACCACTACTGCTGTTGACTTTCACCATATCTATAAATCGTTCAATCAACTTTTGCTGATTGATTTTTAGTTACCTGATGCTTCTAGATACCTCCACCTAAAGGGCTAAATGTTTTGATATAGTATATGATATTTTATGGTCGCCTGTTAAAGTTTCTCAGTAGTTCATCATCATGCTAATACTATGTAGAGAAAGATGAATTCTTCATTTAGGGTTTTTCTGAATAAAGCTACTAGGAGAATCCTGTGTGTAGTCTTGAACAAAGGTCAAACCCAACATAATGTTTTTCTTAATGATTATAATTGAATTTTCACCTTACAGCTAGTGTACTTTCAACCATGCTATTTACATATGATACAAATAGGAGAAAAAAACATTTATCCTGTAAATTGGAAGCTATTAAATTTCGCAAAAAATAAAGCTATTAATTAAACCTCACTTTTGCTTCCAGCTTGACATACATTTAGCAGAATTTAGTCATTTTCATATTGATGATATCGGCTGATCCATATTGCAGGATGCATTCTTGTTCACAGAGTAAAAGCTATTTTAGGGTTCTGAGTTCTGAAATCACATGCATGCACCCTCATTTCAACCCCAAATTCTGAGGTGAGTATCTGCTAATTTACAATAGATTGCCTATCATTTTGAGCAGTAAAATCCTACGGTTGCTATATGTTGCTGCAACTAGCTTTGTTAAATTAATAAAAGTCTGTACGTGACTTCATGTTTCCTTTTCTTTCACATGGTCCTGAAACCTACTACAAATGTGCAAAGCTAGAACCTAGTGCTTTCTGATGTCCAAGCATAGAACCTAATTTTCCTGTCAAACTTTTGATGATTTAAATACGAAAATATTTCAAAGTGAAAAGTGGAAATGTTAAAAATATTTTGTAGATTGTCTTAAAATGCTCTTCCGTAATATAATTTCATAAGATTTTATGAATGCATCCTCTCTGTGTACACCTTATGTCGTTGATTTTCCTGAGTTTATATTTACGACATGTACGATCAATCGATCATCTAAATTAACTAAACTGTTGATTTCCCAGCTGCAAAAAGGAAATAACGAGGTCATACAACGGCCATGGACCTATAGTCTTTGCGACCGGACAGGCGAACCCAGTACAATTGCAATGTTCTGCGTTAGCTAATGGGACTTTCGAACGGACGTGGTTAAAATCGGTGCTTACACTGGTGTTGACAACAGACTTGAGCTGAACTCGTGTGCTGTTCAGTGAAGGTCACTAAAACTATGGGCTTGTGACTATGGGCTTGTGGCTTCGTAAAGGCGAAACTAGGTCCAAATTATGCGAGTTTGAAACGATGTTCTTTCTTAGGTGGAAACCATGCTCTTTCAATGCTACTAGTGATTGGCGCGCGCCCATGCGCGCGATGGAGTACATGATGTTTTGCATGATTTAAAAATTTTGTTGTGGATGAAGTATGAGAAATGAAGTGGTTATAAGTAATTGTTTACATACAATGCGTATAAGCGCGAGGGCTTAAACACAAAATGTCTGCACCATTCTATCTAGAAGCGTGGATTAATTTCTAAAAAATGCGAGGGCTAATTGGAAAATATGCTTTCAACTCAACTCAATCTCGGGTTGGTTCCTTAAAGACCCAAGTGGTTAATTGCAAAAAAATCCCGCTACTTAACTCAATTCGAGTTGATCTCTTAGAAATGTGAGGGTCTAAATGCAAAAAGTCATCTCTCAGGCCTTCATGGGCCAAATCTCATCTTAACCGTTCGCGTTAATGGCCTTCATGGGTCAAATCTCTCAACTTAACGGGCCTTTGTAGGTCACATTGTTTCGCCGTAATGGGCCTTCGTGGGCTAAACTGTTCGCCGTAATGGGCCTTCGTGGACTGAGGTTCTCGCCGTAATGGGCCTTCGTGGGCCGAGCTTTTCGCCGTAACGGGCTTTCGTGGGGCCGAAATTTTCGCCATAAGGGGCCTTCGTGGACCGAATTGTTGGTCGTGCGTAATGGGCCTTGGTGGGCCGAATGATTCGCCGTAATGGGTCTTAGTAGTAGGCCGAATAGTTCTCGTTGATTGGCTGGACCGAATAGTTCTCCTTGATGGGCCTTCGTGGACCAAATTGTTTGCCGTAATGGGCCTTCTTGGGCCAAATTGTTTGCCGTGCGTAATGGACCTTGATGGGCCGAATGGTTCGCCATAGAATGGGCCTTCGTGGGCGGAATTGTTCGCCGTAATGGGCCTTCATGGATCGAATTGTTCTCCTTCATGGACCGAATTGTTCTCCTTAATAGGCCTTCGTGGATCGAATTGTTCGCCGTAATGGGTTTGCGTGGAGGGAAGTGTTCTGGGTGCGCAATGAGCCTTGGTGGGCCGAATTATTCGCCGTATTGGGCCTTCATGGACCAAATTGTTCGCCATGATGGCCCTTTGTGGACCGAATTATTCGCCGTACATGTACAGTTTTTATTCTTTCCCTTTTAATATATATTTTAAAAAAATACGGGCCTTCGTGGACCGAACTGTTGGCCGTAATGGGCCTTCATGGGCCAAACTTTTAGCCGTGCCGTAATGGAGCTTTGTGGGCCGAATTGTTCGTCGTGATGGGCCTTCGTACGTACATCCATAGGTCTGAATGGGCTGGACCACGCTTCGTATTCGGCCTGTAGGGCCTATTTGATATTTAGAATTTCGTGGGTCATGTTACGCGCGATAATGGGCCTATATTTTCCTTGCAATGAAATACATGGGCCTTTATGGGCCAGTGCATTGTGTGCCCATTTTTATATTGCTTTTGTGTTCGAAGGATCTGATGGGCCATATTGTGCATCAAGAGCGTTACACTATCACACAATTTGACCGCCGTTCCTCACAAAATGCAAAGACGCATACACAGTCACATCGACAATAGGACCACGCCAGCTCTTATTTGGATCAGCCAACTTTTATGTTGCGTGGACTGTTACGCAATTATCTTATTCCTTTAATATACAGTGTTCCAGTTCGAATGACGTAAAATTACCAAAATGAAACCAGTGTCTGCCACTAGTATAACGTCCCACGATAAATCAAACAGATCTATATGTGTGTGCAAGGTCCAAAACACCGATCTTTCTTACAAGCTCGTCTTTGGCTTGGGTGTAGGGCTCACACGCCTGGTCAAGGTCCGCATGGTCACAAACTCTTCAGCAGCAGAAGGGTGAATTCCCACCTGAAAAGACAACGGAGACACCATTAGGCGCAAGATATCTGTTTTACTGCAAGGTATCTCTTCATTAAAGTGTAAGCTAACATACGGTGCTGTCAAAGTTCGCTTTGGTGGCTCCACATTTAAGCGCAACAGCAATGCCCTGGATCACGCAGAAGTTCAATCATGAGACACAGAATGGGCAAAAGGAGCCTAAATACTGAAGTTGAGCAAGAAGTGTAGCACCTGGATAATTTCAGGTGCATCTGGTCCACACATGGATGCGCCAAGTACTCTATCTGTTTCAGCATCAACAACCAGTTTCATGATAGTCTTCTCCACTCGCCTGGAAATCATAAACTGAATTACCAACTCCCCACAAGAGATAAAAATTACAAAGCAGAGCGATGATAATGACAACAATGGAACATCCAATCTTCAATGTGATAAAAGAACACATGAAACAGGTGAGAGATTTCATGTAGTGATGATACTTACTTGGATATGCTGTTCTTCATTGGGTTGAATGATGAAGTGAAAACAAGAATGTCACCCTTGGCTTCCTCCAAGGCCTGCTGTTCGCTGAGGCCCACTACAGATAGTGGTGGAATGCTGTTGAACATAATAGAGTCTCACATTATTACGAGAATAAGGATGACAAAGGAGGAAAAGCGTCAAACTCAGCAGCCCAAAAAAGTTTCAATTGAAAGTTGAAACATAGTACATCTATGAACAATTACATCAGCTAGAATTGAAACTTGTGAGGATTAGTGACGTCCAAAATAATAGAAAGGCTCGAAAACCTCTTCAGTCACTACTGCATTTTCTATAAAGCAATCAAGATTGCGATTGTTACTTACGAGAAAACAGCACAAGGAACATCTCTGTGATCAGGCTTAATTGGCTGGCCACCAAACACAGTTTTCTGCAGTTGAAAATGTGAAAAGGTAAACAGTTGCCGGTACAAACAAAGAACTTGCCTTGCCACTGGAGGATTATAAACTAAAACCACTTACAGCAAAGCAAGTAGCCTCCATCAATGCAACAGGTGTTAGATTGATCCGATTTGTAACATCACCCACAGCCCATACACTTGGAGCAGATGTGCGAGAATATTCGTCAACCTAAAAAGAGAAATATTGAAATAGCCAAAATAAGATACTCAAAATACACAATCCAGAACTTGCCCTATAGGCAAACTCAGCGGCCTAATACAATATTACTCAGGTTTATGGTGGTTTTAAGAGAAATATGAGAATTAAATTCCAGGTGTAAATATATGCCACAAACAAAGAAGGAAACAAACAGCTAGCAACGAAAGAAAATATCAACCTTGATGGCTCCAATCTTGTCAACATCGACACCTGCAGCTTGCAAGTTCAGCCTCTGGGAGTTGGGTGTGCGCCCTGCAATCGATTAAATACCAGGCATGGGTGTACTAGTATTAAGTGCCAAAATTTCGGGTTCCATTTTGTGTAAGAAAATCTGAAGTCTCAGACTCATGGGGAACTAAGTAGATTGCCAGTTCTTTTGAATCTTTTACTAGGAAACTAAATTGTAGGAGGTATTCAAAGATACATCCAAATTTTCGTTCTGGACAAAGATGAAATCAATGGAGATCATGTGTTCCAAAATAGATCTTTCAAGAAACATTCAAATGCGACAAAAAAGATAAGTTTCAACAAGGGAGAACTCCTAAATACCTGTAGCAAATAAAACAACATCTGCAATGAGTTCCTCTCCTTTATCAGTTACGACTTTTATGCCATCCGACGTTTTACTCAACTAGTTTAAATAAATAAAATGAAATCGGTCAGACTTGGAATTGACACAGAAATCAAAATGCACTATAGGACTCGAGTTTAAATCACCTCAGACAGATTTGTCCCAGGATGCAATTTGATTCCCCTTCCCTCAAGGTTTCTTGCAACAACTTCTCTCATCTCATCATCAAAGCCTCTGAAAAGACCAAAGAGTCAGTTTGTCAATGTATTGCCATGCCAATATATCATCTCCACATCAATGCTACTAATAATCTTCCTGTTTCAGGACTCGGAAAGTATCATACAGCTCAAAACATAGACAGTAAATGCCTGCTTGGCAGTCATGTTGTAATTTATCTGACTCTGAAGTCCAGGTTACAAAAATAATACTCATAAAGTCATAACGTGCACTCCTAAGAAACAATTATATATTCATGGTGGGTTTATGTGAGAGGTTTCATTATTTGGGTCTCAATTCACACATCTCTCAAGATTTGCGACTCAATTCACATGCCTTTCTTCATTTTCTTTCTTTTCTTCTCCTTTTCCAGGACTGTTTTGCCCCTGCGCTTTATAACAGATCTTGCCGCTCATTGTGCTTGTGCATCTCTTTCTCTCTCGCAGAAACAGCATTGCCATCGCCAGTGATTAAGACTCGCTGGGAGCAGAGAATATACTGGCCTGGAGCGTGCCGCTCAGCATCGCGCTGGACAAAGGCGCTCGTCTGGACGCCCGCCAGCCCACCAGGCAGCAGCGCACGCCCTTCCACTGCTCGCTGCGGTGTCGCGGTGAGCCCGAGTGGGCCACCCACCTGTATGCCCACATGAGGATGCGATGCTTGGAGTGCAGCTGTTTGGTGTATTGCTTTGCTAATTGCATGAGGACGGAAGGAGAAGGGAGAGGTATTGATGGGAATTGAGTTGGATTTTGGTGCTGACTGGCTTGGATTTTTGGTACGAGCTCCGTGGAGAAAGGAGCAACGGAGAGAGAGTGGATTTTCCTATGCCAACATGTACACACCGCTGGACGCGCAGGCGAAGGGGCCATAATGCGCAGCCATGGGGGCACACAACAGAGGAACAGAAGCGACTGATAAGGGCAAGGGCAAAATCAACTTCTCAGTTCTCACATGGACTGGAAACTGAAAACAAAAAGGAAATGAGGAGGCATAGAGAAAGGGGAAGAAAACACCCGAACTGAATGAATTCGAATGCCTAGTGTCAAATTTTGGTAGGCACGCAAACTGGATGTCAAATCTTGGAAGGCATGCAAATTGAGACCCAAATACGGCCGAGCCAATTGGATACTTATTTTGTATTGTTGTATCATAAAATTGAACATAATGTCACAGCAGTACTGTCGGGGTTCTTTACCGCCGGCAAATAATAGGATCGTGGAGAGCGCGTCGGGCCTCGGGTGGTAGTGCAAAAGGACACGGGGGTTTATACTGGTTCGGGCCACCCCTGGGGTGTAAGACCCTACGTCCAGTTCGTGCTGCTCGTGTTATTTGCACTGGTTTACAGTAGGGGGTACAAGCGGGCGAGAGAGGGAGAGTTCCCAAGTCTCTGGGGAGCGAATCGAGCTCAGTCTGGCGACTGGCTGGAGGAAGAAGAAAGTCGAAGGAGAGAACTCCTCGGGAGAGAAAGAGGCTCCCTGCCTCCCGTAGGAGGCCCAGGAGAGAAGAGGAAAAGAGTTGATCTCCGTTGATCTGCCCCGCGCAGGAGGCCTGGCCTTCCCTTTTATAGTTCAAGGGGAGCCAGTAAAGAATAAGAGAAAGAGTACAGTCAAAGGGTAAGACGGGAAAAAAGGAGGAGTGTCTGCCCATGCTGTGGGGCCCGTCGTCCTTCCGAGCGCTGTAGCCCTGTCCGGCTGGTGTCAGTTGTGTCAGGGAGTGGTTGGCACAGTGTAGCAGCTTGACTCCGAGTGCTTCGGTCTTCCCGGTGGTTGCTTGGTTGCGAAGGAGCGAACCAGTCGGAGACGGAGATCTTGTCGGGCGAATCGGAGTCTCGTCGGGCGAGGATGCAGCTTGCCGGGCGAGACGTGGTTCTTGTCGGGCGAAGGTGCAGCTCCTCGGGCGGGACGGAGCAGCTCGTCGGGCGGTGGAGCAACCTGTCGGGCGCTGCCTGCCACTTATCGGGCGAGCATGCGACTCCTCGGGCGAGTTCGGAACTCCTCGGGCGAGTTCGCTGTTTTGCCCGACGAGTGGTGGGCAGGTGCCGTGCTGCCCGACTAGTTTCTCATGTCGCTGTGCCTTTTGCTGTGCTGTGCATGCACGTGCATTTAACATGGCAGGTCAGTGGGATTAGTAGGTCGTTAATGACTGCATGCATGGCAGTCGCAGGCATGCATGCACTTCGGCTGGACAAAAAAGAGGAGAGAGAGTCACGTAAACACATGCATGCATTTTAGGCCAGCGAACCACTCGGATGGGCTCCGAACCACTCGGAGGTGCCCTGACTGATGACGTCGTGGTTTTGATTTTTAATCGCTGTCATTGGATACCCCTAATATTGGTATCCGACAGTAGCCCCCGAGCCTGGGAGCGAGTCGCAGACTCGGTCGCGGGCTGAATTTATTGAGATGTCGAGAAAGCGGTGGAGTTTCGGGTGGGGGCGCGCGAGCGCACCCGCCGGGTGTAGCCCCCGAGCCTGTGGGCGAGTGGTACACTTGCTCGCAGGTTTATGGCATTTGCGCAGTGATTCGTTGTAAATTATGCGACCGCGCTGCTGGTCTCTGTTAGCGATTTCGACCCCGTGTGTATCCCGAGACCGGGGTCCGGACGGGGATTCGTTTCGTCTTTTTGCGTTTTTCCTTACGTCGTAACCCCTCATGCATCTCTTTTTTCGTAAGAGGTGGAGGGGCCGGACCGAGCCGTATTTTTGCCTCGTTGGCCGAAAATGCGGTGTCCGTGTGAGCTAATAACGGGCCAGTTCGAGTGAAGCCACGGCATCCCGGTCGAGGGGTTCCGATCGGACCAGCTGGTGGCCAGCTTCAGATTCTTGGTGGCGAGATCATCTAGTTACCGAGTCCGTTCGTTGGGACTTGGCGGCTCGTTGCCTTTCCGTTCGGGGGAAAAACCATGATCATTCTTGCCATCAAGACTCGAACGCAGTTCGGGATGCCCATGACGCTCGTGCGCCCGGGTACTGGCCGCTGGGACCCATCCTTCACTGCCCCTCGCTCGACAAGGTGACCGGGGGCGGCTGTCGAACCCTTCGACGGGCCAGCCTTTGAACCCCCGTAGGAATCACCTGTCAGGTCGACTGTCGGAGTCGTCCGTCCCGATGCCCAGCCCCCGAGCGCAGGGCTGCGAGGGGCCGTTAGGGCCGGCGGGAGCCGCTTAGTTTAGAGAGTTCGAAGAGCGCGTTTCGGAAATCGATCGTGTGCGTATGCTTGACCCCGTGCGCCGAGGTCGGGCGAGACAAAAGGTGTCGTTCCCTGTATGTAGGAGTTGCTGCAAGCTTACCTGAACTTGCCATGCCGAGCTGCAAAAGACAGCGTAATGCAAAAACGTTGCGTAAAGCGAGAAGTCGGGATTTACTCGTTATCAACGAAAAGTTGCGTACGCCCTGCCTTTATCAGGCTACGTATTTCCTCGGGTAGTTAGCACATCACGTTTAAGCTCCTAGTCCCACTGACCACTGCTCGCAGAGAGGACGGCTTACCGCGGACTACACTGCTCAGCGGGGAGGCTTAGGTGTAGGCGGCACGCAGGACGAGGTTTCACGGATGAGGCCTATGCTACCCGAGTACTTTAGCGACACCCAAAAGAGGCATGCGGGACTGTAAAAGGAAATGTGTGGAAATACGAAGGATCGTAGTAAAACTTAGCCGTTTTAGCTTCTCGTCGTTGAAGCTGAGTCGAGCGAGCCGTCCGAGTCGGGGCGGCACACTCCTTTGGAGGCGCGGCCGGGTCGGTCGGAGTCGAGGTCGGGGCGCGCACTCCTTTGGAGGCGCGGCCGAGTCGGTCGGAGTCGAGGTCGGGGCGCGCACTCCTTTGGAGGCGCGGCCGAGTCGGTCGGAGTCGAGGTCGGGGCGCGCACTCCTTTGGAGGCGCGGCCGAGTCGGTCGGAGTCGAGGTCGGGGCGCGCACTCCTTTGGAGGCGCGGCCGAGTCGGTCGGAGTCGGTCGGAGTCGAGGTCGGGGCGCGCGCACTCCTGGAGTCGAGGTCGGGTCGCGCGCACTCCTTTGGAGTCGAGGTCGGGCGGCGGTCGGTGGAGCGGGCGCTGGCCGGGGCGGAGCTGGTAGCCAACGTGATTACGTCGGTCGGCGCTGCAGCTCTCTCTGTCGTTGTGTCGTGCGCTCGTTCGGGGGCGTGCCTCACCATGGCGGCCCTGCGCGAGATCATGAAAACAAAAAGCTGTTACAGGTTAGTTGAGGTCCTTTGCGGACTTTGGGCACGGTCGTCCTGCCGCGGTGTTCCTTGCGGGGGTCGCCCACTGCTGCTGTGCCGCGGGCGCGTGGCCGCGTGGTGTCGATGCTGCCGTTGTCGGGGTCGCGGTTGCTGTTGGTGATGTCGGGGCTGCTGCAGCTCGGTCGGTGGGCCTGCTCGGGGACGTCGTTGGCGGAGTTGGTCGGGACTGCTGCAGCTCGGTCGGCGCGCCTGCTCGGGGACGTCGTTGGCGGAGTTGCGGCCGCCGTTTACGCTGCCGGAGCCATCAGCCCGTTGGGCGGAGTCGCGGCCGCCGGTGCCGCCGCCGTCGTCGTCGTCGCAGTTGACAGCGTTGGGGTCGTCGTCGCGGCCGTCGGTGCCGCCGCCGTTGTCGTCGCCGCAGTTGACAGCGTTGTGGTCGTCGTCGCGGCCGTCGGTGCCGCCGCCGTTGTCGTCGCCGCGGTTGCGTCCATCGGGGACGCCACCGTCGTCGTGGTTGGCCACCCGGGACCTGCAAGTAAAAAGACGTGACGCGCAAAGGCCCCACGGTGGGCGCCAACTGTCGGGGTTCTTTACCGCCGGCAAATAATAGGATCGTGGAGAGCGCGTCGGGCCTCGGGTGGTAGTGCAAAAGGACACGGGGGTTTATACTGGTTCGGGCCACCCCTGGGGTGTAAGACCCTACGTCCAGTTCGTGCTGCTCGTGTTATTTGCACTGGTTTACAGTAGGGGGTACAAGCGGGCGAGAGAGGGAGAGTTCCCAAGTCTCTGGGGAGCGAATCGAGCTCAGTCTGGCGACTGGCTGGAGGAAGAAGAAAGTCGAAGGAGAGAACTCCTCGGGAGAGAAGAGAGGCTCCCTGCCTCCCGTAGGAGGCCCAGGAGAGAAGAGGAAAAGAGTTGATCTCCGTTGATCTGCCCCGCGCAGGAGGCCTGGCCTTCCCTTTTATAGTTCAAGGGGAGCCAGTAAAGAATAAGAGAAAGAGTACAGTCAAAGGGTAAGACGGGAAAAAAGGAGGAGTGTCTGCCCATGCTGTGGGGCCCGTCGTCCTTCCGAGCGCTGTAGCCCTGTCCGGCTGGTGTCAGTTGTGTCAGGGAGTGGTTGGCACAGTGTAGCAGCTTGACTCCGAGTGCTTCGGTCTTCCCGGTGGTTGCTTGGTTGCGAAGGAGCGAACCAGTCGGAGACGGAGATCTTGTCGGGCGAATCGGAGTCTCGTCGGGCGAGGATGCAGCTTGCCGGGCGAGACGTGGTTCTTGTCGGGCGAAGGTGCAGCTCCTCGGGCGGGACGGAGCAGCTCGTCGGGCGGTGGAGCAACCTGTCGGGCGCTGCCTGCCACTTATCGGGCGAGCATGCGACTCCTCGGGCGAGTTCGGAACTCCTCGGGCGAGTTCGCTGTTTTGCCCGACGAGTGGTGGGCAGGTGCCGTGCTGCCCGACTAGTTTCTCATGTCGCTGTGCCTTTTGCTGTGCTGTGCATGCACGTGCATTTAACATGGCAGGTCAGTGGGATTAGTAGGTCGTTAATGACTGCATGCATGGCAGTCGCAGGCATGCATGCACTTCGGCTGGACAAAAAAGAGGAGAGAGAGTCACGTAAACACATGCATGCATTTTAGGCCAGCGAACCACTCGGATGGGCTCCGAACCACTCGGAGGTGCCCTGACTGATGACGTCGTGGTTTTGATTTTTAATCGCTGTCATTGGATACCCCTAATATTGGTATCCGACAAGTACAATCTATAATAGAGAAATAGAGAAACAAAGAATCGGTTCTTCGTCATTTCTGATTTCTACTAAGCACAGCAGCATAGTCTGACCTTTCACATTGATGCTTTTTAGGAATGTTAAAAAATGCATCAATGTACAATTTGGAAAGGTTATCTTGTCTAGTTCTCACTACCAGGATTGATACTTAACTGAAGTAGCATATGGTAATAATTTGGATGCAAGAAGGGAAGTATAAGTATTACTTAAACAAGACGCCATGCTAGCCATTGCAGGATTAGTAATAGGAGTTCCCAAGATTAAATTGCATACCTTAGAGGAAGTTCCTTTCGATAAAACAAATCTACCTCTGCACCCATCCCTCTCCAGATAGAAGCAAATTCAACAGCAATGTATCTGCATTGTCCGACCACATGGACAGACGTATTTCAGAGAATTGGTAGCCACAGCACAATATATTTTTAAAATAGCAGCATGGCACTCTACCCGCCGCCGAGGATTACAGCGCGCTTTGGAAGCTCCTGCAAACTCAAGGCCTCATCTGAAGTAATTGCCAGCTCCTGCAAAAGATTATTCTCACCAGAGTTAGAAAAACCCACCAGATGGATACAGGACAATCTGAAATGAAGAAACAATGCAAAACATAAGAAAGATGGCAAACTGTTATGGTCCTAAGAGGGGCATTAAGGGGATAAACCTTGCCAAGAAGATAGCCAGGCAAGACGGCTTGGAGGGAGACTAGATTGGAGAGGAGGATTTCTTTCTTCTTTCTTGATTGATTCCAAATGATGCCATGCATCTGTTTATATAGAGCCGGCTGACCCTAGCCTGACAAGTTTATCTTATCTTATCCCTAACGACCCGATCTGATCTAACTAATCCTATCTCTGACTAATACTATGGGCCCCTGGCTCCTTGGCTGACGCCCCATAACCAAACTATGTTGTCTAAAAAGGAAGCGTTTGTCGCGCCTCAAAACAGTTTGAAGAAAGAAACACGGCACTAGACCCATTTCAAACATGCGGTGGCGAATCTAGACTACTGGAGTCTTACAATCCTTGATGTTCGGCATGTACGAGCTAACAAACAGGTACCAGTACAATCAATCAGGACAAGGAAGAAAGTTACAGAAAAGTAGGTGGGGGATCTTACAAACCTTTCCAGGTATGTTGACACGTTGAGCTCGGCTACCAGTCGCGATCAAAATATGTTTTGCTGTATACCTTTGCTTTGAACCATCAGGCTGGCCAACTTCAACAGTATGGGCATCAACTAAACTGCCTGCCCCTTCAATCATTGTCACACCAGCATTGGTAATGATCCTCTGGTATACTTCATTTAATCTAACAATTTCTTTAGTCTGCAGAGAATAAAAGTTTTTAGGGCAATGGGAAGTATGACACTCCTATCGTGCTCGGCAGTTATGGAGAATGTACTGTTGAGGTTAAGGCCTGACCTTATTTTCCAACAGCTTTTTCCAATTGAAGTTAATTTCTCCATTAATCTCCCACCCAAAATTCTTTGAATCCTGCATTTGCAATAAAACTACAATTCAAATACAATCAAACATTGCATTTTTGTGAAGGCGCACACATACAAAATAAGCATCTTCTTAGATTCCATATCATTAGCTTCCAGATCATTTTGAGTACTAAAACTTCTACCATAATAAGATAGTATAACAGCTAACCTCAAATTCTCCTCGGAAAGATGCACCATACACCAATATCTTTTTAGGAACGCAGCCACGTATCACACACCTAGGACATCAATCAGATCATTATGAGCACCCAGATTTAGAATGTAGCAATACACCTAGCAGAATTTAGCTGCTGCTTTAAGAAAACACCAGAAATGCACAAAAATAATTAGGTAATGCTTACGTCCCGCCATGTCCTCCT
>CM014270.1:74809335-74833588 GCA_004135705.1 Alloteropsis semialata | reverse complement strand
TAATTACATAGATGGACGGGAAATTGCGAGACCAATCTATTAAGCCTAATTAATTCGTCATTAGAGATTGTTTACTGTAGCCCGACGTTGTCTAATCATGGCCTAATTAGGCTCATTAGATTCGTCTCGCCAAGTTACCCGGGTTGTGAAATAGATTTTGTCAGTTATCCATATTTAATACTTCTAATTAGTATCCAAACATTCAAATTTAAAGAACAAGGCCACAGACAGATTTGGGTTAGTATTCCGAACTTGAGTGGATGACATCTGGGTCCCGAGTTGTTGGAAGAAACGGTGAAGGTGGAGAGGTGACGGACTGACGGTCGTTGCTTCATTTGCGATATGTGGGCAAAGAGTTGTCTTCCGGGAAAAGACGCGTACCAAGCGCACGCGTGGTCGCCGAATCATCGTCGTACGTGGTCGCCTGTCTGGAAACGTCGTAAAGCCCAAACAGCAGGCCCGCCGAGAGCAACGACAGCGCAGCGGATTGGGCCTGGCTTGTCGTCGTCGGTGCAGGATTATATATTCTTTTAGAGTCAAGGATTTTATTACTACTCTCTCCGATTTTTTTACATGTTATATTAGGTCTTAAGTTAAAATTATTCAATTTTGATTGACTTTATAAAAAGTATAACAACATAGACAATATCAAATTTATTTCGTTGAATCGGTCCTAAAATATACTTTACTAGTATATATGAAAGTATATATGATTGATATGATAAGTGTTGTTATACTCCCTCTGTCTATGTTTTTAAGGCGCCATATGACATGGCATAGTCTTTCAAATTACACTTTGACCATTAATTTATTTTATATTATATTATTTATGATTATAAACTTAAAATTATTGGAGAGTACATTTTATTACAAATCCAACCATATCAAGTTTACATCATAAAAATAAAAAAATATTGATTAAATTGTTGGTCAAAAATAATAAAATTTGAATCTTGATATGCGCGTGCGCCTTATAAACATGGACGGAGGGAGTATTTTTCTATAAATTTGGTTATATTATATAACGTTAATTTAGGACGAAACTAATACCACATGTATTAAAAAATAGATGGAGTACTTAAAATTGGACGCCTCCACAAATATTGGGGCCGTTCACCGATTTCGGCGCACCTCTGCTCGCTCACTGGTAGCAACGGTTACCGGAACAACATATTGCTAGGCGAGTACGTTGCAAGCCATACATTTCAATTTTTTTGCGGGAATACATTTCAATATGCGTTTATATAAGGGCAGGCAAGAAAGACACAAGTCTCTGTAGCAAGTACGAAACTTGAGCATATTGTGATGCAAAAATGAGGGACAACTCAGGCCATTTTGTCATTAGCTACACCCTATTCAGAACACAGGTCACAAGTTACTTTCACTCTCTGTTTATCTACTCGCAGAATGTTCTCAATCCTACAAGCTCGATCATTGCTCTTGTTTCTTGACTCTGATCTCGATGCCCTGCACGATAAGTCCACTCTTTACGGTGGCTGACGTCTCCATAAGGCTGATGGAAATCTCACCGCCGTCTTCACCTTCGTGACTCTGCACCTGACCCATCTCCACCTCCATCCTGCCATCAGCTCTTTCTTTTGGAAGCAGTACATTTTGAGGAATTTCAAGACGGCTTCTCCTGCTTGGCCTGTGTGTCGGCCATGAATAATCATCCCTGCCATAGACATCGAGGCAAACGTGGCATTGCGATTCACTTCCTCCAAGGCTGACAGAGGTCTCCGGGAACGGAGAAGCAAGCCCATAGGCTCTTGGAGCTACTTTGAACACCATATAAGCAGCATATGTTGAGTTTTGGGAGAGCATCTTGCTATCTATCTTGCCACGGATTTCCAACCACCAAACGTGCTCGAGTTCAGCGGCTTCCGAGAAGCTGTCACAAATTAACAGAGGTTAAAATTCGTAACAACGAACTAGAACAATTTTGATACAAGCAAGTGATTCCATAAGATGGCATCGTCAACTATCTCTGTCTGGATCCAAACAGTTGGTTAGAGCAAGGACACGAATAGTATAATTCTAAAACTAACTAAAACTCCATTGTGACTGAACAAGGCACCCTGCTATGCTCTCTCCATGCAAAGTTGCAAGAGGCCAAGCACTTCTTTTTTCAAAGCAAAAGAAAGATTACAGTTCATTAATACCATAGCATTCGACATACTAATGAAGGTCTAGGGGCTGTTTGTTTTGACTTTAGAGGAATGGAGTCGTCATCTCACTTTTCATTTTTTCAAGGAATTCGTGGGAGAGCATCCCCACCACGAACTAAGATTTCACTCCTTGACCAGCCCAAAGTATAACTCAAGGATCACAGCACCGTACCCAAGCTCAATTTTGGCACAACCACTGATCAGTATCACACTATCAAGGGGTGAAACAGAGATCGCAACTAAACACCAACTCCTCAATGGTCAATGCCATAGCATTCAACATTGTAACTTACTAAACGTCCAATCGTAAAATTCGCATAGAAATGGCAAGCAACATGTGAAATAGCAAACCTGGAACCGGTGATGGGGATCCAGCTCCAGTAACACGGAGTATCACCCCATACTATGTTCAGTTTCCTCGCGGACAGCATGTAGCACTTGGCGCCGGTCTCCCTGTCCAACCACATGCTCTGCAGAAACCAGCGATTAGTCGGTCATCCCAGAAATCCTGTGCGGCATAAAATTAGATGCGGACAGCAGCGGTTTTCGGTACCGTGAGGCCGTCGGCGAGGAGGACGGGGCTGCCACAGAGCCGCATGAATAGCGCCTTCTTGGACGGAAGCGCGGGGGGGGATCTCCCCGTCGGCGAGCGGCGGGACGTCGCGCGGCATGAAGCAGGCCCAGACGGCGTCGGAGTCGGCCGCGGCGTGGAAGGCCGGCGAGACAGCAGCGGCGCGGCAGGCATCCCGCGGCGCGGTGCGCGCGATCGACGCCACGAGCAGCTCCTCCGGCAGGCGTGCAATCTCGCAGTCGCAGGCAAGGGCGGTTTCCGTCGTCGTCGTCTCCATAGATTCCTCCGCGGCTCCGCCTTTTTCGCTTCTTCCGATTTCGACCGACTAGACTCAGGTGAGCGATGGGTACTGTGGCCTGTGTGGTGTGGCCCTGTGGGGATTAGTACGAAGTCAACAATGAACTGGAGCGGCGGATTTTATAGATGCAGACGCTTAGTGGCTAAGCTTCGACAAGCATTGGAGTGGAGGCGAAGGCATAGCAGCAAAAATATGCCGGGCACGAGGGGATGACATGTGGGTCCTCATGTGCTGCCCGTGCTCTTTCGCCTGGCAACCAAAAACGGCTAAGCAATGCAAATTCAGGCGTTGTTTAGCTGACAAAGTTTCCACTGAAAATGACAATTTTTTTCATCATGTTTATCGTGTCCCCTCTCACAAACACGCTTCTCAATGACAACTTTTTTCCGGCAAATTTCTGAACTAAACAGGCCGTCATGCTGAAAAGTTACTGCAACTATACAAAAATGTTGAAAAAAAACGTGAAGAACATCATAAAAAACGGCTAATTACAACGTGGGTTATGATGCAAACCATATATTTCGATCATGCGTTCACGTTTTTTCCTTTTTCTTCCTACTAGGGAGACAAATTACTTATAGTATGTCAGTAACAGCCCCAGCATACCAGTCTTAAACATCTGCATGTTAGCGTACCCGTTTTATAATTCTGCAGTCGTGATGCATTTGACAGCTCAATGCATTGTGATTAGCTCTACCCTGTTGTGACTACATATTACAAAATAAGGCCAACAGGCATATTGCCAGTCTTTCAGGCAAAACGTTCTAACGCCCTTCTTGTTTCTTAGGTCTAATCTCAATGCCCTGCACAATAAGACCAATCTTCAGGGTGGCTGACGTCTCCGTAAGGCTGATGAAAACCTCACCGTCTTCACCTTCATCGTTGTAGAACTCACCCATCTCTAGCTCCTTCCAGCCATCAGCTCTTTCTTGAGGAAGCAGTACATGTTGAGGAATTTCATGACGGCTTCTCCTACTTGGCCTCAGTATCGACAAAACGTTCGGGAACTCAGCCTCGCGATCCTCACCATCATAGCCATCGAGGCAAACACAGCGAGTTGATTCGTTTCCTCCAATCCTGACAAACGTCTCCTGGTATGGATTATCAAGCCCATAGGCTCTCCGAGCTACTTTGAACACAATGTAAGCAGCATAATTTGAGTTTTGAGATAACATCTTGCTATCTATCTTGCCACGTATTTCCAACCAGCAAACATTCTGTAGTTCAGCAACTTCCGGGAAGCTGACAAAGATTAACAAGAGTAAGAAATTCATAATAAATAACTAGAGTGAACTAGATGCAAACAAGTTACAAGTGGCAGAAAACCATCCCGCACCACAACAAAAATCCCATAACATAGCACTGCCCAACCTGTTTCAACTATCAATGTGTGGATCCAAATAGTTTGCTAGACTAACAGCATGCATGTATATATGACACTAACTTAACTCAATTATAACTGAACAAAGTAATACTGCCATGCTCTGTCTATGTAAAGATGCAAAAGGGCAGACGCTTAGCTATTGAAGCAAAGGAAAGAGTACTTATTCAGTAATAACATGGCATGAACATAGTAATTAACTAAATGGCCATTCATATAATTCGCATTAAAATTAGCAAGCAGACTCGTGAAATAGCTAACCTGGAGCCTGTGATGGGGATCCAGCGCCAGTATTGCGGAGTATCATCCCAAGCAATGTTCAGTTCCCTCGCAGACAGCATGTAGCACTTGACGCCAGTCCCCCGGTCCAGCCACATGCTCTGCCCGTAGTAACACATAGCAAACAGTTATTGATTAATCATGCAATCTGCGCAAAGGAGAAGAAAACAGACGCCACCAGTTTGTTGGCCTGGATTTTTTACCATGAGTCTCTCTGTGAGGAGGATACGATGGTCGGAAAAATGGAGGAAGGTAGCCTTCTTGGACAGTGGTGCAGGAGACACCTGGTGGGTGCTGAGCAGCGGGGTGAGGTCAGTCGAGAGGAAGCAGGACCAGATAGCATCAGAGTCCGCGGCAGTGTGAAAGGCCTGGGAAACAGTGGCAACACAACAGGCATCCCGTGGCGTAGTCAGGGTCAGGGAGATCACAGCTGAGAGGAGCTCCTCAGGAAGGCGCTCGATCTTGCAGTCAACCATCTCCACCGACTCCATATTGCTTCTTGTGGCTCGCCCTCGCCTTTCAGCTTCAATTTCGACATGGCACTAGTAGGCTTAAGGGCATGGCCTTTGGTATGCTCCAAAGAGGGAGTGGGAGGAGGAGAATTCATGGAAAGGAGTGAACGAACAGAAGAGTGCAAGACAAGATCTTTCTTAGGTCTAATCTCAATGCCATGCACAATAAGACCTCTCTTCCAATGGCCTCCTTTTATCTCCATGAGGCTGATGCACACCTCACCGTTGTCGCCATCCTTGTTGTAGAACTGACCCATCTCCAGCTCCATCCAACCGTCAGTCCTTTCCTGAGATAGCACCACGTTTCTACGACTCGCACGCCGGCGTCTCTGGCTGAATTTTTGGAGGCAAACTTTGCGAGTTGACGTGCTTCCTGCAACGGTGATTGACGTTTCATGGGGATAATCCAGTCCATAGTGCCGATCAGCTATCTTGAACACAATGTAAGCAGCATAGGTTGAGCTTTGCGATAGCATCTTGCTATCTATCTTGGCACGAATTTCCAACCAGCAAACATCCCTGAGTTCAGCGCCTTCTGAGAACCTGTCACGGATTAGCAAAGGCTCAACATTTGCCAAATCAATAGGACAACCAATACAAAAAGGCTGCAGGAAACTGATGATTGTCTCCTTGCATGTTGCTCTTTTAGTTATACTTTCAAACATCTCAATCCAGAAAGATAGATTCTTCTACCTGACTGTATAATTATTTTTCAGAATCAAATAATGCAAAATCCCTGTATTTACCTATCAAACATCTCAGTTCATAAAATGTTTCTACCTAACGACATAATTTTTTTTAGAATCAGAGAATGTGAATTTCCCAACAGCTATCAACATTTCAATTATTCCCCCACCCCTTTTAATTACTGAATCTAATGTACGCTGAAAATAATATTGGAGTAACATTTTTCTTTATTACAGTTTGGGATCCTTCTAATAAGCCACGTGTATATAATGGGTACACTCTACGAATGTGCATGAGCCAGGGGCGGCCCCTGGTCTGATGCTGGTGCAACTGTGAATGAATCTGTCTTGGGTTTCAATCAGCAAATATTATTATGATAGCTGCCTCGTAATTTTTAGAAAACAAATATGTGAATGCACTTAAATGCATTTCCACAAAACTCATGAAGCAAATACTATATGTACCTTATGTTTACGTGAAATTGTGCATTCACAAATGTTTTGGTTTTCTAACAGTAAATTTTGTTGCCCGTAACAACTCACGGGCACCGACCTAGTCAATACTATACACAACTCTGAACCCAGCTCAGTTAGTCGACTCAGGCACCTTCTCTCCAGCGCAGGGCCAGGGCGTCCCTATTTCCAGATTAAAGTAACAAAGTCTTTACTCTTTAGCAATTCTAACAGTAAATCTCTTAATGAAAAGGCATAACAAGTGCCCAAGGTTCCTAAAAAAATCTAACAGTAACTCTGAACCACACCAGATTCCCTGCTCCAAAATGCAGCTCTTAAACACCTATGGTACCATGCAACGGCATCCATAACACAGTATATATATATGTTGATTAGTCGTATAATTTGCAACGTAATCGGAAGCGAGGTGGAGAGAAATCGTTGAGCGAACCTGCAGGAGTCGGGGAGAGGAATCCAGCGCCAGAACTGCGGCGCGTCGCCCCACGAGGCCACGAGATGTGCAGCGCCCTCGCCGAGAGCATGTAGCACTTAGCGCCGGTCTCCCTTTCCAACCACATGCTCTGAAGACGACAACCGGTTACCCAATCAATTGACAGACCTGTGCATCAGCAAGGGAAGAAGCAGCTTCGGTTTTGTTGGGTCGGGGTCTTGGAGACCGTACCGTGAGGCCGTCAGCGAGGAGGACGGGGCGGTGGGAGAGGCGGAGGAACCTCCCCTTGTTCGACGCCGGCGCGGGACCGGAGAGCTCTCCATCGGCAAGCGGCGGGAGGTCGCGGGGCACGAAGCAGGCCCAGACGGCGTCGGAATCAGCGGCAGCCCGGAAGTCTCGGGAGACCGCGGCGGTGCGGCAGGCGTCCAGCGGCGTGGTGAGGGAGAGCGCCGCCGAGAGGAGCTCCTCCGGCAGGCGCGCGATCTCGCAGGCATCCGCCGGCGCCCCCATCGAATCGACGAGTCTGCACGAGGATTGCAGTTACGGGCCAGGGTTTTTGTTACCGACCGGTCCCTCGGAACCGCCGGCCGGCGGTAGCGGTTAACCGACCGGTTAACCGCGGTTACCGCTAAATACCGAACAAATTCAAATTCAAATTCAAAACGCGCTATTCAAACGGTAAATAACGGTTGACCGACGGTAAGAGCGGTTAGCCGGTCGGTAGGAGCGGTTAACCGGTCGGTCGGTCGGGCGGTCGGTCGGTCGGTCGATCGGTCGGTCGGAGCGGTTAGCCGGTCGGTTGGAGCGGTTAGCCGGCCGGTTGCGACATAATTGAATAATTATGCATAGAAATAGAAAATGACCACAAATACATACAAACATGGATACATAATAATAATTGTGCATAGAAATAATAGTTGTGCATAGAAATAGATCAACGGTAGTATTGCCTAGCCATTTCGTACTCGGCGGTGGACATCACATTCAAACCTTGCCTTAGAAGCAGCTCAGCTTTGTAGTCTTACCAAGTTTGACCCGTCCACGCCGATGTCGTCTGCCATTCCTGAAGTAACATATTGTACCAATGGGGGTCTTGCCATTCGTACACCCATCTCATCGGTGGCTGCGTGCTCAAATCAGGTATAGGATAGTGATAACTAGACTGGGAGAAATCGCTGTATGAGCTAGAAGAGTACTGTGGAAAGTGTGGAGTGTTGTAATCCGTCGGTTCAACCGTTCTCCTCTGGGATTCCGGTGCTCCATGGTCAATGTCCTGAGTAGCATGCGTGAATTCAGTCTCCCCTGCAACCAACCATATAGCATAATTAGTACTCACAGTGAAAAACATATGTGCATATGTACGTGCATGCACTTGAAACCTGTGAAACGAAGACCAGCACCGCCACCGCCACTGCCACCGGCACCGCCACCGCCACTGCCACCGGCACCGCCACCGCCACCACCGCCGCCACCACCGCCATCACTATCATCATCATCATCATCAGCGGAGCTGCTATCCTGAGACTCCTGATACGGTGGACTACCATCACCCTCGCCATCATCAGTGTCGTCGTCGCTCAGCACTAGTGTTGTTTTGCCTTTGCCTTTTCCCTTGGCCTGTTCTCGTTGGCGCTTCGGGTCACCCTTCGTAGGCCCTACGTGGTGCTTCCTCTTCCCTAGGTGAGTGTCACCCACATTTCTAACTTATATATACCTAAATCAAATAATACCTAAATTCTTGCAACTTATATATACCTAAATACTAACAGGCTCATACGGTCGTTCTACCTAAAGTCCTAAACACTAAATAGCTCATACTAAACACTAAATAGCTCTTACCTTCAGCTTCAACGGTCGGCCGGCTTACCGCCGCAACCGCGGCGGCCAACCGCCGCTAGGGCCGGTTGACCGGCGCTCGGAGCGGTTATCCGGGCCGGGGACGGTAGATCCACGGTCGGGCCGGCTAACCGGCGCAACCGCCCGGCCAACCGCTGCCTTGGGGCGGCGGGCCGACGGCGCGCGGCGGTTGCGGCGCGCGGCGGCTCAGGGAGAGGGAGGGAGCACGGGAGGGGGAGGGAGAGGCCGAATGGCCGTTCGTGGGGGCGTGGGGGGGACCGGGGGAGGGGTTAGGAGCGTTGGGCCTAAATGGGCCGGCCGGTTTTTTCTTTTTTTTTTTAATTTGTAATGCCCGCCAAAAATACTAAATGAACAAATATTTGAAAAATTTTGACACCATTGGATTATACGCACCTTGAAGTATTTTTTGAAATTTTTACTCTATTTTTTCATTTTTTGAATTCAAATTTCAAATTTTTAAATTTCGGCGGTTTCTTACCGGCCGGTACCGCTACCGGTCCGGACCGGTAACAGCGGTTACCGCGGTAACCGGACCGGTAACGGTCGGTAAAAAAAACCCTGGTTACGGCTCGTCTGGCATGCGATGGGAAATTAGACGGGATCTAGCGTGTTTTGCGCGAATTTCGTTCACGCCGGTCGCCCACTGGGCCTAGCCGCGATTCCTTTCAAGTGGGCTCATCCAGCACGTCCATTGGGCCTATTTCCTTTAGCATGGATTTGGGCTGCGCCCAGCCGCCGGGTGTCCCCGAAATTCCTACGTATTTTCCGGAAGATTTGATTGTCATGTATCTTTCACTGTTTGAGATCTGTATGACTCTAATTTAGTGGCTGAGATTTATTCGAACCGCAAATAAGGTGGAACCGGCACGCATGCACCCAACGGCACAGCGGGGATCACAACATGTGAGCGACAACGCGAGAGGAGGCGGCGGATGCAAGTTCCAAACTTCAATCGTTTATTTCTCTTAAACTATATGTCCAAATTGAAATCGGTTTGAACCACAGTGTTGATTAGAATTAATGCAACAAAATGAGATCCAATATGTTATTTTTATTTTTTTTGTTTTATGGTTTCAACATTTTGATATACTAGTTCAACATTTTTAATATATTGTTTCAACATTTGTAATATACAATTTCAATATTTTTTAAAAATGTATAATTAATTTTCCCAAAGTGTTGAATTAGTTTTGTAAAAATGTGTGAATTGGTTTGGTAAAAATGTTGAATATGCTTTTACAAGGATTAGAGTAGAAAATGTAAGAAAATATAAAGAGAAAACAAAAAGTTATTTCTGTGCTAACAATAGGGCTGCGACGAGAATTGATGTTTTGTTTTGCAGATTTCAAACTTATTGGCTCTAACGCTACAACCAAATTCAATTTCATTTAGACCTCTACGCATCTTAGAATTTGTTTAACAAAATAAGATCTAATATGTTTATATTTTTATTTCTTAATAAATTTCAACATTTAAATATACTGCTTTAACATTCTAGATATACTATTTCAAAATTAGTGTATAAAATTTTAAACTTGTTTATTTCTATGCTAACAATAGGGCCATGTACCCCCTGCCATAGAAGGCCAAATTGTTTCGGCTTCGGATATACCGGTTAGGGTTCAGGGTTGTTGGGGGGCGACTCCGTCCTATCGGGTTCAGAAACATGTTTGGAGTTTGGGGCGGCCATGTACCCCCTGCCATAGAAGGCCAAATTGCTTCGGCTTCGGATATACCGGTTAGGGTTCAGGGTTGTTGAGGGGCGACTCCGTCCTATCGGGCTCAGAAACATGTTTGGGTTTTGGGGCGGCCATGTACCCCCTGCCATAGAAGGCCAAATTGCTTCGGCTTCGGATATACCGGTTAGGGTTCAGGGTTGTTGGGGGGCGACTCCATCCTATCGGGTTCAGAAACATGTTTGGGGTTTGGGGCGGCCATGTACCCTCTGCCATAGAAGGCCTAATTGCTTCGGCTTCGGATATACCAGTTAGGGTTCAGGATTGTTCGGGGGCGACTCCGTCCTATCGGGTTCAGAAACATGTTCGAGGTTTGGGGCGGCCATGTACCCTCTGCCATAGAAGGCCAAATTGCTTCGGTTTCGGATATACCGGTTAGGGTTCAGGGTTTGTAACTTTTTTTTGCGTTATCAACATTTGTTTTGATAGTATTTCAACATCTTCAACATTATTCCTGCTCATGCAACTCCATGCCTAGTTTCAATTTGGTAACATTTTTTATTGTTGTACACAACATTTGTTATAACAGTATTTCAACATTTCAAACACTTTACTAGAACTAGGTTCAACTTTATTTGTGGAATGTTCAACATATCTATATGTACATTTCAACATATCTATTTGTACAGTTCAACTTTACTATGTTTAATGTTCAACATTGTTGTATTCATTAAGAATGAAAATGTTGAACATTTCTTGTTTTGTAATGCTCAAAGTCACAATAAAAATTGACATAATGATTAACATTTGGAGCATTGTTTCATTGTTAATAGGTTCTTGCTACACTACTTGCTGATAAGTTGCTGTGGAAGATCAGTTGTCAAAGAAAATGCTACATTAGAACTAGATTTTATTACCTATAATTTGTACTCTGAAGTCTGAAGCTACAGAATGTTAAGTTTATTTACAAATTTGCAACTTGCAACTTTATTTTGTGAGTTGGTACCCACCCGTTATGTTTCCCACTTAGAACCACGTACCCAGCAAAAAAATTAAAGGCAGCCAGAAATTTTTACGCGCGCAGTTTTAAAACCCAGCGTTGAAATCACTCGCGTCAAAAAAGTCAGGCGCGCCCAGAACAGAACGGAAACGAACGCTCGCGTCAAAAAATTCTAGAGCGCCCGGAACACAACGAAAAACGAACCGACGTAGGTGTTTTCTAGTATTTGGGCCTTTATAACTACTAATGGGCTTTATAGATGGTTTGTTTATATGTCTTCCGGTAGACATATAGGAGCCCCCGGGTGTCCCCGCTGCTCGAATCCTCAACAAGAAAAAAAAAGAAATTTCGACCTTCCTCGGCATCCTCTAATGATGTAAATAAAAAACCCTCAGCAATGTTTTTTTAGAACGCGCTAAGTGCGTATTTAATTAATAAAAAAATAAATTGTGACTTGTGATGGTGACTTGAGTGTTACTCCCTCCGTCCCACAATATAAGCATTTATCGATTTTCGTGGATCACGTTTGACCATTCGTCTTATTCAAAAAATTTATAAAAATATAAAAACAATTATGATATACTTGAAATATATACGATTATAAAACATGTCATAAAAAAATAAATAATATTTTTATAATTTTTTTGAATAAGATGAATGGTCAAACGTAAACAACAGAAATCAACAAATGCTTATATTTTGGGACGGAGGGAGTATGTACTGATCGATTTGGTGGCAAGCGTATCACAGTGCATGCTGACAGTACAATTTGTTCAAATTGCACAAGAATGGATCGCCTTAGGATTTTTTTTTGTGGCCTAATTCCATTTCCAGTCCTTATACCAATCATGTGCATTAGATAGATTATTAGTAAGGGGAAAACTGATGATAAATCACCTTATTGGCTTATTCTCCAACGAAAGGGTCAGCAAAAAAAAATCACCTTATTCTCCGGCAGTCGGGCGATCTCACAGGCGGCGGCAACGTCCATCGACTCCACCGCTAGAATTCTGGATTACCGATAGGAATTCGGTTGCTACGGTGATCTCACGGGCGATCTCACAGGAAGACGGGGATTATCACGTTGAATTAGGTGGGATTTCAACAAATTCGAGTGCCTTTTTTTTTTCAAATCAGATACGTCCGAGACGCTCTCTCTAGCTTCGATCGGTGGTCCAAGCGCCCACGTACAGAGCGGCCCACGGGCCCAATATGTTGGCCTGGGCGCCTTGCCTCATCAGTCATCATCTGCACGTGGATTCCTCTCGGAAAAAAAAAATGGCGAGACCGTCGTAGCTGCTGGCCGCATGGCAAACCTCTTCCTAAACCTATCGCCGGCGGCGGCGGCGATGGAAGAGGAGGAGACGCCCAGATCGCATGCGGACGGCGATGGCGACCAGTCACGGAAGCGCTACCACAACACCGGAGGCGAGGACCAGGACCAGATCAGCCTTCTCCCAGACTGCGTCCTCGGCGAGATCATCACCCGCCTGCCCACCCGCGACGCCGCCCGCGTCCAGGTCCTCTCCTCCCGGTGGCGCCACGTCTTGTGCTCATCCCCGCTCAATCTCGACGACAGGTTCCTCAGCGGCAGCCCCGCCACCTCCCGCGTCCTCACCCTGTGCCTCGTCTCCCACGTCCTCGCGGTCCACCGTGGCCCCGGCCGCCGCCTCAGGCTCGGGACCGTCTACGTTGCCGGCAACTCCGCCGCCTACGAGTACTGGCTCCGCTCCCCCGCCCTCGACGCCCTCCAAGTGCTCGAGATCCAGCCGGGGCAACCCTGCCTGGATTGGAGGACTATACCGCCACTGCCGCCGCCGGCGCTCCGCTTCGCGCGCACGTTGCGCGTCCTCAGTATCGGCTCTTGCGTCGTCCCCTCCACCGCGGCCACGCTTCGCTTCCCGCACCTCGAGACGCTGTCCTTCTGCGGCGTCAGCGTCTCGGAAGACGCCCTTCACGGCGTGCTAGCCGGCTGCCCCGCCCTGGAAATCCTCGTGCTCGACGAGTGCCTTGGCTTCGCCCAAGTCCGGATCACCTCGTCCACCGTCAGAACTTTCGCCGTCTCCGTCGCGCATTCCATGAACCCAATGCCGGAGGTGATGATGCGCCAGGTCACCGTCGAGGACGCCCCTCGTCTGGAGCATCTGGCCGCGTTCCGCCATCGTTTCAGCGGCGAATCCTTCCAGCTACGGGTGGTTAGCGCGCCCAGAGTGAGGTTCTTGGGATGCATCTCCAGGACCATCTCCCGGCTCGAGCTTGGAGCAACGGTGTTCAAAGTGACAGACCGCCGAATCGACCATGCGCACCAGGGCAAACTAATTTCTCAGGAAACGCGTTCAGAGATGTGTGCGGTTAGATTGGCAGCGACACTCCAAACTGTGAAGAGTTTGGCTCTGGAGGATGTTGATCGCACTGATGTGGTCTGCAACTTCCTGAGGTGTTTCCCATGCTTGGAGAAGCTCTATGTCTCTGCAGGATCTTGTCCTGACCCCTCGGTGAGCTCTCTTATTGTTTTTACACTGCATTTTTTGCCACTATTGTTTCTCAATCGATCGGAACTGATCATTTAACAGTTTTGGTCGTCTTCACCCTTATACTCCAGTACGAATTTGGTGTCGTGGTGAACTCTGGTTGACGGGTATTAGAGCTAGCAAAGGTTAACCAACATGTATATTTTTTTCAGGATCAATTTCTTTAAACGAATTTTAGTATCTAATTTTGATGTCAAGCCAATAGTTTCAAACAGATTTGACATTGTTGTTTCTAGAACTGTTGACTTGGAGGTTGGAGCTCAGTATAAGGTCTCCTTTAATTTACAACTAGACCATACTAATTGACAGGGAAACTTTTTCATTTCTTACTTTTCCATTTTCCCCGAAACTAAATCTTTTTTTTTTCATTGGTCATTAGATTCAGGCAAGACAAGGATTCAGAAGCGGAGGAAGCTACGATAAACAGAACCCTATCGAGTGCCTTGAGCTCCATCTAAGGAAAATAATATTGAATGGCTATGCAGGAGATAAATCAGATATCAGGTTCGCTAAACTCTTTGTTCGTCATGCACTAGTGTTGGAGTTAATGGCGATTAGATGCCGCACAAAAGATTTTAGAGCTCTAAGCAAGGAATGGATCGAAGACCAGCAAAGACAATTGCATGTGAAGAGCAGGGCTTCTCAGCATGCTAAGTTTCAGTTTGTGCACGACTTTGGCCATAACTATACTGACTTGCCCGAGGCCATCCATGATTCCTCGAGAGAAGACCCATTTCCTTCATGGTTCCAACCATAGGAGCAACCGTATCAATGGGGTCTCTGTTATAATCTAGAGATTATCTCCACTGTAACTCTTACTATAGCTCGATGCCTAATTTTGTAGGAAAAGCTCTCTGTCATGTAATGATTTCAAGTATCAGGAGTACAGGATCGGACTCCCGTTTCTTTTGATCAAGCCGTGCAGTGACGCATTATATATCGGTCCTCGGTTCTCCTCAGCAGAAGTCAGAAGGAGATTTTATTAGCTCTTCTATGGTCCTTCAAATGTCCCGTGTTTTACAAGAACTGTGGAATTTTGTTACACCGTTTTTGTGTTATAATTTAAGGTGGTACCAAGATATACTTGTTATCTCAAATTAATGACCGTAAAAAGTCTTTGAAGAGTGGTAACAAATTAAATGTGTTATTTTGGATATCAGCGTGTTGACCAGACACTACCACTTTGACCGGTACTAGTTACTAGCGCAAAAGTGTGCAAATTAAATTTGCATGAAAATTGTAGTGATTCAAATATATTTGGAAGATAAATCTAGATATACCATTTTTTAATGCAAGGATCAGAATATTTGAAGAGGAAATTAACTAGTAAATCAATAAAAATTGACATGCACGGCGAGTTACAGAGTGATGGAACAACGAACTACTTCCTCCGTTCCAAATTAGAATTGGTTTGACTTTTTTACTCTAAATTTGACCGCTCGTCTTATTCAAAAAATTGTGCAAAATATGACATCTTATATTGTGGCTTGCTTTATTAATAAAAGTTCTTCAATAATGACTTAAATCTGACTATATTTGTATAATTTTTTTTAATAAGACGAGCGGTCAAACTTGAGGTCAAAAAAAGTCAAATGAATTCTAATTTGGAAAGGAGGGAGAACCACGTTAAAACATGTGGAATTAATAACATTACAGCAAATTGTACATTTGCAATCTCATTCTGGTCCCAAGACCCCACCAGCTGGAACAAGTGTTTATCAAACACCTTGTGGGCACTGCCGTTCGTGTTGCTGTATGCAGCAGCACGTACGTAGTTTGCATGGAAGCACTGACGCAACAGGCCATTCTTCAGTAGCTGAATTTTTAAGTGGCGTTAGCCCAGAAAAGAATCAGGTTGAGAGCTACCTGTTCCTGTCTGGACCTAATTCAATCGTCACTTTCTTAGTTTTTTCTAGATTAAACTAAATTAAATCCGCCAGCACGCAGCTAACTGTTGATTAAAAATCAATCAACTGGCCGGCCCGCAGGCCGGCTCTACAGCGCTAGCAAGAGTGTTTGGGCTTTATCTCAATGCCTTGCACGATGAGGCCCCTCTTCCACCGCTGGCTATCCACCTCCTCCAGCCTCACCTCCACCACTCCTTCGTCGCCGTCGCCGGCCACCGTGAACTCGCCCAGCTCGACCTCCGCCCACCCGTCCGCCCTCCGCCGCGGGCACCTGGTGTCGGGGTCGGCCTCCCTCGTCAGCATCTTGCGGCCGTAGCTCTTGCGGAGGCGCATGTACTGCTGCTTCCGCCGGTGCATGGCGATCTCCTCCTCCCCCTGCATGTGCTGCAGGCAGATGGCGTGCTCGGTGGACGTCGTCGTCTTGCTGCTGCTGCTGCTCCCGGAGACGACGGTGACTCTGGCCTTGGGTGGCAGCATGCCGACGTGGCACTCGAGGCCGTAGGAGTCGTCGGCGATGGCGTAGACGAGGTAGGCGCCGTAGGTTGTCCCCGGGGAGAGCAGCGAGAGGCTGAGCTTCCCGCTGATCTCCAGCCAACACGCGTCGACGAGCTCGGCGACCTCCGGAAAACTGACCACGCAGTGGGCATGGAAAGTTTAGTAGTCTGCAAGCCCGTGATGATCTGTTGTTGTGGATGTGCAAAGCTACTAGCATGCAGATTGCAGAGAGTATGGGAGGCGTAAGCTATCCTGTCGTTGCTTGATGACGACGTACGACGTGTGTTGCAACTGTCAGGAGCTTTCGAGTACGTGCGGCGGCATGCATGAACGGGTGTGCAGGCATGCATGGTGACACGTGTATTGTATATATGTTGCAAAACCGCATGCAGGTGATACTCTAAATTAATAAACGGTGTACTACCTCAATCCAACTGAAGAAAATTGTCCCCATCTCCTAGCCATATCAGGATTTTTATAGTCCTAAGGGCAGCTCCAGCGTGTGTTCCAAGAGGGTGCTAAGAGGAGAGAGAAACGCCTAGCACCTTGACTAAACATTGGAGCGCAGGGGTGCGAAGCAAAAACGCTTGGCACCGGTGCCCAGATAAGCTCTCGGTGCTCTGGCACTGTGCCCTGCAGAGACAGATGAGGGAGGAGAGACGTATGGAGAGCTGGGGCATTTGATGAGGGCTATTTTAACTAAGTTGTGGGACCTATCTTAGATCAAAAGAAGGTGCTTCACACTGGAGGAGATTGGAAAAATTAGCACCTCATTGATGTGTCAGGCCGGAGCACCCTTCAAAAATTTATACACTAAAGTTGCCCTAAGATGTATATGCTTTGGATTATCAAATTAATTTTCTTGCAATGTAGTATCATCACACTGCTACAAATTCGATGCCATATTAAAAAAATCTTTGAAATATATGAATCCGTCCGTCAGTTTGATTAATTGTAATTCAATTGCTACAAATTCAATGTCATATCAATTGAAATACAAATTCAACGTATCTAACAGTTGCCGACTAAAGCTACTTATGAGGCAAGTAACGCAACGTAAGAATTGCGAAAAAGAAGTGATGTGGGACCCACCTGGATTCCGTAAGGCTAGCGGTCCATATCCAGCACGAAGGATCGTCTCCCCAGGCAATGCTCAGCGCCCTCGCCGACAGCATGAAGCATTTCGCCCCACTCCGTCTCTCCAGCCCAAAGCTCTGCACATCCATGTGCCACATCCAAATTATATTAGCCAACTACTTGAACGACTTGGCAGAATGCATGTGAATGCCACAGGAATTAATGGATAGATTAAAGAGCGCCCCTGGTGGTGGGGTACCGCGCGTACCATGGTGGCGCCGTCGAGGAGGACGGGGGTGTCGCAGAGGCGCGAGAAGAGCTCCTTCTTGGACTCGCACTCCACCGGCTGGTCGGCGCGCGCCAGGACGGCGGCGTGGTCGGGCGGCAGGAACCGGTCCCAGACGGCGTCTGAGTCCGCGGCGGCCCGGAACGCCGGCGACACCACGGACGAGTGGCACGCGTCGCCGGGCGTCGTCAGCGAGATGGCGTACGCCACGCACTCCTCCGGCAGCCGGTAGATCTCCGCCGCGCCCGTCGCCACCACCGCTGCCGGCGGCGCCGCGTCCATGTATAAATTATTCTACCCGGTCGTGATGGGACGACGTGTACTATGCGTGTATCCCCGATGACGACCGTGGCGAGCGAGCGATCACGTCGGGAGCGACGGCGGCTGCGCCGCTACTTATAATATGTGGTGGGGGAGCGGGGAATGAAGGGGCCGGGCCGGAAGAGCGAGCGAGAAGCTTAAGGGCTAAGGCTCACCAGCGGCGGGCAGCGGAACGTTCCTTGGCTGTGCTGACTCGGATCGGCGTTTGTTAAAACGTAAATGCGGCCTTCTTTTTCAGCGTGTGTGGGTGCCTGCGTTTTCCAGCCGGCCCGGCAGGCCCCGAGATCTCGTCTGCCCCACGCCGTGCTCCATCGGGAGGACTTTTTCGTCCAGGGGTTGGTGACACGTGGTAATCCGCTCATTCACTAACATTATCCCGACAACAGTGTGATGCAACCACGTACGTAACGCGATGCAATCTGCAATGCGACGATGGAAAATATATAAATGATCCTCTGCAATTCTGCATGCATGGATGTTTCAGATCAGCTTATATTCAGAAAAAAAAAATGAGGACTCTAAAAAAAAGGAAAGGTAAAGAAAAATGGAAGCTCTCTGCAAATTGTCGTCTGAGCCCAAACGACGGTGGGGACGAAACTGCACAGTTTCTCATCCATGTGTACAATCTTTCCCACTATGACGATATCGGCCAGCATGGTGTACCGTCAGAACGTCGTGTTCGGCAGTCGGGGACAATTTTTTTTTTGTCTCCAAATACTGTCGCATGCATGGAGCCCTAAACGAAGTTTATTTACAAAACCTTTTCACAGATGAGTGCAACTTTGCGCGACGAATCTAATGAGCCTAATTAATCCATGATTTGCTACAGTAATGCTACAGTAACCATCCTCTAATCGTGCGGTCAAAGGCCTCATCAGATTCGTCTCGCGAATTTGCCAGGGGATTGTGGAGGTAGTTTTGTAAACTGACTCTATTTAATACCCCTAATTAGTGGTCAAAGTAGCATTTAATGGAGGGACAAAAAATTTATCCCTCCAACCGAACACGGCCCTAGATTCAAGCATTCAGCTTATCCGGAAAGAATATATCCGATTGTACAGCCAAGTCCAAAATGTGATTTGTGCTTCAGCCTAGGTTAACTGCATCCTACTACTGGTCAGACTGATTCCGCGCGCAGTAACACTTGCGGCCGTCAGAACAGGAAAGGTCAGACAATATTGTGTAGGGTGATAAAAACCTAGCGAAGACTGACGGGTATCGTATCGTTCCAACTTTCCTCAACGTCAAGTAAAATCATCTGAAACATTAAACAATGCATAAAAGAAACTAATAAATTAAACCAGGCACATGCTGAAGAAGATGGCCCAGGCGAAGGCACATACAGAGAGGTTGCTTAGTCCAGCAGTGCAACTCAACCCCTGCCAGTCTGCTCATTCCTACCGGCTGGCTTTTCCTCTTTTGGCCCCAAGGCCGTTCAGATTTTTCACTCTTTCCATCGGCCTTTGATTTTGCTGCCCCTCCTCGTTCGGTTGTTTCACAAAGCAGAGAAGATTACCAGGGATCTAGGGGAAANTAAAGATTCATGCGAGTGCTGGCTGGGTGCAACGAAACAGATGATGGACAGTTAAACAAATGTGCGTCGAAAACTTCACCGAAGCATCGACCAAGCAAAGATGATACGATTCTAGTAGGTCATCTACACTGGAATCATTTTTCATTCATGCCTCATTCACAAATTGTTCCTCCTCTTCTCTGGTCGGTTAGAAACAAAATTGTGTTGTGTTGATGTACAAACAATTACATGTTCCAAAACTTGATGGTCGCAAACTCACGGGGAGACCACTCAAATCGGATTCTGCATTCACGATGTGTGATACCTCCAGGGCTGTTAGGTTATTCCTCTTCATCGTCCTCCTCTTCAGCTTCCTTGAGCCACTGAGTAGAGTAACAAATTGTGGAAAATCAGTTACATTTACATTAAGTTGATCATGGCAAAACATCGACATGTTTGGATTTTGGTTTAGTCAGAACCAATGAAGACACAAGCCCATGAGACAAAAATGTGTGTGCCATTAAACACCAGGTCAGATGATTTCATGAACTTGAGCTAAAACTAAATCAGTATCGTACATGTCTGTCCAAAGACAAGTCTGCCAGAGAAAATACTGACGCCACAAAGGCAGACGATTCCATAATCACAAATTAGTAAAACTGTATCAGTTGCACGCAATCAAATAATTCTAGAGTGACAGTATAACCATTCCTAGGAGTCTAGGACTGAGGTTGTGTACCAAGGGAAAACAAACTAAGGCACAGATCAAAGAGAGTGTAAGTGAATATGACGGCCTCAACTGATTCCATGAAACAATGTGCCGAAACAGGCAGGAGAACCAACTTTAGGGCAGGGCATATACCTGAATAAAAGCCTCTGACTGTTTAACAAAGACTTTGTCAGACTCATCAGCATGTTCTTTCTCTTCCGCCCATCTCAAAATTGCATCTTCACTTACGACCTCCGTATCATAGAGGAATGGCAAGATCTGCATTCAATAGCAGATTATGCAAGAATTAAGAAATAATTTCAAGGGTTCAAATACAGTATTTGCTCGGCAGTCTAAACAAAATGATTTCTAATCATGGTATACAAAATGTTGTGGAACCTCTCTGCAGTGAAATAGATGTTACCTTTGAAAACAGAGGAGAAAATTCCTTTGTGGTCTCTTGACACATTTCCTCAAACTTTAATAGTATTTCCATCTAGCAGTACACAAGAAATGATTTATGTAGCCCACAACAAGAATCAAAGGAGAAATATACCCCGATACGTTACAAACCAAATTAGAATTTTTTTCAAACAGGCCCATGAAACTTTGCAATTGCAGGAGAGGCCTTTCCAAGAATCACCATGCAACATTACAGTTCAGTATCGTAATAACACCCACCAAGACACATTATGCAAATCGACACCAATCATAGATCAAACAGGGGCACACGGTCAGACCAAAGTTCCGTGTTCTTCGTCAAACAGATAATTAAGTTAGCCTGCATTGACTCTAGTCCTCTAAAAGCTCATTTATCACCTACATTAAAGCTATGAACTACATATCTAAAACCCATGTGCCACTAGTAGCAGCAATGCAAGGCAGAATAATGGAAAAGATGATACTGTGGAGTTATTTTTCATGTTTTATGACAATATCAAAGGATGAACAGAAACACTGCATGAAGTTAGCGTTACCAGGCTAATAAACGAGAATGTGGTACCACACATCATTAAATGATTAATCGAGTTGGTACAACATGACAACAATGCAGATAATGTTCGAATTTCAGCAGATCATGGTATTTAGTCAGTAATATATTGGACTATACCTCCTCATCAACTGTCTTGGTGTAGTTCCGCAAAAGATCCTTCCACTTGCCAAGTGCTTCGGCTGTTGTCTTGAGAAGAGTATCTGAAAAAAGACGGGAAAAGCAGAGGAAAATAAGCTTTGGATAACCATCATCAGATCTAAGTGTCTACCAAGTATAAACACAAGCCAGGAACAGTACAATTTCACTAAAAACTGCTGCTAGTTTATATCTGAAATATGCAAATCTGCTACCAAAAACAAAAAAATGGCTGATAACAGGATAAATTTAGGCAAAAAACTGAAAAAAAAAAGCTATCAAAATAATCTTCTTCACTTATTTGACTGCGTCACCCAGTAATATTCAAATGCAAACCACATATAAGACCACCACAAAAAAATCCACTGAACTGAGCCATTAAAGTATTATAGTGACTATATATTGACTAAATAAAAAAATCTAGGTATGAAGAAAAAACTACTAGTAGGACTTAAACTAGCTAAAAGTTTAAAAGCATTGAATGCAAATGAATTTTGGGCATGACTAGATTAGGCTACAGACTTAGATTTGATTCTTCACCCAACAGAGCACTGTGAGCTCAGCTTTAATTCAACACAGAGTTATATATAACATGGATTACCTAATAGCATGAGTTTGTAAAATGGGTTGTACTGTTGTCTCAGAGAACTAAAAGGTTTGACATGGATCATGCAAATATGTACCCATAGTCTGGAGTCCTGGTGAACATAGTTAGGGAGTTTACTAGGGCTAGATTATGAGGAATAAGTTACGACTTGGGCACTTGTGAGGTGTTGCACACTTGTATATGCATGAAAGAGGATATATAGGATTGCTACCATGCTTACATGTGGTGATTTATTGCCATTAATCTGTGCATGAAGCACAGCCTGCATAACAATGTCATGAAAACAAGTGAACGAACCAAAAGAAATTGGCTTCTGCTTGGTAATCACCACACCAAGAATCCATACATTTTCCTATGGTAATCACCACACCAAGAATCATCACAGGTTCAAAATATTCCTACCATCTATAAAGGGCTTACCATTAGTGGATTCTGCATCCACTAGTGCACTCTTCATGACAGAATAGAACACAGCTCCAGCACAATCTGCATGTTGAAGGCTATAAGCCAACCTGAAAAATAAGCATGGTATCACGGTCAGTGCAACCAACCGTGATTGCTATAGCAACACTGCAACAGAATTGACAAAACTATAGCATGTATTGTTCATTGTCAATTTGCAAAAAAGTTGGATGGAAACAGCTGCATCTATCAATGTAATTAGTCATCTGAAATGAAATTGAAGAGAACCAGTACGCCATAAATTAACAAAACTAGTTAATTCCAATAATATGGAGCTTACAATTTCCAAGTTTGTCAGAGAAAGCTTGCAGGTGGGCAATAGATTGTTGATCTAACCTTGTCAGTTTCAAATAAACAAAATTAACTTCCGCTATTAGAACACCTTTTCCTCTAGCAATGCCAGTAAACTAAATTAACTAGTACAAAGCATATTGAAGGGATTGATTCCTTTCATGTTCATATAGTTTTCAATACTTAGGGCCTGGACAGGGAAGATTGCTCAGGGCATACTTTGAACTCAGTTCAACCCAAACTTCCAATGCCACCTATCCATACAGGTCCTTAATATTTCTCAGTTTTCACATGTGTCTGATAGGAGAGAAAAAAATCTTGCACCTGAGGCCATTAATCTCTAGTATCAAATTATCTCGATTAACACCACCACCCAGAGCTCGTTGGAATGTCTCTTCCACCTAAACAGGGCAACCATTCAGCCAAATGGGCAGCAAGAAAGAAAAGGAAGTATATATTTCATAATCAGATATACGTAAATAACCTCTTTCTCAAACTTAAAAATATGATCGTCATCCTCAATCGCACTGTCTGAAGAATCATCTTTATCTGGTAGAGCCGGATTGTTGGATTCATCTTCTGACCCATCATCTTCAGACACAGCACGCTGCAACTCTTCAAGTTTTTCTTTAGGAATCGGGGCAATTGATTGTCTCCATTCTTCAAGGATCCCAGTATCACCGCTTGTCCATATGTAACCAACAACACCACAGGTCCCAGTCTAGTTGATGAGATCATGAGAAAAAACCCAAATGATTATAAAGATGAAAGATCATGGCAAAATTGTATGACCTAGATAGTTCCCCACAATCAGCACCAAAATTCCATGAATGTTCGAAATAAAATCACTTGAACAAATACGAATATAAGGATACCTCGGATGTTCCGGACTCATCCTCTTCAGAAGGAACAGTTGCTTGATCGCCATTACTCCTCATGCTGGAAAAGGCTGCAAAGGAAAAAAACAGTTCACCGAGTAGAACACGCAGCAGGTTACAGGTTCACAGAAACGAAATGAATAGTCTGACATGGATAGCAAATAAAGTTTAAGATTCTGCAGACTAACGTGGACTATCTGTAACTCCAGAGTTGGTGTCAGCATACTCAAGTTCTTCATCGCTATCTTCATTTGAAGGCTGAGGAAGCAATGAAATTTTTGAGTGGGCAGGAACAACAACATTCTTTCCAACCTCAACCTGAATGATAGAAACACAAGTCAGGTTGTGTAATTTTGTTATTGGAGGAAAGCATTGAGCGTATTAATGTTAATACTGTGGCAACTTACATTAAATGACAGTACACAACCAGGTTCAACAATAGCACCTGCTCTTAAATGGACACCATCAGAGATTAAAGAGTTACTAACTTTGCATCCATCTTCAATTATGACATTATCCCATATATATGAGCCATTAATCAAAACGTTTTTCCCAATCTTGCAGCCCTCCCCGATAACTGAATTTAATATTTTGCAGTGGTCTCCAATGCTAGTCACACTGCCAACAGCAGAATTTGCACCAATTTGTGCGGAAGGTGACAATGTTACATCTGTTTAAAAAAACATGCACAGTTAGTTACCAGAAAAATAGAGAT
>CM014270.1:74770447-74809271 GCA_004135705.1 Alloteropsis semialata | reverse complement strand
TTGCCAGCCCAAAATATAGGGAAAAAAGAGTGCTCAAGAAATATAAAATGCATTTTAACAAAGGATACAAAATCTTTCGTGAAGCTAGCTACATCTCTATTAGCTCATCAGCTTACAGGACACTGAATGCATCCATATCTCTAACTATTCCAAAATGACCCGTCTAATAAAAAGAATTAGACGAAATAACTGCCTACCCACTCACATATGGACAATTGGACAACAAACATTTTTACCCGAAGCGAACTTTCTAGTTTCCAACGAGGCACAAATAAACTAATATGACATATTGTACAACCTTAGTAAAATCTTCAAAGAATGAGATATTTCCTAAGGTCAGATATGGAACTAAACTTTAAGTTTATCAAGATATGTTGAAGTAAGCAAATAGCTAAATGAAATATGAAAAATAAAAAAAACATAGCAAATAAGAAAAGGTCTTCTAGATTTTTATTTCTTGTTTTTCAGGAAGCATGAACCGAGGAACATTAAGTCGATAGCAACTGACTATTAAACTTATTGTTAAAAAAACAACGTATACCTGATGCCTTATATATTCCCTGCCTATGAAGTCTACTTTCTGAACAATCACGATTGGATATTACATCAGGCACCATAGGGTATGTCCACCTTTGGATTACATCTTTGCTCACTGTATCATAGCTCCTAAAATTATCAATCCTTGCAGCATATCCAGAGCGCAATTCATGAGTATAAATTTTGTACCCCATAATCTGAAAGAATTGGTAAGCCATTAGTTTGTTGCAAAAGAGGCAAACAGCACATGTCCTTTTTCTTACTGTGGCCGAGTAGTAGTGAATCAACTTACATCATCAACTAATAAGCCCTTCACGAAATGACGCCGAAGATGTTGATAATCAAAGTTATCGGTGAAAAGACTTAGTACTTCTGGAGAGCAGATATCAATATAGCAGTCCTGCCAGGTAAGAAGTGATCAAAATAGAAAATAAGATATGCAGATTAAGATGTTTTGAATTGTAGAGTTTCAAAGCAAACCTCCATGTCATTATGCAGCTGGAGAGTAGGATTATTGCTCAGTATATCCTTATCAATTGTAACATACAAATGTGAGTTATCTGCCTTGTCCTCGTAATAAAGTAATTCCTTTGTCTCAGGATCTATCGCCATAACAATTTCATCATTACCCAGACGAGTCTGGTGTGTCAGGATAGAAGGTTTTGAATGCTTTATAATCATAGTCATAACAGCAAGTGGATCCTTTTTCTTCCGGTCCATATGTTCCTGGAGAGCATCCTTCAAGCTCATATTACTGATTGTATCGCCACTGATGAGAACGAAATCTCCGCGTATCTACAATATAAGGATGGGTTCATGAAACAACTGAAACTGCAAATCGAGTTAAATGAAATCATAAGCATGGCAATGCACTGAATCTCATCAAATCCACACAATATTACTACGTTGCTGTTGTAATGCAATCACATAGTTTAGTGCTGAGCTTCTTAAGTTGGACTGAACTAGTGTTTAGTTTCTTTTAAAGAGCATGTTAACAAACTAGCAGAACAAGTCGAAACGAAACAAATGTGTTTTAGGTGTCCACAGAAACACATACTGCTATGCTTGTCTGCAGTTAAGAGAAATACTACAATTTACTCTCTTAATTAGTGTCACTGCCTCACTGATAGCTTTAACACATTCTAGAGTCCCCTCCTGAGGCAACCAGCATGCTGTACTCGTCTACTTGACAAGGGGGTAGTGCTTTGTTCCTTAACTAAAATGGCACCCCAAATATGTGACTAAAAGATCAATCTCAGACCTCCTAGTCCTAGCTATCAGTTGAAGACAGTACTAGGCTTCACCCTCAGACCTCCTAGCTATCGGTTAAAGTCAATACTAATAAACTCAACAAAAAGATCCAATGTGACAGCCACGCAGAACACTGAATTTGGAATCCACAACCACGCCGAGCACTAAAAAGCATTCAAAATTCGCAATGGGTAAGCAGGAACAAAACTTACCACGCCGCGGTCGAAGATGACGCGGAGCGCGTCGCCAGCGCTAATCGCGTCGTGCGACTCGACGGCCGTGACGGCCATGCTCCCGGCCCCGGCCTTCCCGCCCCACCCGGACTTCTCCAGGTATTCCTTGACCTGGTGGGAGTGCGCGCAGCAGAAGACGAAGGCCTCGTCCACCCCCGCCGACTCCAGCCATGTGAGCGTGTACTCGATCATCGGCATGTGTACCAGCGGCAGCAGCACCTGTGCGAAGAGGCAGCAGCAGAGCTCCTTCAGGGACAAGCGAAACGGGAGCAGGGATTCTCGAGGTGAAGCAGGATTTGGGAGGCCGGGAGTACCTTGGGGCGCTCGAGGGTGATTGGGCGGAATTTGAGCGTGAAGCTGTCGGCGAGGAGGACGGCCTGGAGGGGAGGCGGGCGCGCGAGGTCCTCATGGTCATCGCCGGAGGCGGCGGCGGCGCCTCCTCCGCCCCGGCTGCGGGATTTCTTCTGCGACATGATTGCTGCGGATGCGGCGGCGCAGAGGTTCGGATTCGGAGGTTTAGGTCTGGTCGCTCGCTCGCCCGCGGCGTCGGCGTCGCCGTGCCCGGCGAAGTCTGGACTCTGGATGGGCGGAGCGGATCGTAGATGGGCTCTCTTGCACTTTGGGCTTTTGGAGTCACTTTTACTTAGTTACTTGGGTTGGGCACCGCGTTTTTCCGCTTACTAAGTGCATGAGTTTCGTGAGGGCTCCGTTTCAATTCTATCTATTCTTCTTGGGCCCCAAGTTCCTGTACATAATGTTGGGCCACCCAGCTCACTCAGCTGTATTTTTTGGGGAAAAAAAGTGCATTTGCATTTGCTATTTGTCATGTTCAATATTTGTAGAAGGTTATTAGGTTTGAGCTTATGGATGCCCTGCTGTAAAGAGTTGTTTCCACTGCTAAATTTTGTAATGACATTTTGAAATAAACGGCATGCAGTTTAGTGGTTTTAGTGGTTATGTTAGCAATGATGCATCCGGTCAATTGTTTTGTTTGGTTCCACTTATATGGGATCTAGCGCGAAGGGCGTGCCAAGATATATTGTTTTATTTTTACACATTTACTATTGTACTAGTAGGCTTTGTTTCTCCATAAATATATACATATGAGGCTGTCTACCTCATATCTGGGTATATCCTTTCCTCTCCCACACCCATATTTTTTTGGCCATTGGATCAAGATCCAACAGTGGAACCACTTTCTTTTACCTCCCATCAACCCTCTTCTTCCTCCCTCCTGTTATTCTCCACTCCCCCGCCGTCGCCCTGCCTGCACAGCCGCGGCGCGGTAGGGGCCGGCGCGGGGCTCCGACGATACCCTACCGCGCCCGCAGCTGCCTCCGCGCTCTCCCTCTCGGTGCTCCACCGCCGCCGCTATGGCCGTCGTTGCCCCCACCGCTACCCTGCCCAACCGGTAGGGCTGTCAAAAAAGCTCGAGGATCGTAGATCGCTCGAAATCGACTCGCTAAAAGCTCTCCAAATGAGCCGAGCTCGAGCCCAATCTCGAGCTCGTGAGCCCCAACGAGCCGAGCTCGCACAGCTCGCTAAAGCTCGGTAATATTTTCACCTCTCGGCTATTGGGTACACTGCTTTGTGTTTCTTTTCTATATCATTTAAAATCTCAGATTAGATAAGCAATTCTTAATTAAAGTGTAGCCTATAGAAGCATAATGATGATTCATGAGCTATTGATCAGAAAAAATGAGATGTTGACTTGCTGTGTCTGCTCGAGTGGGAAGAAACAATATTAAACGAGCCCATGCGAACCGAGCTCGAGCCTTCTCGAGCTTGAGTCGAATCAAGCTCGAGCTTATCAACAGGCTCGGACGGATCTCAGGCTCGGCTCGAGCTCGAGCTTGCGGCTCCAGGCTCGCTCGAGCTCGGCTCATTGACAGCCCTACCAACCGGCCTCCTCCACCGCCCGCCTAGTGGCGCCATAGACGCCGGGCTCACCGCCCCAACGCCCGCCACCTCCGCCGGGCCGGCCTGCCACCACCAGCCCTCCCTCTAGATCCGGATGGAGGAGATGGCCAGACCCCCCTCCCCCTTAACCCCAAACCCGGACCCTAACCTCGTCGGAGGTGGAGAACAAGCCGAAGCCACCATGGATTGGTGGAGGGACAAAGAAGAAGGCTTGGATTTGAGGAATAAGCAAAATCTAGGTGTGAGAGGACAAGAAAATACACAAGTAGGATATAGCTTTCCCCTATATGATAAACTTCGAGTAACGTGAATGGACATCCAAAATTCAAATAGGATGGGAGCCAATATTTTTTTTCAGTTTGTCTTTCTTCCTTTGTTCCATAAGCACCTAGCTTATTATTTATCAAATTAAAAGTTTTACATGTAATGTGATATGAAAAGGGTTGCTTAATAATTAATACACTCGTAGAAACTTTGTATCAGAGAATGTAAATAACTAGTGGAAATGGAAAAGAAAAATTATATACCTATATTTCCATAGTCCTTATCTATATGAACTCTTTTCCCTTCCTTTTTTTTGTTTACTCTGTTTTATTTTATACATCTGGGAAGTCCAGCGCATGCCCTTTTTACAAGTACGAACGCTGCTACTGTTAGATGACAGAGAGGTGCCCCTTCTCCTGCACATATGCATGCACACCACGGCTTCATACAAGCTTTTCTTCAACGGCCTGAACTACAAGCTTTTGTCCCTCGACGCTTAACCACGGGTAATGTTGTCATCGATATGAGTTCATACATTATTTGCAACATAAGAAGGGGAAAACTGGAGTTTGTGCACTTAAGCTGGATATGACATAGGCATATGACCGGGTGAAGTGGACGTACCTCCAGGATACTATGCTGCTCTAGGTTCTCTGAGCCCTGGTGTAATATGGTGATGAAATGTGTAACATCAGTCAATTTCTTGGTTCGTATAAATGTGTTTTGTTTACGCCAATCTTCGAGCCATGGCGAGGTATTCGTGTCAAGGTGACCTGATATCAGGGACGGAGACAGCCAGGGGCCATGCGCCCCCCCTCCCCCCTTAATTTTTTTTTGAACCACCTCTATATCTAATATGATAATCAATCACGTGACCATAATATGCCTTTATGACTCACTATTTCATCTGTACTAGATAAAATCATGTGCACGGAAGAGATCATATGCTTGTCTTCCCAAGAAAACACGCTTTTTGACTCTGTTGGCCTTCCTTCACAGCTGCTGCGGCTGCACTCCTCTCTCTCTCTCTTATACTCTTGGGGGACAATTTTTTTCACCCTACTTTGACCACTAATTAGGGGTATTAAATAAAGTCAGTTTATAAAACCACCTCCACAACCCCCTGACAAATTCGCGAGACGAATCTAATGAGACCTTTGACCGCATGATTAGAGGATAATTACTGTAGCATTACTGTAGCAAATCATGGATTAATTAGGCTCGTTAGATTCGTCGCGCAAAGTTGCACTCATCTGTGAAAAGGTTTACAATAGACTTCATTTAGTACTCCATGCATGCAAGATTCCTTTGGATAATTTTTTGATCAGTTCCATCCGAACATGGCCCAGTCTTCTTCCCCCCTCCTCTCTTGCCCCTTTCTTCTACAATTCTATTCTCCGAGGCGTCCAAGGTCAAAGTAAGCCTGTTCGGTTGGCTGGCGGCTGGTGGCTGGTGCTGATTTGTTGTGAGAGAAAAGTACTGCTGGCTGGCTGGTGGCTGGTGGCTGGTGCTGATTTGTTGTGAGAGAAAAGTACTGCTGGCTGGTGGCTGATAAGCCAACCGAAGATCTAATCCCTTTGGAGTTCGCACCAAACAGATTCAAGATACGAGTTGTATTGCTAAATTTCAGAGCTTATTCTCAAATAGAAAAATCATATGTAGCATAAATTCTAAAGTTTTGTTTGCTAGTTAAACTAGTATTACATCTTTACAGGGTCATTTTGTAGCACTACCAGATAAGCATATTTTCTTTTATTTATTTTTCTAGGATAATCATGGTGACAGCTAAGAATAATACAATTTATTCTTATTACAAGAAGAAAGAACAAGTTGTTCATGAAACACAAGATGATGAGCTAATTTCCGAAACTAATGCTCAAGATGTACAGCAGTTTAGCGAATGATTTGAATTGGCCCCCCATACAAAATTCCTGGCTCCGTCCCTGCCTGATATCCCCGTATCTTTTTCTGCTTTGTGCCGAAGGCTTAACTTGTACAAGATGTTTTGGACAAGATTTTAGTCAAACATTGGGAATATAAATCATGAATAACTTTTAATTCGTTGAGTTTGAAAATGTGAAAACCATATGAATAGATTTGTCTTGAAAAATATTTTTATAAAAGTATAAATATATTATATTTTAATAAATATTTTTTAAAAAATAACAAGTCAAAGTTACATTTTGGAGACCGTGTCGTTGTCCTAAACGTCTTCTAATTGTGATATAGAGGGAGTATGCTAAAAAATATGGGGCTCCAATTTATTGCTCGGTGAGTAAGGGTTGGCTTTCACGCACCTTGGATTTCTCATCTAGTCTTTGCCGACGATTGCCTGGTTTTCTGTCAAGAGTCGAGAAGAAATGTAGACCGATTAGTTGATTCTGAATATAACACGGGATCCGGACAGCTGGTAAATAAGCAAAATCCACGGTTTCTTTAGTGGCAATTGCCTAGATGAGGTGAAACAAGAGGTCAAGGGTACCCTGCAGATACAAGTAGAAGCATTGGGGGAGAAATACTGTACCTGGGTTTGCCAACTGCAGTGGGGAAAATCAAATTGAATTTTTTTTTATCATAGGCCCCGTTTGGTTTTCCAGTGCTAGAAACTGTTCACAACTTTGACCACTAATTAAAGGTATTAAATAAAGGTATTTTACAAAACTAACTTCAGAACCCCTGCACTAGGAACCCTGAAGAATCTAATGAGGCCTTTGACCGCATGATTAGAGGATGTTTAGAGGATGGTTACTGTAGCATCACTGTAGCCAATCATCGATTAATTAGGCTCATTAGATTCGTCTCGAAAAGTTACGCTCATCCGTGAAGAGGTTTTGCAAATAGACTTCATTTAGTACTCCATGCAAGAAAAATTTCCTCCGTGCTAGATACTAGACTAGAAAACCAAACATGGCCATATTCTTCTGATCACGTTAGAGGTTTTGTCGATGGGTGTGGTGAGAACCCCTGAGCTGTGCAGGAAGAGAAGTTTGGATCTTTGGGCTAAAGTTTAGCCCTTGTCACAGGGCTAAACTTTAGCATCGAAATATCCGATGTGACAAGACTAAACTTTAGCTCTGCAGGATCCAAACAAGGCCAAGCCAATGCTCAAGCTGTGCCAAACTGCCAACCTATGCCATGAGCTGTCTTAAATCATCAGGAACAGTGTCTGCCTCGATCTCTCTCTGTTACTCGCTTTCTGTGGCTTGCTCCCACCGGACCGACTGAACACGAGAAACACAGCCTGTTCGCTTGGCTTATCAGCCACCAGTCAGCAGTACTTCAGTCTCACAACAAATCAGCACCAGCCACCAGCCAGCCAGCAGTACTTTTCTCTCACAACAAATCAGCAACAGCCACCAGCCAACCGAACAGGCTGATGGTTGGAAGGGGACACTGTAATACCAATCTGGAGTGAATTGTGTGCTCCGCACCCAAATGGTTGAAGAGGACAGAGACCATCCTCTTTTACTGACCGTTTGCGACAGCTTGTTGGAACAGTATACATCAAACGTGGACAGGTGACATCAACAAACATCAATGCATGGTAATTGCGAGACACGCATCGAATCTGGCTTTTCTTCATGGAGGCCTCCATCATTGTTGCATAGAAAATTCGGAAAAATGAGGAATGCCTTGATCTTTGACAGGGCAAGAGCTGCTCATAGGTTTTGGATCATAAGCTTCAAACTGCAGGTTCTTCAATTGTTTTGCAATGGCTAAAGTCAGATTAGATAGCTTCTTTCCCTTGTATATATCCCCTCTCCTCGTGTAAGGCCCTGTTTAGTTACATCGAATTCGACCAAAAGTATCTTTTTGAAAAACGTGCCCCTCTCTCTGCTTTTACGCTTTCCAATGCATTTTGCTATAGTCAATTCGATCGAATTCGCGCGAACTAAACAAGGCCTAAGTATCCCACTTGTTTAGCATATTATGTTGATGACTTGTGATGCTGTTTTTGTGTGGTAGAGCAGTTTCTGCTGCCCCATTTCTTTAATGATATATGGCTCTATGTTTATTTATGGGTGATTTTTTTTCTTATTCACTAAAATTATTTTTGCGATTATATGATTTATGAATGTATTTTACAGGATGTGCTCATGCCCCCAATCTTTTAATGATAAAGAAGCTTTTCATTTTCTATTAGTTATCTGAGGATTTTTAACCTTTCTTTATAGTTCATCCATCCCAAATTACAATTTATTTTGGGCAAAGCCACTTGTAATTTAGGAAGGAGGGAATACTAATAATCATCATAAGATTTAGTTATCCAGCTCTAGAGGGAAGGGTGTGACCCAAATATTTCCCTTTTATATAGCTTTACTCTTCCGTCAATCTTCATAAAAAATTTAAATTTTGAGTGACGGGCAGAGACATCCTGGATACAAGTGCCATCAGACCAGTATTTTTTTTTCAGTTTCTATCTCTTCGTTGATCCATAAGCACTTTATTACCCATCAAATTAACAGTTTTACATGTAGTATGATATCAAATAAGAATGACTATACACACTTGTAGATTTTTTTTCAAGAACATAATACACTGTATAACTGAAAAATATATACTGAATTTTCAAAAAGCTTGTGTGATTGTATCATCTCTTTTCCCTTCCCTTTTGTGTTTGTTTCCCCTGTTTATTTCATCTGGGAGATCCACGCATGTCCTGATTTTACAAGTATGCACGCTGCTGTTGATTGATGACAGGCAGGTGCCCTTTCTGCTGCATGCACACCACTGCCTCGTACAAGCTCTTCCTCAGCGGAGTGAACTCCAAGCCCAGGTCCTTGAGCCTCTGGTTGGAGAACTTGTACGGCTTCGCCATTGGCTTGCCGTCGTCCTCACACCTAGTATATGTCAAGGCAGAAACGAAGATTTCCGGAGTCAGCAAACGCATCGACACAACGCAGAGGCGAGGGAAACAGAGGAGGATCACCATGGCGTGAACTCACTTGGCCGTGACTGGGTACTGCGGGAAGAGCTCCCTGAGCATGGCGATGAGCTGGGCGCGGTGCAGCACGGTGCCGATGCAGAGGTAGCGGCCGCGCGCGCTGGGGCGCTCGTAGGCCAGCACGTGCGCGCGCGCGACGTCGCGGACGTCGACGTAGGCGGCGACGGCGTTGGGGTAGGACTTCTTGGTGCCCATCAGGTAGCGGGCGACGTGGTTGCTGCTGAAGTTGAGCGTCTGCTGCAGCATCGGGCCCATGGTCATGCACGGCACCACCACGGCCAGCTGCAGGCCGCGCCTCGCCGCCTCCTCCGCCGCCGTGATCTCCGCCATCATCTTGGCGCAGCAGTAGAGGTTCTGCACGGTACGTGTTCGACGTAAGCACGGATGAGCATACATGCCCCTCCGCTACTGAATACAGAGAGGATCAAGAGAGAGGATGGCATTTGGCAAGCTAAGCTTACATCTGTCTGCTTGCAGAACTCGTAGTCGCTCCAGCATGTCTCGTCGAGGACGGCGTCGGGGCTCCGGTTGGGGTCCATGTGCACGGCGCCGTACGAGGAGGTGAATACCACGCGGCGCGCGCCCTCGTCCGCCGCGGCGTTGATCACGTTCCTGGTGCCCTCCACGGCCACCGGCACGAGCTCCTGTAGTTGATCAGGCAGCGGGAGCGAGTTAGCACATGAGCAATGATCCCAATGCGCCGTAGCTAGAGTAGAGGTTTTGGCAACTGACAGGGTCGTTGGACACCGGGGAGGCGACGTGGAAGACGCCGTGGCAGCCGCTGAAGGCGGCGCGGAGCGACTGGTAGTCCAGGACGTCGGCGCGGCACAGGGTGAGCCTCTCCTTGGCCCCTTCCAAACCAAGCAAGTGCGCGTTCTTGCTGTCCGCTGCGCATGCAAACATTCAGGCACAAAACATGAGAACGTTTATGCAGCGTTATTCTGATATTGTGACAGCAGAAAGAGACTTCACTCACCAGGGTCCCTTGCCGTTCCCCTGACACGGTATCCTCGCTGAAGGAGCTCCTTGACCACCCACGAGCCGATGAAGCCGCCTGCTCCGGTCACGCAGACCAGCTGCGGCTGCTGCTCACCATTGTTGGCCTTGGAATAGGACGACATGGCGATCTGTCAACGCTGAATTGCTAACGGAACCAATGTGTTTGCTGGGATGGACCAGACCAGTGTCTTCCTTGATCTCTCTCTCTCGCTCTTCGATCGATCCTGTGTGATCTTGGCCTGTGTGGTCGCTGCCCGTATTTATACTACCTCCAGCCCGCCAGTACTGTATGGTCGGCGAGAGGTCACGGGTGGGGGAGGCGCAACTGCGACTTGCTTCCTTGGCGCGAGACATGGGCATGGCGCCGACGGGACGGGAGGTTTCCGGCGCACGCGTCTGTTCATTCAGCGGCGGGGGCAGCAGCAGAGCACAAGGCGCGGGCGTCGCGCAGCCGGTGGGTTTCGGGCTCTCGCCAAATTCAGGGGCGCAGGAGCCGCGTGGAGAGCCGCGTGGAGAGCCGCGTGGATTCCGTCTCTGTCTTTGGGGGGGGGGAGGGAATCGTTGTTGGCCACCAAGGCAACTTTGGCACGTCGTGGAGTCCAAAACCTTGAGAATCTCTCGCACGACTCGAGCAAAACCGGCGCATGAGCTACTGGTAAAACCGGCGCAGGTATATTCCCAAAGTGGTTTATTCAAAAATATTCCCAAAGTGGCATGACGTACCAGAGCAGACCAGAAGATGCACCTGGAATGGTCGGGCGTTGACAGCAGAACTGCTTTTGCTGGAACGGCTGGAATGTGGTTCCAGTTGACAGGATTTGTGCCCCGTGTTTGAGAAGCAGCAGAGCCGTGGACCTCTTGGCGTCTTTCTCGGATTGGTGCGCCGCCAGTGGGCGCTTTGGCCAGTCTGACGACAGGAGTGGGCAGGACGAGGCGAGAAGCAACTCGTGTTTGTGCTCTTACTCAAAGACAGACGAGACGAGGCCACCGGTGGGCTGCACAACCGGCCCGCGCCATATCTTGTGGGCGCCGAGTCGGCACTGGAGTGGATAGTGGGTAAAGCTACACGGACGACGGACCAGACACCCGGCCCATGACCCGGTCGGTGCTGACAGTGACCGCTTTCTCTTCTCGGCCCAATATCTTCACAAATTCCTCTAAGGCCCGATATACAGCTACCATCCTCATGGGCCTATGATCTTCACGCACAAAAGCAAGGCTCCATTCGGTCTGCAGCCGCTCTAGCCAGGAAAACAATCGGCCCATGCGTGCCCAGTTCCCATGTGTTGGCTACGAATTCCCATTTGTTAATCAAGTGTACAGTGCGCTGCGATTTTGCGTTCCGAAAGCGTTGTTCGCCATTAGTAGGGGACAGTCTTTCTGAATCTGGACTGTGAGCCGACAACGAGTACTATTTGTGAGGATGGCAAAAGTCCTCTTCAATTCAGAGAGCGCTGAACACAAGCAATCTTCACATGAGCAAATGATTCGTATCCATCCTCCTCCTCGACAATCTCAGTTTTCATTGGCGTGCAGCAGAGATAACTAGGTGCTATAATAACCCCAGTGGCCAGTGCAGTGATCAGTGAAGACCATGAACTGCCAACTGGGTTCTGATGCCTCTTTTTTTTCCCCTGAAAGCATCACTCTGCCTTAACCCAATAACCCTGATCCACCTCCAGTCCTCCCGGTGATTATTGTCACAAAATTTCTTCAGACACCTCGTCAATCAATCCTATCAGTTTAATCACGGATGCAATGCCCTATAGATTACACTAGTACGCGCTTCCTGCTTTTGCATGAAAAGATCGTTGGAATCATCCACTCCAGGCTTGACATGCTTGCACTTTCAGACACCAGTGCATGCACCGCCGAGCGCGCGAATCATGAACCGTGACAGCTCGCAGGGCAACAATCATGCGGAGCAGGGGAACAATGGGCGCAGCACCAACAGCTCGAAAGCAGCCCATCCCTTCCCTTCATCCTCTGTCCTGGCCCGCCACCCTCATCGACGGCATGCTCGCCCACGGGCCACGGCGCTCTTCCTCTCGACACCTCACGCAGTCTGCGCAACAACCTGAGACTGAAAGCAATCAAGCGCGATCGACCGATCCCATCAGGCCCGTCAGCCCTGCAGAAACACACAAGCACCGCAACTGATGCGCACGGCGGCGATCGCAGCACCGTCGCTTTCTGAACTGCAGCAGATACGCACAGCCAGTGCTTGATGCCTTTTAATGGCACCCATGCTTCCGGGCAGTTGCAGCCACCACCATCCTCAACGCGCACGTCGGCTGCCATCTCACATCAGGCACATGAGCACCATCACCGAGCAGGATTAATGCCTGGTAACCCGCAGCAACCAGCCAACCAAACGAGTTCGCATTGAAAGCTAAGCCACCAATCTCGCTCGCTGCACTGCACCTACAACTCCAGCAGCCGAGATCGGTGTGAAGGGGATGGAGGAGCCATGCCCCTCCATGTGGCTTTGGCTTGGCTGCCTGCTATACCAGGTGCAGGCCCCTGCTGAATGCTGCTCCATCAGGTATTCAGGTCCGAAGCTCCAGTGGCTCCACGGCAGGTCAGCAGCTGAAGAGGATTGTGGAACAGAGCTCGTCGTGTTCCGGTGCAGCTGCTGCAGCCACAAGATAAGCCAGTACTACACAAGGTGAGAATTCTGATCCAAGTTGTGCCGGGCAATAAAACGGTTCCCCTGCCGCCCGTTGATCGAGTGCCGATCCCAGACCAAGAGGAAGATATCATGGGCCAAAGGCATGGGGGAGTGTCGTCAGGTGGTAAAAGCGGCAATAATCCGCACAGGGAAAGGGCACGCGACACACCACAAGGCTTTGGTCAAAAGCCATGTCACTGCAGAAGCTAAACATCTTTGCCCAAAAGGGCATGGGTATGATACCTCGATGGGCATCGAAAGAATCGAAGATCCTCTTTGCGATGCAAGAAGGGAGGGCATCCAAGCTCAACGATGCGGCACGCTCACTCGTCTTTGAGCAAGCACAGCTGTGTCAATGCCTCAATGGAAAGGAGGCATAGGCCGGGGAATGCGATGGAGGTGACAATGGGCGGGAACAAGACGCTGCACTTTTGCCGCCTTTCAATGTGAGAACTAGACGTGAGCTTGTTTCAACGATTGTGACAAATGCTTCTTGCAACAGAGTGTCATCTCAAGGACGGAAATTGTACGCATTTATGGAGCTTCATGCAGACCTCATTTATCCCAGCCCAGCACCAACACTTATAACGTTTTGCATAACACATATTTCCCAATACATTTTTTCTCTATGTAAACACTATACATAACGCGAAAATACTATGCATAACGCTGCATCTAAACACCCCCTCAGCAAATTTGATGACGGAGGGGTTCTATTAAGAAAGATTGAACAAAATCAAAATATAAAGATAATTATCTGTGACACAAGCGACTCACTGAATGTCAAACCTCCAAATTAAAGAGAACAATTGCAGATGCAGCACAATGGCCAACATCTGGGATGCAAATCAAAACAGAACTCTGGAGCAATTTATCTGTGGAAAGGATCTCGTTTGATGCATTCAACATGAGCACAACAACCGTATCGCCACAATTACTGAACTTCTACAGCAACAACCAACATTTGCCTACATACGTAAATGCGCCAAGCTGGTCTCCCGTGATCAGCACTGGAAAATTCACTGTAGCTGCCTGTAAGGGAGCAGCAATGGACATAGAAACAAGATACACGCCCATCACATAGGGTGCAAGAATACCGAGAGATCACATGGCCAATTAGCCGCCATTGAACTTCTGACATTAATCGATAATACCGCGACCTCAAAGAATTAACAAATAGCAGCTGACGACTCAAGATTGTTAAACAACTCAACTGGACTCAACTCTCCAATAAGCTAATATAATACTTATCCATTATGTCCACAGACCCTGTATGTACATCTAAGCACACCAAAGAACTAATAATAGTTTTTGCATCATATCATGAACCCAGAACTCCAAACAAAAAAACTCTAGACAATAAAAAAAGGAGGGAGGAAAATATAGGTGAATACTAGGGACAATAACGAATCCAACTGACACAGTATTAACGCATATTGACGGGCGGAAGAAAGAAAAACTGGAAAACTCCTTTGATCCATGGGCGATAAGGTGAGGTAAGCTGTGGCGATCAGGAGACTGTCGGCTTCACAGCCACCGGCTTCGCGGGCTCTGTACCGAGTACCGCACCAGCTGCCGACATGCCATTGACAGCTGAAGGATACTGGGGGAGCATGCTGGTGTAGTAGATGGCGCGGCCATTGCTGTCGTACGCAACCTGCGGGGGTGGGGCGTAGGCCGTCGCGTTCGACACCGCGGACGAAGGGGCGGAGCCGTTCCCGTTGGCGTTGGCATTGGGTGGGGCGACGGCGTACACGGCAGGGAAGGAGGTCGCACCTGGGGAGGCGGTGGTGGCGAAGTAGCCATGCGGCGCCGGGATGAAGAACACAGGGCCATGGTCCGGGCCAGAGCCAGGGGCGACGGATGTGTACCTGCCCGGCACCTGTAGGTAGGCCGTCGCTGGAGGAGCGGATGACGGCGGCGGAACAGGCGGCTTCTCCGGGAACTTTGGAAGGTAGTACTCCGCGTTGGTGGGTGGGGTGGCGGTCGCGGGAGGGTAGGCGCGGGTCAGAGAGTCGTCGCTGCCGTTCCTTGGGAGGGCGGCGGGGGCGGGCGCGGGCGCCGGGGCGGGTGCCTGAGCAGGCGCTGGAGGTGGTGGTTGGTGGGTGGCGTTGTCGGCGACCTGCAGCTTCTCGAGCTCTTGGATCTGGCGCTGGAACTCGGCAGGTGAGACGACAGGCGAGACAGCGACGAGGTCGCCCGCGGGGTTGGGATGGCGGTCGTCGTTTTTGCCGGGTATCTCGACGGGCACGTTCTCCCTCACCGTCGGAGGATCGCCCGCCGGGTCCTTCACCTTCACAGCTGGGGGAGGCACGAAGCCGTTGTCGAGACCGAACAGGTAGTCGGGGCTCGCCGCTAGCACCATGTGTGCCTGAGGCGGCGGCATCTGCAGCACCGTCTGCGGTGGAGGCTGCTGAACGAACACGGTCTCCTGCTTCGCCTGCGGTGGGGACGACTGCTGCGCGAACACCGACTCCTGCTTGTGCTGCGGCGGCGACTGCTGCGCGGGGACGGGCGACGGCGACGTCTCCTGCTTGGGCTGCGGGACGGTGTTGAGCGCCTCGACGAACCAGTGGCGCTCCGCCTTGGGCTCGAGGAGGCCGGCCGGCTGCGGCGGCGGCGGCGGCGACTGGACGGGGAAGAGGAAGACCCTCAGCCGGAGCGTGGATCCGCGGCTGGAGCCGCTGCCGGAGCCCGGCGCGGGGCGGAGCAGGTGGAGGCGGTCGTACTCGAGGACGAGGTGCTCCAGATCCTCGTCGTTGGTGACGGAGACGAGCGCGTCGAGGTCCTCTCCCGGCAGCTGGTACTTGACGCATACGTCCCCCGAGTTCGCCGCCAGCGCGGCAAGGCGCGCGGCGAAGTCGGCGAAGCGGAGCGGCCTCTCGAGGGACAGGATCTTGGTCTCGCCGTTGACGTACGCGAGCTGGTTGTCGTGGGGCCGCGGCTGGATGCGCCCCCCATAGCTCACCATCAGCCGCACCTTCGCCGGCGGCAGCGGCGGCGCCGCATGGCCGGCCGCCGCCGCCGCCGCCGCGACCTCCGACCCCTCGTGGTGCGTGTCGTCCGTGGCCGCGGCGGAGTGCGGGGACGAGTCGCCGGATTCGGCCATGGCGGCGGAGATGCCTCGGCGGCTAGGGTTGGGTGGAGAATTTCAGATTGGAAGGGGCGCGGGGGTGGGGGAGAAGGGGATGTTATAAGGTAAGTGGGGAATGTGATTAGCGGCGGGTTAGGGTAGAGAGGAGGAGATGAGATTAGCGGCCGTCGCTAGGATTCTGGAAGGCTGGCGGTTTCGGAGGAGGGTTTCTTGACTGGGTGGGGGCCGGGGCCGGGGCCGGGGGTGGCGGGGGGCGCGGGGATTTTGGCGGGCCGGGCTCGGGAGGCGTGTGGGGACAGTTGGGATTCAGGTGTCCGTGTCAGGCTGTGTTTAGTTGGAGGTTGGAAAATTTTTTGGAGTATTAAATGTAATTTTGACCATTAATTCGGGTATTAAATAAAGGCAGTTTACAAAACTACCTCCACGCCCCTAGGTAAATTTCGGAGAAGAATCTAATGAGGCCTTTGACCACACGATTAGAGGATGGTTACTGTAGTATTACTGTAGCAAATCATGGATTAATTATGCTCATTAGATTCGTCGCGCAAAGTTGCACTCATCTGTAAAAAGATTTTACAAATAGACTTCATTTAGTACTCCATGCATGTGAGATTCTCTGCATTTAATGCTGGGTGAAAAATTTTTCACCGCCATCTAAACACGGCATATTGTGTGTTGTTGGTGCGGTGGGCCAGGCTTTTCTTTTCGCTTTTTCCATTTCTTTCCATTAATCTGCGCCCTGCTCTGCTCTGCTTTGTGGAGGATCTTTTCCCCAACAACCTTACCTGGTTGGGGGGCTGAGGCTCGGATGGAAGGAATTGCTGGGCTTACCCAAGAGTAGCAGCGTCTGATATACATTTGCTAATTGCTATGGACCTATGGTAATTGGTAGGTACCATCCTCGTTGCTTACTTATGGACGAGAATAAATAATTGTATGCAAATCTATAATTTCCTGAGTATAGAGAGATTCGATGATATCTAGCCACAGCAATTATGCATGCATATTGTACTGCTAATATAAAGAATTATTAGTTTGTACTGTTATACAATTATAAATTCCAGACTATAAAGAATTTCAATGATGTAGCACATCAATTATGCATATGGTGTACTAGTCAAGAACTCAAGATAGCTTAGAATGAGTGCTAACTGCTATCCGCCCTTTTTAATTTGATGAGCCTAAACATGGATAATCATCAACTAGCATAGGTATGACCTGCAGTATTCTTAGAAGTGCAAGAGCACACAATCATGAACAAAGAAAATGACTTCCGCTAAAGCATGATCTGAGTCAAACCTTTAGGTAGGAAAAAAAATAAGAGCTCCTGCAAATGCTCTTTGTTTTGTGTGGTCCAAAGTCCAATATTGGGCAGCCCATTTGAAAATACAAAAAATTGGGAGCAAATAAAACTATAAAACCATAAATGGACATGAAGTAATGTTTTCATGCACAATTTATACAAAAATGCCTTGCGGGAAGTATAGCGAGGAACATGTGAGTTGCACATCGCCTTCTTGAGCTATGGCGTCCCTCTTGGTTTTTCTACGTCGTGCTGACAAATTTCCAAGTATCTCATAACAACTTGTAGAAAAAAAAGTATCTCATAATTCATAAACAGCTTATAAATTGTATCTATCCCATGCCACGATCGTAGAACCAGCGAGTCGATCGTGTGTCATAAATTCTGTGGACGCTGTGATCTTCCTCCGAGTTGCTAAGCAACGAACTGAGTTGTGTTTCTTGCTTGGTGGCGCATAGTCTGCGCCTCTCCCTCCGGCTCATGGTGCGATGGCGACAACGGGCAGGCCGAGCGGCGCTGCGTCTGGTAGCGCTTTGCTGTGACAGTCGCCTGTGTGTGTGTTGCCCTGCCGTGCCAGCTCTCGCCTCGCCACGGCCAGACAGGCTCGCATGCTTGCTTGGGCCAGGTGCAACCGTGTGAGCTTTGCCAGCGAGCGCGTGCCTGTTCGTAGTATTCGACGGGTCTGGGTTCTAGATGCCACGTAGTCATGTACTCGTAATTCTATTCGCACGCGCAGGATGCAAATGGAGCAGCATTAAAAAAAAGAAACTTGGAGGTGTTTAGTTCATGACATTTTGTAAAATGAGAGTGTATTGGGCCACGTGCACAGAGAGAAAAAATACATTAGACTGCATGCATTATACAAAATTTTGGAGAATGAGGGTGAACTAAACACGCCTTGGTCTACCACCACGAGCAATCTCCGGTGAAGCAAGGCGCGCGACGTCCGAGGCATGGTGCATTCCATGGGCCACGGCGCCCGCACCGCACCCAGAGCTGCGTTTCCAAATTCCAACCGACAAGGAGCACTCGGGCGAAGCCGGCGGGGCAAGCAGACAGCGTGGGTGCATTGCACGATTGAGAAAAGGCTGCAGACCGGCAGCGGCCGACCGGGCGTGGCCACGGCGGAAGAAGCACCAGCCCAGCCGGCAGCCGGCGCGGCCATGTGTCATGGCGCACGGCCGCACAGGCCATGTGGGCGGGCGGACCCCGGCCCTGGCAACGCACGGCGGACCATGCGCTCACGCGGTCACGCCGCGCGGGGACAGCGTGGCTTCACGACGACGTGGGCGACGGGCGGGCAGTGGGTCGCGTAGGGCGTCAAATCTGTGCTCAGGCTCCTCTGGACGCTGGTGGTGGCCCTGGCCATCCTGCCTGCCGCTGCACTGGGGCTGGGGCTGCCTCGCCTGCCGGCTGCCGTGGATCCGGGCTCGGCGACGGCGACGGCGACGGAGAGGCAGGCAGGCAGCCGTCGGTTTCGGTCGCCCCCGCCCCCCGGTTGCGGTTGCGCCGAGGGATTGTGATTCACGGCGGGTGGATTTATTGCGGGCGCTTTTGATTTCCTCCTAGTGTCGGCAGGCGAAATCATCCCTTCCCTTTGGTTGGTACAATAGCAGTAGCCCAGTCGTACCAGACGATGGCGCCACTGCCACTGCATCTCACCCATCAGATATCGTGGCAGTCTCACGGAGATCACGCTCGTGGCAGGTAGACTGCACTCCAGATCACATCCCATCCCGAGATGATGTGCAAATTCGCAATGCCGTACGAGCTGGAGGAGGAACATACTGGCAGTGGCAGTGAAGACACACACTCGTATGACAAAATCTGATGAGCATTCGAGAGATTTGCTGCGGTTTCTGCACATAACGGACGTTGCTAAACCATCTGCAAATTACAAATCTGGTGCTTACAGCGTGTAAACAGCGAGGCTCGTGACCTGACGCGTTCGTCATCAGAAGAAAAATTAAAACCTGCAGGAGTACCGTGCCACTGCCAGTAGTCCACGCCCACGGCACATACAGCCAAAGGAGCCGTCAACTCTGAGGCCGCAGATGGTGCTGCGCAGTGCGCACCCGAAGGAGTTATTGACCTGGCTGGCCCCCTCTCTTCTCGGCGTCAGCTCTCTCACGTCTCACCGTCTCGCGCACGGCACGGGCAGTGAAATGGTAGGCACACGGCTGGGCCTACAGCGTTTCAATGGGCTTGGAGCACTGGAAAGCCGGGCCCACTAGCACATGACTAGTACTTCGTGACATTCTGAGTTCCTTCATTTTCTTTTTTCGAGACAGAGTTCCTTCAATTCAAGGGATCACTGAAAGAGTAACTAAGAGTAATAAACAACGTGCATGTGTTTTGCCAGAACGTCGTGTAAATCAAAATCATCACCACATAGAAAGAACCTTTGCCTCTAAATCTGCCATGATTGACGCCGTGCACTGTTAGTTTCCACGTAAACAATATATCAAGCACGTCATCTGAGCATGTGAGCTACTCATAGCTTGTTCTGGTTCAAGTGGCTTTGCTTATTGTATTCTATTCTAATCACAACCAGAGAGAGCGGCCAAGAGATTAAATGACGCTGAGTTCAATATTTTAGTACCAGCATGTGAATGATTAAATTTTAGTGACAAGCATTCATCCTAGAAGTACTGTAGGAGGATTGGAGTGTTAGTCTATTGGCATGGCATGTGGCAGCCAGTTGGTAGTTAGCAATAGCAGGCAAAGGGGAAGGATCCGGATAGTTTTATGGATTTGATTAATCTGCCTGCGCAAGAAGAAGAGATGATACTTTAGAGCATGTCTGACGCACATAGATTGTTTTGATTATGCTTTGACAAAAAAAAAAATTCACCAGAAGCCTTCCAACTGAGGTGCCTAGTGGGCAAGCAAGCTGCAAGCACCTCTATTGCTGCGAAGCATAGGCAACTGCAACGCTGGAAAGGATAACTACATGTTTAAAAACTGCATAAAATAAAATAAAAAAACATATAGTGCCGTGGTGACAGCGCCGACACGCCGCTCTTAGAAGATGCATTATCACTCTAAAATGGTGTGGTCAAGTATGAACATGTACCTCTAGGTCTGAAATCAGACTGGGAAAAAGAAACCAAAAGTATAAAAAAGTGGTTATCTAGCAGCCGAAGCTCGAAAATTCGGTAAAAGGGTAAAATTGTCCGGGTGTTCAACCGTGTGTTGTGGGACCCACTTTCAGTGAGACCCCCACCCCGGCTGGCGCCAGGTGGGTGCGCGCGTGTATGGGATATTCGCGGTGGGCATGGTCCACGGTGGATCTGGGCCGGATGATGGGCCTACTAGCCAGCCAGCTGGCAACTCTGGTCTCTTTGCTTCCACCCTACTGCAGTACTGCTTTTTTTTATTGCCTCAACCTTAGAGCAAGTATTATGATGGGTGAGAAGCCGGCGAGATCCTACGTGGGGGACAGAGAAATCAGGAGAGAGAGCAGAGCGAGCGGTTAGCCAGACGCCGGCACAAAGCGGGCGAAGAGGGCTCTGACCATCGCTCCTCCAATCTGGTACTTCCACGTTGCAGGTGAGGATTAAAATTTGGTGGGACCCACCACTACTGCACGGCAGCACGCGTGATCTGGAGTTTCTTGCAGCCGACCAGCGGGTGAAACCACTAGGCTTGCTCTTAGAATACAAGCTGTAGTATTACTGCAGTACTGCTACTGCACAAGCAATGCATGAACAACATTGGGTAAAATTGTGTTTTTTTTTCCGCGGTGGGTAATAACAATTGTGTAATTGTCGAGGTCGATCCTTTCATGAGAAAGACTCTCATTGAATGCGTATCGTTCCTTTTGAAAACAGTCGATTCATGATCGTGGCCAGTTTTGTAGCGTCAGTGTTGAAAAAACGACAGATAACACGACGGAGACAACGATGTGTCATGTGTGAACGGAATTGTGCACGGAATAGGTTCCTCTCCAGTGGAAAGGAGGAGATGCTGCTGATTTTGAAGGAGGATAGAGTCCATGTAAGTAAAGCGGCAAGAAATGAGATGGAGAGATATGGGCACGGACGTATAAGGCACGTTCATGCATATGTGGGCATCTCATCTCTAATCTCATAAATACCGATGGAGATGTGGCACATCAAACACCAACGTGATTACCGGCCGTTTTAAAACGTAGGGGATGTTTAGATGCATACGAAATGCATAAAGTTTATGCATTGAGAACTGTGCCAGTTCATTTCTTCTCTCTGTGCACGCGGCTGAATGCATAAACTTTATGTATAATGAATGCATCTGAACACGTCCTTAGTTCCACAACTGGTCCATTTGGAATTAGAAGGCGCCGCCTCCATCATTTGAGATGACAAGGTCTTCAATTTGATTTGATATATAGTTTCTCTTACAGCAGCGAAACGTTTGTAACAATGAAGTCACAGCCAAGACAACACGTTCAAGTCAATTTGGAAATAGAATGCGTAATTTGACTTTACATGGTCTTGCTCCTTCGCTCTCAATATTGAGAGAGCAGTCCCAACGTCATTGGTTAACGCTCGCAATATCGACACTTACCTTTTGCAAGATCGGCATTTATCTTTTACAACACATGTGGAGCATCAGATGAGCATATGATGCATGGACGCCCAAGCCTACCATTACAGTTTCTCTTAGTAACGTTTGGACTAACAATGAAATAAGATACTGGAGTACACGCGTTTAACACGTACTTGATTATATCAATTTTGTCGATTGAAAATTACGAGGGTTTAATAAATCTTTAAAAAACGTATGAGGCTTCTCAGGCTGCGCATTCACTGGTTCAAACATGCAGCTAGTCAAGCCTCTGGTCCTCTTATTCAAAGTTCAAACCAGATAAACCGATCAAGTTTTTCTTTTTCTTTTTCCTGATGACCGAGGATAAACTGAACACGCCAACAACGCATCTCGCCATTTGTCACTTTAGTAGAAGCAACCGGACGTACGCTTTTCTTGCGGCGCCATCTCAGTTCTGATTTATCTTTTCCAACCTCCACATTTTCTTCCCGGGCACCAATTGTTAAAGCGGAGGAGCAGCCGCTTGACATGTTCAGCTGAAACGGACAGGTCTCTCCGGACTCCATCCATATCGTTCCGGGCCACACGGATCTCGCGATGCTTGTCCACGTCCCCTGACTTTACGGCCCGCTAGAAAAGCTCAGTCTCACCGCAATCTTGCCACACAGCCATGGTCGACGACCAATCACTCACGCTCAAGCCCATCGCCGTAGGGGCGTAATACGTGTAATTAGCTAACATTAGCGTGCGTGAAACCATGGAAGGATCAGTGCATGCATCCATCAACAGGACAGGAGTCCCTGTCTCGGTGAAGGATGGACCAACCTTCTGGGACCAACACCAGCCGTCCACGTGGCGCCAGAGCTCCCGGCGACAGCATCGGAGCCGTCGGTCGGCCGGTCGCCGTCACTCGCTACGTATTAGAGTACGTGGATCAATGGATACAAGCGTAAAAGTCCAGGGATTCGGGTTTGGCTATTAGATAGTCTCAATGAAAGTTTCATTATACAGCTATCTAGATTCAGAATCTAGCTAATCATATGTTAAAAGAGTTTTATGAGAATGAAACTACTCTCCGATCTGATGAAACTCCGTGTTTTCTTTCTTCTCGCTACATCAGAGAATTTGATAATTTCGTATAGAACTTAATCGCATGTTGGCGTGTTGTCAGCTTTCATTCTTATTTTGCTGAACTGTCTCTTGTGATGTAAACCCAAAAACAGCCTTGTTGCTTGCAGTAAGACGGGGGCTATGGCCCTTAAACTCTAAAAAAAACTCTATGTGAAACTCTTTTGAGACTGACCTTAAGGGGGTGTTTAGTTCACCCCCTCGCCAACTCATTTTGCAAAATACACGCTTCCCAATGTATTTTTTCTCTCTGTGCACGCGGCCCAATACGAGTCCATTTTGCAAAATGCAAGGAACTAAACGCCCCCTTAGAGTACCTGGATTGATACAGGTGGAAAAGTCCAGGGATTCAGGTTTAGCAACGCTGTCAGGGCACGTACTGTTCACCGGTTCACGTCAACCGTCTCATTCACGGCAATCAAATCATCGTCCCTGCCCTAAATTTAACCCGGAGCGTACGCTTGGAACGCATGTGGCCATCACTGCAGCTACAGTGACTGAGTTGCCTTGTGTGTTTAATTAAGCGGAGGGTCAAGCAAGAACGAGCTCCCCACATGCGTGCGAGTACTACCCTCTGCTTGCGATACGATGCTAGTTGCTTGTTTCCAAGCGAGTGCATCGAGCCCCGTGGCACCGAGGGCTTAAACTTTTCACAAGGGACACATGGCCTGAGCCAGCCAATGTGGGGCTCGTGACTGCGTGGATTATTAGGAAGGAAAAAATTATGTTGCCGAGGAGTATTAGCAGTGTAGGGGTAGCCTGATCATGCGAGGCTAGTTACATTTGTTTGGACTTTTTTGTAGCTAAGTTCCAACCGCGTCAAGTGAGCAATTGCCTGCTGGTGCTACACTAGATTACTGCGTGGTGAGGAGGAATCATGCGATGGTAGATGCGGTTCTTGTCGGTGCATTGCCAAGGGCTGGTGGTAAAAAGAAATTAACGCTGCGGCTGTTGGCTGTTGTCGTGCTGTGCCGTCAGAACTTGGGAGTGTCTGCTGACCGGTGGAGCAAAAAAAAAAGATGCACCGAGTACCTCCACCACGCTGGGTTTGTTTTGCTGTTTGTGCCTGCGTGCGTTGCAGTCTGCTTGAGTGGTAAGAACTGACGCCTCTTTGATCAGAAGGTCGCATGTCGATGTCTTGCGATCTGCGACAGGAAAAAGGTCTTGTTCAGATTTTTGACAGGAACTAGTAGAAGAAGAGAGCGGACGGCAGATACTTTTATCATTCTTTGCGGGAAAGGACAGGCGGTGCTGTGCAACCGGAGGGATTCCAAATTGGGCCTACAACCAGCCCATTAATTTTGTGCCCCCAGTCGCGTAGGCCCATTATCTAAGTTTTTGGCACAAGGCCCATTATCTTAGTGGACAATTAGTTCACAAGCCCATTAGTAGAATTGGCCCAACAGGGGGGCGGGGCGCATGCAGAGACCGGACGGGCCTCATTTCCTGATGGCCACCGCAAAGAAGCGATCCAGGAAGCAGTTGTGACGTCAGTACGCATTTGCCTGTCAGAATTTCTCCATTGGCAGAATAGTCGAACAGAACAGAGGACTCGTTTAATCAGCCCCCATAACGAAAGCAACGGCCAGATCGAGGTGGTTTTTTTCGATCGGTTTCATTCCGAAATCCTGGCTGCTCTTCGCTCGCTGCCCGGGAAGGCTTGGCCTCTGCACGGGGGCCGTCAGTAAAGCTAAGGCAACTAAGCAAGCAGCGCCAAGTAGCACCCGATCGATGGACGCATGAACAGGAAACACAGCTAGCTAGCTCTATCCGGGCGTGAAGCTGACGGCCAACGAACCACATGCTATTTCCCCTTTCTTTTCTTCCAACGAAAAAAAGGGGCCAACGTCGCACGGTGTCAACAAAGACTTCACACCTGGTGCGTGCGTCCGTGCGTCCGATTTGTGCTCGAAAAGAAGAACGCCCTCCAGATGGGTCGGTGGTTTGGTTTCACATGGATTTCCGTTGAAACAAACGTACAGGCATGCGTCCGGGGACGCGTTCAGCCGCGACACACGCTCAGTCACCCTACACTAGCGTACAAGCGTATGCATCTGAGCAGGAGCGGGCCATTTGCTTGCTCGCTGCAGTAGTCGACAGGTGCTCACGGCCACGGTGTCAGTTGCGAGTTGCGGCTCATAACCTGGGTGTCCGATCCGCTAGCTTGTTACCCCAGCTGCCTGCAGCGGTGGGCCGACGGATGATGCGTGGATGGACCAAATAGAAGCAGACACGACGCGGGGAATCATTCATCATCAGGAGGCGCCGAGGTCACAGGGGAGACACTTCACTGCACTGCAACTGCACAGGCAGGGTGTGGTGTGGCTGCGTGGCTGGTCCAAGCACAGAATTATTGGGATACGACGGCTAGAATTATTCTTCAGAAAAATAAATCCCTTTTCAGCAAACAATCTGCCCCAGATGCATATTGACATTGGTTCGGAGGGCTAGTTTCAAGATTCAGAATGTCTCCTCATTTCGCAACTACTTTCTCAGCCAGGTTCTCTTTCCTGGATTAAATGAAAACGCAATAGCAGAGCAGGAATGGGGATTCATGATGCATTAGACAATGCTCATCTGTTTGTACATTCATTCACTCTCTTATGAAGAAGATGATATATAATATGAGCAGACGAAGCTTAGTAGAGCTAGTAGAATGAACCAAGAGCGATATGATATGAAGCCTAAACGATCGAGCTCCATCCGGAGAAGAAGCAGAGGAGCATCACTGCCACGGATCTACCTCTACATTACCTACCTATTGGAGTCCGGATTGGGGCCACTTGGAACCTCATGCTTGCTGTCGCCGAGCCCCGCCGAGTTCCACCGCCCTCTCGGCCGGAACCGCCTCGACCTCGCCGCGGCCGGCCGGGGGAGAGCGCGGCGCGCGACTGCGGGCCACGACGCCGACGCCGACGCGACAGGGAACCTCTCCGTCTCCTCTCCCCGGCGAGCCGCCGGCACGAGCAGCAGGACGGCGCAGAGGAGAGAAGCGCACAGGAGGAGCAGCAGTGCGGCGCTCGGTCTTCTAGCCCATTGAGCTCCTGCCATGCAAGAACCGAAGCAGCAGGAGGTTGCTCGTCTTCCGCGTCGCTTACAAGCCGCAGCCAACGCCCATGAGCGCTCACCAGGGGCAATGTGAGCACTGAGCAAGACTCTGGGTGAGCGAGAGAGCTAAGCAAGCAGGCAATGTGCGTGACTGTGTGAGCTCGCTCACTTCACAGTCCTGGTCCTGGGTGATATTTGTGACACAGGGAAGAAGCTATCAGGCTAGAACGCGGCGCCAGCATGTAGTTGGGGGATAGCTCGAGAGGGAGGGCACCACCACTCTGTTCAGACTTCACGCGCTGGCTTTTCTGAATCTCTCGGCGGGGGCTTGTTGCAGGTGAAAACGAGAGGCAGCCATGTGCATGCAAAGCAACGGAGCAGCAGGGCGGCTTCTTATCTACTGCTCGTAGAGGCAGACGCCACGCAGCAAAAAAAGAATGATTCTAAGGCGAAGTAATCCCAGGTGAATCTGACACCATCATCTCCATACACTGATGGCTTGTGGAACACCTGTCCCTGAACTAAGGGGGTGTTCAATTGGGTGAAAAAATTTTAGTGAAAAATTTTGCAAGAGAATCTTACTATTTAGGAGTACTAAATGTAGACTAATAATAAAACTAATTATAGATCTCGCCTGGAAATCGCGAGACGAATCTAATGATGGTAATTAATCTATGATTAGTGGATGTTTAGCGGATGGTTACTGTAGCATCACTGTTGCAAATCATGGCCTAATTAGGCTCATTAGATTCGTCTCGAAAAGTTACCTAGGGGTTATGAAATGGGTTTTGTCATTAACACATGTTTACTACTCCATGCATGTAAGATTCTATTGGAAAAAATTTTGGTGAAAATTTTTTGGGGGAATTGAACACCCCCTAAGGACGTGTTTAGATGTCCACTTTATGCATAAAGTTTATACATTGGGCCGCGTGCGCAGAAAGAAGAAATGAACTGACACGATTCTCAAAACTCTATGCATTTTGTGTGGAACTAAATACGCCTTAACTCGCCACACTACTGCTGGTGCTGTCGAGCAACTGCATATCAGAATTTCCCCCTTTTTCTTTTTGCAGAATGGGCATAAACTGTGGATCACTGCACTGCATATTGTTTCGAAATGTAGAATTTTCTACTTGAAGCCTGAAGAAGGTAGCTAGATGACCAGGCGGCGGCAGCCGAAAAGTTGATGATGGTCTCGTGGGGAGTGGCGAGGCGAGCCCCGAAAGGGGGCAAAAGCAGAGCAAGGAAAAGACGTAGGATGCCATCAAATCAAATGGAAGCTTTGGTTTTTGCTAAAGCTGTAAAGTGCCAAGCAACAATTTGACGGCCATTGACGGAATATTGCTATTTTGCTAGCTAGTAGTAAAGCATCTACTACTCCTATGTATCTTTCTGCTGTATAATGATCCCATCCTTGAGGCCAAAACAAAAATTGGCTGTGGGGTTTGACATGCAAGGCATGAACCAATTCAGCTCTCAATTAATCTGCTGCTCAGTTTAGGGCAAGCTAAGTAGTTCCGGAACGAACAAATTAGTGTACCCATATATCGTACATTTAAAAACACTAGTCTATAACCCGTGCTCCGCACGGGCTAATAATTTAGAAGACATAAGTAGTAAAATTTTATAAAAATATAAAGCCATATATAAAATAATAATAATTTACTTGTGCTCTCTCTTATTGATTAAATATCTTTTTCACTTTACATAGCACTTCTATAGGTGTTTTATTGAAATTTAAATTTGAGCTACATGATTAGCATGAAATTGGAATTTCCATTGTTTCTCCATACATATATACATAGTCTACATGATGACACTCATCATGTACCCTTGCATGTATATATCTTAATAAGATCGCATCTTCTATATTAAATAATGATAGAATTAAATAATTTAGAATTATATATTGGTATACTCTAATCACATATGTGGGTAATTTTGATGCAAATTTAGATTTTGAGTTACAAGTTGAATATGAAATATGTGCTTTCATCGTTTCCATTTACATTTATATATGATCTACATGGTGAGACACATCATGCATACACATCATAAGTTAATACATATTTTCTACAATAACAGTTAATGGAACACATATGTAGTTTAGAATAATATATTGGTGCACTTTGAGATATTTTTATAATGTATGTTGGATTTTTAATAATGTAAAATGTAGGTGATTTAGATGCAAATTTAGGGTCTTACTGTAAATTATTTTATAATGGTATTGGTGGGTAATTTATATGAATATTAGGGGGTTACTTTAGTTTGTTTTTCATAATGGTAGAGGTGGGTAATTTACCTATACATTTAGGGGGTTATTTTAGCTATTTTTATAATGGCAAAAGTGGGTAATTTTTAAAAATACAATAGATCCAATGGTTATGATGATTAGAGTCTAGAGATGGATGGCCAGATATTTCTGATTATTGTGAGAATTTCTATGATTTATCTTTTTTTCTAGCGTGTTTCATGAGGATTAATATGGAGGCTTCAAGGCTTTAATTAGTAATAGTAAGATAAGATCGCGAGCAATAAACAGCTACTAGTAATCATACTGATTAGAACTCTTAGGGAAGGTCACCAGGAAGAACAGAAATTTGCTGTGGACTTTCGCATGTGAGGCACGAACTATTCAGCTCTCGATTACTCTGATATAATTGTACTGAGCAGCACATCCTTAGGGAAGCTAAGGTAATCGAGAAGAAGGTCAATATCCAACTACAAGCTAGCTAAGGGGGTGTTTAGATACAGAATGCAAAACGTAGAATGCAAAATGAGCTGCATTGGGAAGCGCGCAGAGAGAAAAAAGTGCATTGGGAAGCACGTAGAATGCAAAACGGTAGGTAGAATGCAAAATGGGGGTAAGTAAACACCCCCTAAGGGGTCGGGCATGTAAGTCCAAGGCAGACAAGCTTTTGCATTGACAAGCAGCGGCTGCCTTCTGGTGTCCCCAACGTGGCCTGCAATTGTCCCTTCACTTCACCCGTAGACCCTACTACTAGACGACCCACAAAATAAAACCCAAGCTTCAATCCTCGTCTTTCAGGCGTGGGCATCCGTCACTGTTCACCATGTAGATTCAGCTTAATTATCGCTGCCGCAACTTTCTCTCATCTCATCTGATAAGGAGGCCGGGCCGGCGCGTGCTTCTTCGTTCCTACTGCTAGCTAGCTCCTATGTCGCGAACAAAAGGAAAGGCTCGCCAACTTTGGAGCGCGCGGCCATGGCCATGAACCATGATTGGTTGCAGCACGCACTGACGCACACGTACAAGAGCATTCCCATGCAGCTATATGCAGCAACAAGGAATTGAACCGCCCGGATCGAGCCAGTGTAATCGATCTCGCCCTCCCGTCTAATCGTAACTCATCATGTCGCCGGCCGGTCTTGCCGTGAACAACGAGCTCGTGATCGATTCAGAGAAAAACAACACATGCGGGTTCCCTCTGGCTGTATGAGCCGCGTCTTTGCAGTCTTACCTTTCGAGCCTCTGATGCTGGTCGAGTGAGGAAACCGGGCTTTACGGGAGCATCATCAAGAGTCAAGGCTCCTTGTTCTTGGAGCTCTATTGTTACTCCACTATAGCGTCTTTCTGCACATTGCAGCATGCAGCGCGCAGGCTTTTCTATACGCCTGCACTGTAGTCTCGAGTTTGAATAGCTGTGACACTCACTTGTGCTTTAGCTCATTTCCCGTCACAGATTACAAGCTTTGCTAGCCCTACCCTACTGTAAGTTAGTAAGCATACTACATAAACAGCGAATATGCAGTTTGTCCCAAGTGTGTTAGTCACTAGGTTCCTAGATGCGGGCCTCTGCTTTTTTGAGCCTCTCACTCAGTTGTTGCTAATGCTATTATTGTGGATGGAACAGGTCATGAAACGGCCTCATGATTCGGATACCCACGAAGCTCCGCCAAGAACTAGAAGCGGAGTGAGCGTGCCGATTATTCCTTTTTTATCTTTTGGAAGCAAGTCCGGGCATGCTGATCCATCGCCTGAGCTGAGCATCATTCCGTCCTCTGTCAGTTAGCCTCCGGGAAGCGTATTTAAATTGCGGCATGGCCATGAGGAAGAAAAGGTTATCAAAAGACGGGCATACTTAGGGGGGCGTTAGCCTTTAAACTTGGATTTTAATCCTACTAGCTTAGTAGCTTTTGTAGACCATCGAAAGGCTCCGGTTCCTTCAGACTGTGTTGTAGTGTTCGTCTTTCGTTCCCTACTACTACTACTGGTTCCAACGTTTTGTGACTCGAATTTCATTTTCAGTGATTATATAAATTGCAACGGAAAATAGTACTGAAGAAAGGTTGTAGAGCTGGAATAATGGCACTGCAAAATCAGCGTATCGGTCATGAATAGCACGAGGTGATGAGGCCCGGTCATGTACTCACATGCACGCGCTGGCAGATGAGAGGCACGGGCACGGGGGCGAGCTGTGCCTGTGCGGCTCGTGAAGATGGCGTGCGTTGCTCGGTCGAGCCCCCACTCCGTGCATGCAGGGTGCAGGAGCGAGCGTACGCGGAATGCGGGCGGCGAGGATGATGGTCAAAGGGCCAACTCAACTCACGTACTGCCAAACAGCCTTGCTGCAGGAGGAAAGGAAAAGCTGGCATCGGCTCAGCTTGCCACTTGCCCGTATTAACGTTGCTCAGATGAATCATACCATCGGCGACTACGGTGTTTATAGCTAACATTGCTGCAGTGTGAAATATCGTACTCCATGTCAGGCCAAGATTCAAAAAACTTTGCCAGCCGCTTGATATCTAGCCTGGCGCAATAGTCCGAGCCTCGACCAAAATCAGATATGGACTGTTTTTTATCAATAAAATAGTGTTGTAATGAACACATTCTACACAGCTACAAAGAATATTATTTATTTAAACTTACACAAAACTGCAGGTCCATGTAGTGGTATTTTTCTTCTTCCCACAACAAAGCCTCATTGCATGCAAGCATCCGAACAGCTATGTTGAAGCAATCAGCATCCATCGGCTTATTTACGTCTAATATGTCTTTAAGTTTTTTGAGACTTAAAGAAATTGGATAAGGCTTGGTGGTTCGGATCCATTCTTTCCTATTAAGTGATTATTTCGTTAGCTAAAATAAGCTCATAGATGATCAATATTTGCCACACATATAATATATTAAATAAAAGATTTACTCTAAAGATTCAGCATGGTCTATTGACATGATATATGTGCAAAGTGCACACAGTAGTTCTTGTGTATTTGTTGATGGTATTATAGTGGGAAGAACACATGTAGATATATACAATTCAGTTTGATGTGATGCTTTTGATGGTTTAGGCACCTCAGCTGGAGTATCAATAATTTAAACATCACTTGGACTATCTCTGCCTTCAGTTGTCTGTTCAGGTTCCAGATATCCTTTCTTTGTGTTTAATTTTGAGTCCCACAAGATTGCAGGTAGCTTGAACCTGAAATGCCTTATATCACCCTGCAAAGTAGTACAAGTTATAATAATTAAGACATTTGTTGTTCAGATGATATATATAAGTGAACATGTAATGCAGTTCCTCTATGAATCACCTGAGTCACATTATCAGATAGGGAAGATCCGGTCCAATATTCCATATAATTTATCATCCATAGACCGCATGATGTCCTGTATATTATTACTTAAAAAATCCCAGTGAGTTACTAAGTATTAAAAAAACATAAGCAATGTTGTAAGCTGTAGGTCATGTGGAGTGTACCCGTCTGTTTGCATTCGCTCTAGGATCTTCTCTATAACTGGCCATGTTGAAATGTCCAGGTTTGACCACTTGTCTCGGTTAAGCTCTTTATATTCTGCTACAAGTTTAATCTGTCTTTCTAATCCTTTTAACTATTGTGATAAATATATAGCATCTCAGGATTAATAATCACAATAATGTAATAACAAAACAATATAAAAAAGGATAATTACTTACTCTAGTTTTGAGGTCTCTGCGGTCCAATATTTCCAGTCCCATTGAATCAAGTACATGTATCTCGCATTTTTTTTGCATTGACAACTGCCAGGTACTAGCGGCATTTATCTATGTTAATTGGAAGGAAAACCTGCATGAATGAAACATTAACATTTATTTTTAAGTATTGTCCATTGATTGGTATATAAAGTAAATAGTGGCAGACACAAGTTTACCATATCAGCGTCTAAATAGTTGTCCACCCTTTTATCAATGGTGTCTTTGTTATAATCTAATGGCAATTTAGGGTCACCATCACGCTTAAGCAGGCTGCAAATAAATGTATTCTCCAAGAATACCTTTCCACCTTCTCTATGAAGTAGATGTTCTTCATCCCTGATGCATTGAATATATGCACTTATGACCTGTGTAAGAAATAAGACAGTTATTAGATCATATATAGCCAATTTAAATATCAATAATTTACGCTATATAGATATACTTACTTCACCATTCAATTGCATGTTATCATGAAAAGGACATTCCATATCATTTCTATCAACCCATGCACCATCAATGTCCACTAAAACTTTCTTTCCTGGTGATGATTTCATTTGTTCAATAATCTCAACATCTTCACTCGTGCACATGTAATCTACAACAAAAAGATTATACTCCATAAATAAATGATATTTGAGCAAAACAAAATATAGCAGTGAAGTAAGAAACATTATAATTACATTGGGGCACAACTTGAGCTATTTTCAACTTCTTTGGTTTGTTATGTTGTGATATCCTAATAATTGTCTGCAGCTCACTTTGTTGGTTAGAGATTGATATCTTATCGATGTTTTCCAGCATCTATTCATCAAAGCTTATTTGAGTTGATTTGTTTACAACCTCCAAATAGTCCATCTGTGTCACGTCTGTATGCACACAAGAATGAAACATAAGTTTCTAGACCAAAAAAATTTATTTGTAATATTGATAATGGCGCTCACGTGGTTCATGGCCGACATCGCCTTCGGTTGGCACTGTAACTGAATTGGTACTATAGCCACTGCCTGCCACAACACTGAGCAAAAGTTGTTCAACATTGCCAACACAGACCTTTGCTTCCTCCCCGTCTATATCCATGGTGATTTGATCTGTACGCACAAGAATGAAACATAAATTTCTTGACCAAGAAAGTTAACTTGTAATATTGATAATGGTGCTTATGCGGTTCTTGGATGCCATCGTCTTCGGTTGGCACTTGAACTGAATTGGAACTGTAGTCACTACCTGCCACAACATTGAGCAAAGGCTGTTGAGCATTGCCAACACAGACCTTTCCTTCCTCCCCGTCTAAATCCATTGCAATTTGATCTGTATGCACAAGAGTGAAACACAATTTTCTGGAGGAAAAAACATTTTTTTGTAATATTGATGAGAGTGCTCACCTAGTTTTTGTTTGGGATCAACTAACACTTGAACTGAACTGGAAGTACAGCCACTGCCTGCCCCACCATCGAGCAAAGTCTCTGAAGCATTGTCAGTACAGAGCTTTCCTTCACCCTCCTCTATGTCCATGGTGATTGGAGGCACAACTAAATGCAACACTTGGAAACTGAACAATTATCACTACATGCCTATGGCATAATAGTATACACATTATCAGTAAAAACTGTACATAATAGAAAAGGTCAAATAAACAACTGCAATCATTGATTAGAGCTGCATCTGTGTTTGTTAAATAATTATTTCATGGACTTACAAACAATTTCGGTTTGCTTTCTGAAACTTGGTAGCATGTTTTCCAAAGGCAAAACAGTTCTAAATGGAGAAGAAATCAACAAAAAGTCGATTTATTCCATTACTCGAATGAAGTCGAGGTGAAAGAATACAAGTTCAGAGTAGTGACAATGTCACTGCCAAAAGAAATTGATATCTCATTTAGATGTATCATGAGATGGTGCCATCAGGTTAGGGAACATAAAAAAGAATAAGAAATTATACACTGTCAGGAATCTATCAGAAGACATCATGTAACTAATCAAATACATTCAAAGAAATATTTCAAGATATTGTTTTTAGTGCCTCCATGGTTAATTCAACTGTACAGGCATGCAATTCTTACTAAATGCAGATATCACGACGTAAAGAAAGATCAGACCATATAATTCTTGCTGAATATACACATCAGACCAAAGTTACTTCAATAGCAACCTGAAACTAAGCATTTTTGTAGCTACAACATGACTGCAGCAGTCAAATTCTAAATATCAGATTGTTAGAAGAAAATGTTTATTTTATTTTTGTAGAATAGGAGTCTTGACAAAATGAGTAAAAATGAACTTGCACACCTCTCATGTATACGTGTATCACCAAAAATATGTTAGAATAGAAAAGGTCAAATAAAAAACTTGAATAGGACTACATTGCATCTGTGTTTGTGGAATATATTGATTTAGTAGGCGTACAGGCAGTAACAATTTGCTTTCTAAAACTTCAGAGCATGTTACCAACGTAATCACAGCGCTAAACAGAGGGGAAAGTGGTTTATTCCATTACCTGATAGAAGTCGAAGGTGGAGCTTGGCGGCTTCCCGCCAAGAGTGCTCGAGGTAGGCAGCCTCTCTGTGTATGTTGCTGTCGGCAGACGGCCTCGCCTCCCAGCAGCGGCGATAGGCACGAGCGGCTGAGCTCTCGACGTGCCGCTGCGATCCTATATGAGGAACTGAACTGCTACAAGCGTGGGGAGTGAGAGTGACTACCCAGGCGTGGGGCTATTTAATGGCAAAGAGAGATGAAATGAGGACTCAGAAGCCGAGGGGGCAGTGTCAGCCTCGAGAGATGAAGCATTGGGCATCCCCTCTGTATTCACGACTCACGAGCAGAGGAGTTTAGATTCCAGACTTTTTTCTTCTTCTTTACATGGGCTGATTTTTCCCATTTCATCCCAACTTGATGGCCTCATCTCTAACCTGGTTAAAGAGTGCCATATATCAGCTTGCTTGCTGATATGCTTGGCTACAGCATAATGTTTTTTTTGTCTTCCTCAAAATATTTGTAGGCTTGGAACCAGGTGTGGCCCATGCATAGATCATCGTTCCATTTCTGTATCTGTGGTTTTATTCGTCAGATAGTGCTTATTCTGAATAAGGTGATAAACCTTCAGCTGCCAAGCACTTTATGATTCGGTTACAATTAGATGAGATTATTGTGATGCCAAAACATGTATCCTTTCGGTATCATAATTTTCTCATTGACAACATGCTACCAAATTGATTTCTTCACCTGATTGCCAAACATATGTATGCACCATATCTAGTAGTCAAACCCATCAGTTTAGTCATTCAAGAATTTTTTTTACATCATTTAGCCTTAGTCAACTTATTTTTTGGACACAAAAAGGTAAACTCATCAAAGAAATCCTGAAAAAAGTGACCCCCACACCCCAAGTACTGAACTTAAGCAATCAACACCAGTAGCAAATGAAATTGTTCTTAGAAAGTTCATAGTGGTTGTCAACAAAAAAAATCACAAGATCATGCAGGTTCGTACACAGATAAACGAAGTGGATCAAGTGCTTAGTTTAATACATAACATGTCTTATGATGGAATTAACACAAGTGTGCAGCAAACTTAGGAGGCATAAACTGAGCAAGGATCTTCGTCACGGCCCTAATTGCACAACACTGATTTCTTCTTTATCATCTATGGTAACTTGGTAAGCAACTGAACTTGAAAGTCCGCCACTCTTATGGTGAAAGCCCATGTATCCACACCTAACCATATAGTAAATTGAAAGAACCATACATTAACTGATTGTGCAATGGCAAGTAAATAATATGAACTGTATTTATCAAGAAATGACTTAACAGATACCCAAAGGTTTAGAAGAATAACATCACTCATCAATGAACCGCAAACCAATCACCATAATGCAAGTCAGTTCTAGGGATCACCACATGTGAAATCAAGCCCACATAGACCCTTTAACTCTATCTCTAGCTTTCATCTAGACAATCAAATAGTAAATTTGTATGTGAACTGAAGGATACCATTTATTTCCGAAACATCTGTTTTCTATGTGACAATGTTTCGTTTATATGACAACAATATATAGTTATAGATTTAATTATGCCTTGCGCTAAAGATAATAACCATGATAGCAAACAATATATTCGCCACTTTGAAAATAAATTCACCACACATGCCAACAAAGATTAAATCTGAAGTGTTTATTAAGAAATAGTCATTTAGGACATTGCTTACCACCTTTTTCACCAGTCCAGGACGTCTTTATACACAATATTTTTGGTGCTCTTCCCCGTGGGATCTAATTCCTTCTTTGGTTTAGCCAAAATTCTTGTTGTTTGCCGGGACACACCCCTCGACAAAGCGACATAGAGCTGCCCATGTGAGAAGACAGGCTCTGGAAGATAGATACCAACATTTGGGATAGTTTGCCCCTGAGCTTTATTTATGGTCATCGCAAAACTCAGGCGAATTGGGAATTGTTTCCTTTTGAACTTGAAAGGAAGTGAAATATCATCTGATGGAGACATAGGGATCCTAGGTATGAACACCCTTTTGCCTGCATGCTGCCCACCAACTATTTCTGCATCAATTGCATTGTCTTGGACTGCTCTAACCATTAGTCTTGTTCCATTGCACAAACCATTATTAGGATCAAGATTGCGGAGAAGGATTACAGGGCAATTGGTTTTTACTTTGAGCTCATGTGGGGGGAGACCATTTGGAGTGATGGAGTTGAGAAAGTCAATTGGGTAGTTATTTCTTGAATCATCATCAACGGAGTCGAAGCTATGATAAACCTTTTCCTCACCTGGAAACATGTCAATCATCTTTGCGTTTAGCTCATCTACATGCTCATTTTTGGTAGAAAGAATGGCGCGTGTGCTCATATAAGCTGATGATCTTGCATTTTTCTCAAGTGATGGGAATACTCCTTGAATGAGCTTGTTTATTGAAACTTCGTTTTCTGTATAGCTAATCACAATATCATCTGGCAGACGTACATAATCATCTCCAATCGTCTCTTCAGTTCCATTCCCAATTCTAAGGAGGTAATCAGCAAACCATGGGTCAGATTGAGCCCTCATGTTACGTGACAACCGTATCTTCCTTATATTGTCCCACAAATAAGATCTCTGCAATGTAGCATCTGTTACTTGTGCTCTTGTCCCACGTGTTACCACAGGTAGCACCTGTCTAAAATCCCCACCAAATACCATAACCTTTCCCCCAAATGGAAAACAAGAATTCATAATATCCTGTAGGGACCTATCAAGACACTCAACTGCTTGTCGCTTTGTCATCGCTACTTCATCCTAGATAATCAAGGATGCCATACGTAGTAACTGTGCCGTGCCACTTTGCTTTGTGAAGTTGCATGTGCTATTGTCAGCAAGCTTAACTGGGATTTTGAACCTTGAGTGTGCTGTGCGTCCTCCAGGCAATATCGACGCCGCAATACCAGAAGTTGCAGTTGCAATGGCTATTAATCCCTCTGAGCGCACTCTACCAAGAAGTGCCTTATATAGGAATGTCTTTCCTGTTCCTCCTGGACCATCCACGAAAAACATTTGGCTCTTCTTATTCATAACATGATGTAATATTTCATCAAATCCTTCACGTTGTTCCTTGTTAAGAGATCTATATATATCCAAATGTTCTGGGTCGACAGCCACAGAAAGCTCCTCCCTAACCTCTCTCATCATGTCACTGTTAAATTCATCTGCTTGACACAATGGAACATGAAATAAGTAAATTAAATAATTAAAAGAGCAATTTAGATATTGTTTTCAAATATAGTCAAGCTTATCATTTGTTATTAGAAAGGTCCATGTATTGACACCCAACTATACTATTCGACTTATATGTTTTGTCAGACCATAAAATATATATTAGAATTATTTACAATGTTTTTTCTATGGAAAATATTACCTGTATCATCCAGCTCAGGCAGATCATAATTCCTGATATCCTTCCCCATTGACTGAACTAAACCCCGAATGTCTCTAAGCACCATTTGTTCTACTGCTGCTGTGTAAGGATTGTCTCGGCTGTAATCTTCAGATAATGATTCCTTGTGTTTGTCCCACAGCCCACGGATGTTGGTGGCCTCACAAAATACAAGAATAGTCGCAAATAACCTTCGCAGAGCAGCAGGCATCTGAAAAGTTGTTGCCTCCCTCAAGCAGTCATCAAGTGTTTGATCCCTTTCTACGAGCCCTCTCTTCTCGCATGCTTCTCTGAAAGTAGGGTATGTGATTCCAGCCACTGTTCTTAAATTCTGGTATGAGGTTGCGCCTCGTACATGATTTAGAAGTACTCTCAAGAAATACCTTTCCCCTTCCGCAGGGTGTGCATACACAATACGCCCCACCTGTCCCCTCTGCTTTCTTCTTTGCCACACCTTGGTATCACTAATACTAATCCACCGGTAGTGTTCTGGAATCTCTCTGTACAAATAATTCCTTGCATAACTATCAACACGATTCAACTCAAAGTATTGTGTGAGTGTCGTCATAGTTGCAGATGGCTTCTTCAGAGCATCTTTGAGATTTGTAGTCTCATCAATAATAACAGACTGCATATTAGGTAGATGACACTGGAGCTGCAAAACGGATGGAGAGACTCCAAAAAGGTGGAAGCCGAAAATCCTATGTACAGCTTCCGGTGGTGATATGTATCTAGCATCCCTGTACTGACGGATCTCATTGATCACTCCAGCAGGGTCAACAGAGAATGATGCACGGTCGTGGCCTTTGTGTACATATTTAAACAAGTACTTACAAGCTTTGATGCTTGAGCAAGCTTCAACGTTTATGTGGCAGTTATATCTCATAAGCAGCCCAGGTTTGTATGGAACCACCCACCTATTATCCAACTCGACACCTCTTATTTTCACACGACGTCCATCATCCCTCCTCCTATACAAAGGATATGAATCTTTGCCTTGCTGTGTTG
>CM014270.1:74685579-74759468 GCA_004135705.1 Alloteropsis semialata | reverse complement strand
AGAGAAAATCAAATAATAGAAATCAGCTCCCGGCGAGGATCGAACTCGCGACCTTTCGCTTACGAAGCGAACGCACTACCACTATGCTACGGAAGCAACTTGCGATGCCAGATGATATGCATTGCTAATGTTTTCAGTCTTTGTACGACTACTAGTAGCCTTTCTCCGGATCACCGCTTTGGGTTGAGCGACATGAAGCTGCACGTGTCGATCACGGCAAGATACTCCGTCCGTGTCGACGCCAAATCAAACAGTTGCAGGCTTGCAGCACCAAACGAGACTCTAAGGTCCAGCCCCTCTAGTACAGACGTGACGCTGGCACAACGTTTGATTTTTCGAATTTTGTTTGTGGCCTTGTAGCTTCTCCAAAACCTCTCGGTAACTCCGTGATGTCTTGTTTCATTAAATTTAGCAAGATGGCGGGTCATCCGCATACATCCATCCTAACTAAAGATGAGACATCTTCACGCACAACATTCTTGTGCCCTTCCATTTCACCATTATATATATTCTCGTCTTTGTTCAAATTCATATATATGGTTGCGTTTTGACATCTGTTTGTTGCTATAGAGAATCGTGACAGCATCAAATTAATTATTTTTTTAGAGGAACAGGCCACATCAAATTAATTATCCCTTGTCGTCTGAGGACTTCATTAGATGCTTGGATATCCTAGCGTGCACGTAGGAGAAGTTGATGCCCACGTATCGCTGTGCGTCGAAGGCAGCCACTGCATGTAGCTCCTTCTTCCTCATGTCCACAGCAACCACCCATGCATCGGCATCCCAGCGGTTCATCTTGGTTGTGAAGTAGACGGTATCAGCATCTTCTTGCAGGCCAAGCACGGGCTGGCATGCATGATGGAGGTTCCTGAAGGGTGACAGAGCCGTGCCTTCAGCTCTCCCTCTCCACGCCTTGGGAACGAGCTCGCTGTTGACCTCCACATCCCTGGAATGCATGACCTTCGTGTCCTGGCGCCAACGATCGTCGTCCGAGGTGGAGCTAGTGACCGGCCTACTCCATGTAGCAGCCATCCAACCATCTGTGGAATAGCAATCCCTGAAGCCACCGGCCTCCTTGAAGCAGCGGAGCTGCAGCTCGACGTACTTGAGGCGATCCCCGACGACGGCGATGTTCCGGTAGAGGCGAGCGTCGACCCGAAGCGTCCTGTTGCTCTGCATAGGCTCCGGCACCTCGACATACCGCAGCAGGGGCAGGGGCTTGCCTCGCATTCGCCGCGCAGCTTCGCCTTCCACTCCGAGGACGTCGCAGAAGAGGATGCCCCGCCAGAGGTCGACGAAGGCCATGGTGCCGGCGTCTCCTCCTACTGCAACCACCTTGCAGTTTCTGTGGTGAAAGTGCTTGCCGCCGTGCCGCCGCCGCTGGTGCTTGCTCAGCGACACGTTGTGGATCCTCCAGTCTCTGCCCCGCTTCGAGTCGTAGAGGCAGAGGTCGAACTGCCCCGCCGGCTGCCCCGACGGCGCACGATGGAGTCCGGCGACAACGTATTCTCCACCTCCTGTGTGTGTGTGGCCATCGGTACGGTAGCGTAGGACGCCAATGTCGTCGGCATCGAAGAAATAGGGCCTGGGCGGCCGCGGATGGTGCGTCAGCGACGGTGTTGAACTTAATCTACTGCTGCTCTCTGCTCCTCTCTTCTCTCCTGTAAACAGGCGCAAGTCAAAGGTGACTGTCCTGTCTGTACCAGTAGTGGGCGGTTGCCCATGTGTAGTTGGTAGAGGTATATAGTAGATAGCATAGTGCCAAGTATGGTTGTCAACAGATAGATGTACTATTGAAGTAGGTAGTTGGTGTGGAGTAGGTAGTTGGTAGTTAGGACTTGTGTATATATATCCCCTAGCAAAGCAATGGAAAAGGCAGTTCAGCCAAAGTCATATTCCAGTGAGTGTGTGTGCTGTGCTCATCCTTCTCTTACTTCTGGCCAAGAGCGATTGAGCTGAGTAGTGACCACAGTGGTGCCTGGGTTGTTTAGGGTGTGACCACAGAACCTTATCCAGGTTGTTTTTAGAGCTGTCCGGGTTGTTTCTAGGGGTCGCCAGGTTGTTTGTTGGTGGCGTGAGGGCTAACAGACGGCCGCCGCGACCCGCCGTCGCCGGCCTGGTAGACGTAGCAGTCGAGATTTTTGAATACTTGATTTTGAGGGCCGACTGTGATCCTGAGGAGGGCGAGGTCATCCTCAACGGCGAGGATCGTCGGCTCGACGTGGATCTCGGCGGCGTCAGGGCTGTGGACGCACACGTAGGAGACGCGCGGCGGGCGGCAAGGGCAGAAGGTGACCTGGATCCGCTTTCCGTCCCATGTCATGGAGGAGGCGGTGGTGGCGTTGTCGCGCTTGGCGACGTAGGCCTGCACCTCGAGGAGCACCCAGGGGAGGCTTTCCTCGACGGCGGCATCGTCGGCGGCGGAGAGGGCGGGCGGATGTGTAACATCCCGGATTTTTCCGGAATGTTCTTTGATTGCAAAAATGTGGATTTCAAAATTTTTGCTTGCATTGTTGTGAAAACACCTTAGATTGTCTTCTTGTTACTCCCTAAATTCTTAAGAAATTAAAATTGACCTTTTAATTCTGCTTAGGTTAAATTTAGGATAGAGTGTTTTGGCTTTTCTTCGGCTTTAATTGGATTTTTGAGTGTGATTTATATTTGAATTCCAAATTCAAATATAAATCTAAAGCTAACAACTAACTCGCCCGATCAAACCCTGTGGCAAAAGCCGCTACCCAAAACCTATCCGTTCTCCCAGCCAGTTGATCCACTAACATATCGGACCGATCATCCATCTCTCTAATCCCAATCGAAGTCTAGATCGAAATTCTCGGCGTCCAGATCAATCCGGAGTTCCAGAAAAACCTATCCGAATTATGGCGCTATTTTTCATTTGAACAGATTGATTATTAATTTAATTAATCTGGTTCGGAAAATAGTCTGATTAATTCATCCCAAATATCTATGAAATTTGTTCTGAATTGTGACGACGTTATCCGGATTTTGAATTGATTATTTCTTAATTAATTCGATCTAGATAATTAGTCTAATTCATTTGTTTCACGGTTTATGAAATAAATTATTGTGAATTTATTTCATAAGCTGATAATATTCTAGCCCATCAAATCTGGGCCCATCTAAAGCCCACAACATAACCCTATCCCTAATCCCTTCCTATAAATCCCCCACCCTTCCCCTCTCCTCTCCATCTCCCCAAGCAGCCGCCGGCTTCTCCTGCTGTTTTTCTTCCACCGCAAGAAGCTAGCAGCAACTCCACCTCCTCCCGATCTCTCTTCCCTTTCTAAAATTCTCCACGAGACAAGCACCAGAGCATCAATTGCCTTCACCAATTCTCCCTCTCTCTCCAAATTCTCTCCACGGAAATTCTCTCTGCTCTCTCTCTCCAAATCGCACGAAGCAGAGCAGATCAAAGGGGGCAGAGCAGCGGGCAGCAGCAAGCGGAGCAGCAAATCGGCGGCAGCACGTGCGTGAGCAGCAGAGCAGGCAGAGCAGTGGCAGGAAGCAGCAGCGGCATGTGGCGCGCGCGCTCGAGCGCGCGGCCCACGCGCGGGCGCAGGAGCGGAGGCACGGACGGGCGCGGTGCCTCGGCGACGAGCAGCAGCAGGACCGGTGCGCCGCGAGCAGGAGTCGGAGGACAACGCCATCTGCGCCACGCCGGTCGGGGCCTCGCCGCTGACCAACGACAACGCCGAACCAAGATCGCTGCTGCCGGCCTCAAGCAGAACCGCGAGCTGAAGGAGAGGACGACGCCGAGCTTCTGACCTGCTACCCCTCCGACCGTGCCGACCACCTCGCCATCAACCCAAAGGTTAGCACCACCGTGACCATCTCCTTCCTGTTCCCTTTTGCTGTTCGGCCATGGGGAGCACCAAACCACCACCACCATCTGTACCCGTTGCTTGCCTGACCGGCCGTCGAGCCGCTGGACTGCCGCATGCCTTCGTGCCGCTGTGTTCTTGTGCAGGTGTTGTTGCCCCATGACCAAGCCAACTCCAAACCATCCCAACCATGGCTGCCTTTGACCTCGCCCCCTAGGTGTTCGATGAAATGTCTAGCCCGCATCGTTGCTACCTCGCTGATGATTCGGTGATCAGCCTTCGTGCCGCGGTGTTCTTGCAGGTGCTGCAGCCGTCGAGGTTTACCACACCATTCCCTCGTAGCCCAACCATAGCGCCTCTTGATATCGCCCCCTCAAGTGTTTGTTGAAATGCCCAAACCATCTGTGCATGTCCTGGCTGTCCCCGATCGTCGTCTCTTGTGCGGCGACCGTTGAGCCGCGAACCCTGCCATCGAACCTTGCTGTCCCCGACCATCCCCATGCTGTTACCATGCCAACCACGTCGTGGCCATGGAATACCATGAACCCGCGTTCTAGTCGATGCCATGTCATCCCATCCCGGTGATGTGGCCGTGGGCGACCACGTGCCCGCACACGTTCGCCTAACCAAAGCCAAGCTACGACTTCATGTCGCGCAGCCCGCATACCCACCAAGCCGTGTCGTTGCCCGACGCCTGCGTCTTGTCGCGGCCGTGGACGACCATGAGCTCACGTGATAACCCTGTCCTCGCTCTTCGACCCGGAACCATGGACAACCTTGCTTCGTCCCTCGTTATACCAACACCTTTCTTATGACGCGGCCAAGGTGAACCTTGTGCCCGCGTGCCATCGGCCTAAGCCTCACCCTTGCCGTTTAAGCCCAAGTGCATGAACAACACCTTTCGTCGCCCTTGCCTCGACCTTGAACCTAAACCGTGACCCTTCTTGATCCATAGCCGCTCCGACCAACCTCCGCCTAGCCTGTTCCCGGCCTAACCTTGAATCACACCAGAGACCGCCCGGACTTGTGTGCAACTCGTTGCATCGGATCCGAGCTTTGCTGCCGTCTAGACAAGATGCCTTGCTACCTGACCCGTATACCTTTCAATCTTGTCGGCCCAGTATCGACCCGCTAACAGTCTATCTCGGCCCACTAACACTTCGGGCCCGTCTTCTAACGAGCCAGGCCCACTAACTAACTATCTGGGCCACTAACAATACGGGGCCCACATGATAGCATGTGTACCCCACTGACTTAATCAGCCTAGCCACCTGACCGCTAGGACCCATACAATGATGCATGGGACCCGCTAACTGTTCTCTAACTTAGCCAACTAACTTGGCCGCTAACCAGCTTGACCGCTAACCGAACCTTGAGCCGTTGACCATATCAACCCTGGTTGTTGACTTGGTCCACCCCGACGTCGGTAGGGCCCACTACCGGTGTCCAAAACTAATCCCACGTGATGACATCATGACGATGTTAGCACGGCTAACCCGGGCCTGGCATGTGACGCATTTCAGTGTGGCCACATGCCAGTTGTTTTCTTTTCCTTTTGCGAAAATCTAGAAAGGGTTTATTAAAGGAAAATAGTATAAAATCAACCTAGCTTAGAATAAATTGAAACCAATTTAGGTATTCCTTCTAAAATCAAGAACTACCCATTAGTGTGAGGTTTGGTGTTATTTGGTTCTTATTGCTTCTTATTTGGAGTTTATTCGCATTAGATGCCGTTGTTTATTTATGCAACGTGTGCTAGGATCTGAGGAAGATCTAGAAGACTTCGTCGACTCCGTCGACTCGGACTTCGTCAACTTAGACTTCGACAAGTGAAGACTTGTACGACTACGTCAAGATGAGTTTGGATTGCAAAGTCACAGGTGTCCACGCCCATCCTACTTTGAATCCTATTAGGCATTGCTACTAGTATGCTAGCGCTTTACTTTCTCGCATGATGATGATAATGACCTATTGCATGGCCTTATTTACTTACCGTTATCCTTGTTAAGACTGTTACACTTTGATGCTATGAACTTGCTATGCTTGCATGTGTATGGGATGGATGTGATAGGATTCTTGGCGTGTGTGGGGCAAAAACCCGGGAAAGGAGTAAGGGGTTTTGGGAACTTTGCGGGGGTGAGCAGCTTAACTCGATCTCGTATCGAGGGCTTGGGGTGCGAACTTAGGCGCATCCTGTGGTGTACCTGTGGTGGGTACGAGTTCTTGTGCTACTTGAGGAGTTTGGCGGCAATACCTGTAATAGGTGCGCGAGCGGACCACTGAAGGTGGATACGCTATTTGACGGTGACGCTCACCCCGGCACCAAAAACCGAGTTGGTTATGACTTTCCTCAGGACTTTCCGTGCTCACCACTTACATCTACTGGGGGTGTTCCAGCCAGCCTAGTTAAGTGCGGTACCCGGACTGTAAGGAGTTAGCGGAAGTGTGTGGGGGAAAAGGCGGTGACCTTTGTTCCCCCGAAGGAGGCTCATACCCCGGGACTTGGCCACCGCGGGGGAGGCCATCACAGTTCTCGGACACCGAGTTGCGTCTTCAGTGTATCCTAAGCCGGGAAAAGCAGGAGGGTACCGTTCACTGGCTAGGGTCTGTGTTGTGGGCTGCGTCTCGAGGCGGCCGTACACCGTCTCGCAGCCCGAGTGGGTCCAGGAGTACAAGCTCTGCAGAGTATAATCTATATATATAGCCGCCGTCCGCGGACAATGGACGATTCCTGTGTGAAACTGTTATTTCCGCCATTGTTTTAGGGATTTCTACCTCCCCTCTAGAGTAGGGCCTGCCTCGGGCAGTTGAGATGTGAAGGGTGGGAGCTTTCACATCGCCTAGAGAGTGATGAGTGGAAGATATTGGTGACGGGTACCTGGTGCGCCAGGATCGCTCGTGGTGTTGTGAGAATGGTTTTGGGATGGAGATGCTGCTGCTTGCATAGGAATAACCTTAAGCCTATCCTTGATATTTCTTATACTAGATTTAGGCCACCTTAAAGCTTGCATTACGGATGGTGACGTGGACCTGTCCCAATCCTTGAGGGCAGTTTGTGAATGAACAGGTGAAGATCCGAAGTGCAAGACCAACTCCGTTGAAGTTGGTGAGAAGGTTGCAGTGCTATGCTCAAGTGTTGCCTGTGGGAGTGGCGCTCTGAAGATGAAGCTGGCTTGAAGCCTAGTTACCGTTGCGTTGGTTTTCATATTGTCGTTTAGCCCAAGGGGCATGTACCGGTACGCGTTCCGTTATATATCCTTGTTGTAAGCTAACTCTGATGATTGTTTTCGTTGTATGGATGTGATATCCAGCTGAAATGAGTTCTGTGCGTGGTAGCTGTTGATTCTGGGACTATCACAATGGTACAGGGATTCGGATTCTCGTTTCTGAAAATCCGGGTCGTTTCAAGCTAGAGCCGTTTGGTTGTGAGGACCGTGATAAGGTTCTCTTGGCCGCACACCAGCTCACCGGGACTGCTCTAGCCTGGTGGGAGAATTACTGTGCAGCTGCCCAGGATGCCACCACTATCACCTGGGATGAGTTTGTTACAGAGTTCCGCCGCTACCATATCCCAGTGGCCACCATGAAGCGCAAGGCAGATGAGTTCCGTGAACTGCGCCAGGGCAGCAAGTCTGTGGAAGAGTACACCTATCAGTTCATGGAGTTGGCCCGCTATGCACCGGAAGAGGTCAACAAGGATGAGAAAAAGCAGGACATGTTCAAGAAGGGCTTGAATGCAGAACTCAGGACCCTGCTCACCCCTCAGATCTACCCAGACTTCAACACCTTGATGAACATGGCCATACTCACAGAGAGGGCCAAGTCAGATGAAAGACGGGACAACAAGCGCCGGTTCCTAGAGAACAAGGCCCATCAGCAGGACCGTTTCCAGAAGCCAAGAAGCTTTGGTCCCTCAGCATCCAGGTCCCAAGCACCTATGCAGTACCGGACCCAGTCACAGGTTCCGAGTACTCGTCCGTCCAGTGCTCCATTCAGAAGCCAGGCCAACAAGACCCCGCAGAACAGCACCAGTCAGGTCACCGGCAACGTCAGAGCCTGTTACAATTGCCGTGAGACAGGGCATTTCATAGCCAACTGTCCCTATGGCAACAGCAAGCCAGCAGCTCCAGCCTTCTCCAACTCGGTGAATGGACCAAGGCCAGCACTGTCAGGAGCCAATCGAGTCCCAGTCCGCAGCAGCAACCCCAGCAACAACAACAACAGCCAGCAGACGAGGCCGCCCCAGCAATCATTCGGACGAGCCCGCGTCAACCACATCAACGCGCAGGAGGCTCAAGAAGCTCAGGGCGTGGTACTCGGTGAGTTTTTAGTCAGCTCAGTTTTGGCAACAGTACTTTTTGATTCTGGAGCATCACATTCATTCATATCATCAAGCTTTGTGGAGAAGCACGATATACCTACGGTACTACTAAAGTTACCCCTAGTAACCCGAACGCCTGGAGCTGACATTCGCTGTCAACTAGGTTGTTCCCGGGTAAGGATCAATTTAAGTGGGGTAGAGTTCTTAGCAGACTTAGTAGTACTTGAGTCTAAAGGAATAGATGTGATCCTTGGAATGGATTGGTTAAGCCTTCATGATGGTCATATAGGTTGTGCTGATAAGGTAGTGCACCTGACCAACCCAGATGGTATGCAAGTGACTTGCCATACTCGAGGGAGTGGACCAGACCCAATGGTTTTCAGTATGGAAGCCAAGGCCATAGAAGAAGTTCCGGTAGTATGTGAATACCCAGATGTTTTTCCAGATGACTTACCGGGAATGCCACCAGATAGGGACATAGAGTTCATAATTGATCTTGTCCCCGGAACAGCACCCATTGCCAAGAGGCCGTATCAGATGGCAGCCGCAGAACTAGCAGAGCTTAAGGAACAGTTGAGAGAGCTTCAGCAGAAAGGTTTTATCAGACCCAGCTCATCACCATGGGGATCACCAGTCTTATTTGTGAAGAAGAAAGATGGTAGTCAAAGGATGTGTGTGGATTATAGATCCCTAAATGAGGTGACCATTAAGAATAAGTACCCTTTGCCCAGAATAGATGATCTCTTTGATCAGCTGAAAGGAGCCAAGTTTTTCTCCAAGATTGACCTAAGATCGGGTTACCATCAGCTCAAGATCAAAGAAAGTGATGTCCCGAAGACAGCCTTTGTCACCAGATATGGGCAGTATGAGTTCACAGTGATGTCTTTTGGGTTAACCAATGCCCCGGCTTATTTCATGAACCTCATGAATAAAGTCTTCATGGAGGAGTTAGATAAGTTTGTCGTAGTCTTTATTGACGACATACTGATCTACTCTAAGAATGCCCAAGAGCATGAACAGCATTTGAGAGTAATCTTGGAAAAGCTAAGAGCACATAAGTTATATGCCAAGTTCAGCAAGTGTGAATTCTGGATTGAGAAGGTAGCTTTTCTAGGCCACATCTTGACTGCAGAAGGTGTAGCTGTAGATCCAGAAAAGGTAGAAGCAGTATCCAATTGGCAGCAGCCCACCAATGTGACAGAGATCAGGAGTTTTCTTGGATTAGCTGGATATTACCGGAGATTCATTGAAGGGTTTTCCAAGATAGCCAGGCCAATGACAGAGTTACTCCGGAAGGATAAGAAATTTGTCTGGACAGAATCATGTGAAAGGAGCTTCCAGGAGTTGAAGAAGAGACTGACAACTGCACCAGTATTGACCTTGCCAGATATTCAGAGGGACTTTGTGATATATTGTGATGCCTCAAGGCAAGGATTAGGATGTGTGCTCATGCAAGATGGAAAGGTAGTAGCTTATGCCTCCCGGCAGCTTAAGCCTCATGAGCAGAATTATCCTACCCATGACTTGGAGCTTGCCGCTGTAGTGCATGCTCTCAAAATTTGGAGACACTACCTGATTGGGAATAAGTGTGAGATATATACTGATCACAAGAGCTTAAAGTATATATTCACCCAGTCAGATCTGAACTTAAGGCAGAGAAGGTGGTTAGAATTGATCAAGGATTATAATTTGGAAATCCATTACCACCCGGGCAAAGCTAATGTGGTAGCTGATGCCTTGAGCAGAAAGACTTATGAGCCCAAGAATGCCCAGTTGCAAGAAGAGTTAGCCCAGTTAAACCTTCACATAGTCCGTCAAGCCTACAACTACAACATCAGTGTGCAACCCACACTAGAAGACCAAATCAGACAAGCCCAGAGTAAGGACAAGGACCTAATGAAGATTCGTGCTCATACCGGGGAAAACAAAGCCCCAGATTTCAGAGTGGATGATAAAGGGACCTTATGGTACAAGGACAGGATTTGTGTACCTAAGGAAGGAGATTTCAGGCAAGTTATCATGGATGAAGCCCATAACTCAGCCTATTCCATCCACCCAGGAGCGACTAAGATGTATATGGACTTAAAGGAAAAGTATTGGTGGAATGGAATGAAAGCAGATGTAGCACAGTTTGTGGCTCATTGTGATATTTGTCAAAGGGTCAAGGCAGAACACCAGAAACCAGCCGGTTTACTTCAACCGCTACCCATCCCCGTTTGGAAGTGGGATGAAATTGGCATGGATTTTGTCAATGGTCTACCCAGGACTCAGAAAGGAAATGACTCCATATGGGTAATTGTGGACAGACTCACCAAGGTCGCACATTTTCTACCCGTGCGCACCTGCTATGGTGGAGCCAAGTTAGCTCAGCTCTATATTGACAACATTGTCAAGTTACATGGTATACCCAGCAGGATAGTCTCAGATCAAGGAACCCAGTTTACCTCGAGATTTTGGAAAAGTCTACACAAAGCCATGGGAACTAAATTGGATTTCAGCTCGGCTTATCATCCCCAGACTGATGGTCAGACCGAAAGGGTAAATCAAATCATGGAAGATATGTTGAGAGCATGTGTGCTTACCTATGGTAAAGATTGGGAGAAAAGCTTACCCTATGCAGAGTTCTCTTATAATAACAGTTATCAGGCCAGTTTAGGCATGTCACCCTTTGAGGCTCTCTATGGAAGGAAATGCAGAACCCCTTTGATGTGGTCGGAAGTAGGAGAGCGCACCCTGATTAAACCCTCTCTGATAAAAGAAGCAGAAGATCGAGTTGCAGAAATTAGAGAGAAGTTGAAAGCAGCTCAATCCCGCCAAAAGAATTACTCAGACAAAAGAAGGCGTGAATTGAGTTTTGAAGTTGGAGACTATGTGTATCTCAAAGTGTCCCCAATTCGAGGTACCCGAAGATTTCAAGTCCGGGGAAAGTTGGCACCCCGTTACATAGGATCTTATCAGGTTATGAAAAGAGTTGGAAATGTGGCATACCGTATTCAGCTACCCGAAGAAATGTCAGATATACATCCGGTATTCCATGTTTCTCAGTTAAAGAAATGCCTAAGAGTTCCAGAAGAACAGATACAGACAGAGGAAGTGGACTTGCAAGATGATCTCAGATATCAGGAAGTGCCAGTCAAAATATTGGACACTGTGACTAAGCAGACTAGAAGTTCAACTGTTCGTATGTGTAGAGTTCAGTGGAGTAGACACAGTGAAGCAGAAGCTACTTGGGAGCGAGAAGATGCTTTGAAGAAAGAGTTTCCCCATCTCTTTAGGAATCAGCCGAATCTCGAGGACGAGATTCCTTTTAAGTGGGGTAGGTTTGTAACGACCCGGAAAATCAAAAACTTAAATCACGGGTTTTAAAAACCTTTGATCGATGAGTTTCTGTTCCTAAATCCAAATCCTAAACCTCCCTGAGCTTCCCGTTGTTCCAAAACATCAATCCCCAGAAAAATCCGATCTCCCGAAAGACCCTAACCCCGTTCTTCCTTTTCTCGATCCGCGCGCCGCGCCGGTCGGCCGACCGCCGCGCGTGCGTCCGCGACGCCGCGATTCCCGGCCGTCGTCCCCTCTCCCTTTTCTTTTTCCAATTTCCATTTCTATTTCTTTTTCTTTTCCTTTTTCTCCTTTTCTTCCTTCCTTTTTCTCTTTTTCCTTTTTCCTTCCTTTCCTTTTTCTCTTTTCTTTTTCTCTTCCTTCCTCCTCAGCTCGCGCCCGACGCCGCCTGCTCGCCGTCGCGCCGCCCTCTGCTCCACCGCTCGGCCCGAGCTCCTGCCCGCGCGCCGGCCNTACATAAAATCCAACGATGTATACTTTTTTTGGATTAACGTGTGAATTTCTAGGACCCTTAGATATACATAAAATCCAACGGTGTATATTTTTTATTTTTGGATTAACGTGAGAATTTCTAGGACCGTTAGATATACATAAAATCCAGTGGTGTATATTCTTTTCTTTTTTGGATTAACGTGGGAATTTCTAGGAATGTTAGATATACATAAAATCCAATGGTGTATATTTTTTTTGGATTAACGTGAGAATTTCTAGACCCTCTCGGCAAACATGGTGGCTTCTTTTAACTCTGTGGTATTAAGATAATAGAAGATGCAGTGATCATGCATAAGTTTGTGTACAAATGGCTTTGCTCTATCGTTTAACTCTGCATGCAAATCTCGTAGCAATATTTAAATAGAGTTTCAAAAGTTCATTCCTATCCATGGCGAATTAAAGGGCAATCAAGAGAAAGCTGTGTGCAATTAGCCATAGATTCATTCTTGGTGCTTTCTGAACTTGCCCACTACATATATGCGCACATAAACGATGCGTGCACGAGTAAAATTCAGACTCACACTGCAATAACAAATCTAACTACTGATATGATAGCAATGCAATTGCATGGCTCCTGCTGTCCTGCAAAGCCCAAATTAATGGAATAGAATAAACATGACAATTAACCAATTATTAGCCTAAACATGGACCGTACCAAGAGGTCAAGTATACAACTCAACACCAGCCACATAGTGGGGTGAAGCTTTCAGATCATACTGCCTTTTCTCTTATATCAGTGTGAGCATTGACCAATAGGGGATGGCTTAGGGGAAGAGAAAGCACTAATGGTTGCAGCCTTGCAACGATCTTTCCATTCTGGAAAAAGGGAAGCCTCACAACCCCTCTTTCATTTTAGGTCACATTTGTGCTCGAGTGGACACTCATGAAATGGCAACAGCAGCAGCAGTAGCACCAACAACAACAGCCGCAGCATAAGGGAGGACGAAAGGGGCTTTATTTTTGGCATGCATTCATGCTGAGGAGCATTAGGCCCTGAAAAGGAGGCGATGGCCAGTGTCTTGCAACCTTGGTGAGGTTTCTTCAGAATTGTTTAAGCTATCTCTACAAGCATCCTCAGGCACCTTGAAGCTTTTTCTCTGGTTTGTGCTCAGTGACTAGGTTTCATGAAACTAGGATGAAGATTCCAGCGAGGAACAGGAGCGACAAGTGATGCATGCGACCCCTGTGCCAGTGTGCCGTGTGCATGCACACTTGGCTGATGCGCAGTTCAGGGTTTTGACTTTTGACCCTGGCACAGGAGCGGCTGAAAGGTGAACAGCGTCCAGACGAAAGCAGATACAGATGTGCCTCCATAACTGACACCTGGTCTTGTTTATGCTTTTCGATCATCGTCAACTATATCTATATATGCCAAACAGGATGACACCAAAAGTTTCACAAGGTAAGTTTTGAAAGATACTAGCACAGTAGCATTTTCACCATAGTTTCATGAATATAATTTTTCTGAAGAACCAATGAGGTTAATTACTATTACTTCAAGACTAGAACCCCATTGTATTTTATAAATGAACTTACCTAGGGAGAAAAATGATTTGATGAAGCTGAAATTTTATTCTGCAAATAATGTACCATACAACTGCACTTTTTAACACACTAGTGGAGATGCACGTGCCCAGGCACGTGTTTTAAAAAAACTTAGAAATCAAAATTTAAATTCATAAAAATAAAATAAATAATAGTACCTATGACAAGAGTGTGGCCTTGTTTAGCTTCAGTGAATTCAACCAAAAGTAACGTATTAAAAAACATGCCTTCCTCTCACAGGACACACTTCTCATTGTACTTTTTTTACAGAAAATTCGATCGATTAGACTGAACTAAACAAGGCCTATATTTAAAAAACCAATAAAGTGAATAATTTATAATTACATGTATTAGAACTATTCAATAACATAATAGCTTACTCCATACCATAATTCCTCTCTCCCTCCCGTTCATGTCTGAGAACTGACTACACAGGTCACAGTTGATTTTTTGTTTCTCGTGCTAATGATATAAACTTTCTTAAATTAATTATTCCTTGTGACAAATTTTTTTTGCAAATTATTCCTTGTGACAAGCAACACATATGACAATCCATCGTCAACATCCTCAAAACACATGGAGCTGGGCGAATCTATACCAAAGAGGTCCTCTATATCAACTACCAACTAACCAACACATGTGAAATCCACATGTCAGAATTTCTTTTTTTTTTTTTTCTCCTTTTTCACCCTTTATCCACTCGAACCCCACACCCCCACGCTCCCCTCCCGCTCTCCCTCTCTCCGCCGGTCCCTTTCCCTCCCTTGCTACCCCTGCCCGCGCCCCCTTCGGTCAGCTTCGCCACCACCTTCACCGATGGCCGCCACCTCGACTCGTCCGCCACCGTCTGCCTTCCATCCGTGCGCGCCCTCCTTCTCCCCTCGTGCCGGCTGCGTGCGCGCCCTGCTCTCCCGCCGGTGAGCCGCGGCCACCGCTCCCTCTCCGGTGGTTGGGCTCCCCAAGCTCTGCGCGGCGGCCATGGCGCGGCACGCCTCTGCCTCATCGCCCTCCTCCCCGCGTTCGGCGCCGGCGGAGGAGCAGGGGGCCCTCCTCTCTGGCATCCAGCGTTGCGCGTGCCATGCTGGCTTCCTCATCCACAAGAGGAGGAGAAGGTGGCGGCGAAGTAGCTCAGCTCCGGCAGAGGCGGGCCCTCGCTGGTATGGATCCACTCCTTCCTTGAGCGGATCGGGCATGCGGCCTCGGCGTGCGGCTGACTTGCAGCCCGGTGGGCGGCCACGGAGGAGCGTCGCCCCCTGTTCCCTCCCCACACCGGCCGCTCCTCGCTCTTCCCTACGCCGCCCCTCGCTCCTCTCCACCCCGCGCTGCTCCTGCTCGACGCCGGCGCCGGCGCCAGGGCGCTCCACGGGCTCGGCCACTGCTCCCTTCCTCATCTTCTCTATCCGGCGGCCAAGCAGTGGCTCCGCCTCTGCACGTGGCCCCGTGTGACAGGCAGTGCGGAGGTGGGGTCAGGGTTGCTCCGTCGCTTGGACGACAGCCTCGTCATGCGCCGGCACGCCATGGTGCAAACAGCCTTATAGCCCAGAAGATGGCGGTGCCTTCACTCGCCTTGAAAGGAAGGCGTGAATAACGGATACAGATTGCGGACGAGATGTGAGGCCTGAGGCGGTGATCTTGCCGTGGCGAGGAAGAAGAGCAGGAGGACGTGAATCAGGGACGAGATTAGAGGACGTGAATCAGGGACGTGATTAGAGGACGTGAATCAGGGACATGAATCAGGGACGAGATTAGAGGACGTGAATCAGGGACGTGATCAGAGGACGTGAATCAGGGGCGTGAATCAGGGACGTGAATCAGGGACGTGATTAGAGGACGTAAATCAGGGACGATATTGGTGGCGGGGGCGACATGCGCGGTGTGGAAGGAGGACTGTGGAAGGTGTTGTGGGCCCGGCGGGTACGAGAGAGAAGCCTGGTGAAAAAAATTTGGCTGCATCCGCTCTTTTTAACGGGGAAACCACCCCAAGATCGTTCTCCCCCCCCCCTTTCGTCTTCGTCCTACCTGACGGGTGGGCCCAAAAAGGTGTTTAGTGAGGTGAGGGTAGGATCAAGGTTGTGTAGATTTTGACATCAAATCTCTCCCTCTTTATAGTATAGACAAGTATATTATGAGTTTCAAATGCACCATTTTTATTATCAATCAGAAAATTGTTTTGAAACAAAAAAACGCCACAACTATATATACACTGAAAAGATAGAGTGCTCCCGGTGTTTTTCCTCACGCAGAGTGCAAAGCCGCGGACGTTCTAGCCATGGATTTGGTTGTGTACACATGTTAGAACCATACATGATGTGGAGGAGTTTGGTCCCTCGAGGCCTCGATGGCTATGCAGGAGCTTGTGCTTACCTAGTGAATATTCTCACCAACGGCCACCACAATATGTGAACGTTGAAGAAAGTGCCAATATCGACAACATCCATTGGCATGGGCCAGAGAGGTAAACATTGTCACAAGAGCATGAGCATGGATGCAATTTCCATGTAGGGCATGGAATGAAGGAATGTGCTACAATGGAATTCTTCAGGTAGTTTAAACGGGCAATCGAGGTTGCTTGCCATTGCTGCACGCCTTCAAAGTTGTTGACATGGCCGTGAGTCATGATGGTGAGGTCATCATGGCAAACTCCTAAGACAGTGGTTGTTAGCGCACAATAACACATGACATAATTAAGAATGCACAAATAGTTTATAGACCTCATACTGCTCAGGTGCATGTCACTTCAACTATCTTGCATCAGGCCTTCTTAAAATAATATGTTATAACAAACAATTATCTATAGTTAAGTCAATTAATATCTAACCAAAAAGATGAAGCACTCTAGACAAGTTAGATGGGTACAACGCAGCACGAAATCAAACTATACGTGTGTATCAATTTATGAGGTGAATTTCACTCCGTGTTATTAGTTCCATTATAACTCCAACTTTATTATGCCTCACTGTTTTGTAAATAAAATGTTACAACAAATGATTATATATAGCTTAGTCAAGTAATATCTAAATGGAAATCTTGTAATAATACAATGTATAATCTGTGAGTTAGCTGCCTTTGAGTGGGTACCCGGAGAGAAGGATCACCCCAAAATTGTATATGTGCATGCATGCCATACCATCTTTCTCGGATGAAAAAAATATACCAGACCTACTTCCGTACCACCTTTCTCAGTTTAAAAATAGGAAATGAAGCTAGACCACACAAAGAGTATATGGGCATATGTGCACTAGAACCACCCATATTCCACGCAAAGCCCTCATGGCCTCACAACATTTGTACACACTCCATTATATATATAAGCACCCAGATTCATGGTCATAGACACCACAAAATTCGAGTTCTCTGACGACAACACAAGCAAATTCACCATCACCTAGGCCAACAAGTTGTATCTACATTAAGCAATGGCCCAGAGTAGAATCATTATGGCAGCTCTACTCATTTTTGCTCTCATGGCAGCGGTGCCAGTGGCGAGGGCATCTGACAAGGCCGAGAAGGAGAAGTTCATCAAGGAGTTCAAGAAGAATTGCGATGGGATGTGCCCAAAGCTCTGCGCTGAGGCCAAGGAAACCCCTGACTGCAACAGTAAATGCTTGCAGGAATGCGTACAAATGGATGACAAGCAACTCGAGACATTGTTCGGTGAGGTTGACAAGATGCTATCCAAGGGTGGTGCGGAGCTCAAGAAGAACTAACCAGCTACCACCGCACATACCCCTTGAGCTATCACGGATGGCCATGACACCATTCTATTAATTTTTATCTAGCATGGTTCTATTTCCTTTTGCTAATCAACTATTTACTAGCAAATTTGCTTGTGCAAATTGCGCAGATAGACTTTATTATTATCTTTCTTTTTTTCTTGTTTGGGTTGTACCAATAACTTTGCTATTCCTAGTCAAATAATATGTGCCCTAGCACAAGTTACTTCAAAAGAGTTGGTTGCATGTTGAATTTTAATTGGAATATGAAATGTAGATTGTTTTCCTATATCTTTCCACATTTTGCATACGTAACATATTTTGTTATCCCCTTTATATTAATTATATCTCTATATGTGGTCAATATAAGATGGTATAGCTGAACCTGTTCTATCAATATGTTTAGTCTTCAACAAGGGAAAAATGGTGTGGACAATTTCCATGTCCGAACTAATTTGGTACTTTGGCGATGCAAGAAATGGTGCCAAATATCCATTCTTAATGGAGAATCCAAATTAGATTACTTGCGGATCCTGTGCAAGATATGATATCACAAAAACCCAATAGATATGGATTATCTGATAATTAGACACAAATTGTCCAAGTTGTATAATAGAATTATATGACTATATAACGTTAGTCATCAATATTTGATGGGATCACTACTATTTATTTTTAACTTTAGGTAGTTATGAGTTTTCTTTTATTTTCTTGTGATGTCATAGTTGTGGTGTAAGCATGTAACATGTGACCCCTATTTTAAATTAAATCTACACATGTGGTTGCTTCGCCTGCTACCTTCAATAAACCATGATTATGAATATTTTATGTCTTGTTGGTTATTGTACTCTAGCATTATTTTACTAATTATTGGCCATTGCAAAATCTCTAAAGAGTATGTATTATCCAAATACTTAAGTTTTGTCGGATACCAATATTAGGGGTACCCAATGGCAGCGGATTAAAAATAAAAAGCCCCGGCAGCTATCCCTTTCTCTCTGATTTACCTCCACCTGAACGGTACAGCGATGCCCAGTTTTCTCCCTCTAAATTTTCCTTTCTTGTACATGCATATACGGGCACGTATGAAAAATTGGGTGCAGGCACATGCAAAGGCATCTACATGTGCGTGCACGCCTGGTCCAGTCAACGCCTGCATGCCTCTGTCTTGCATCTCTCTCTCTCGTACATGCATGGGCAGGTGCTTCCTCGAAGGCTGCTTGACTGACGTGGTGGATCAAGGCTTGCTTGCCCAGACTCAGCTCTGTAACGACCCTACTGCTCCCACTGACCTGCTATGTTTATGCACGCGCATGCATAACACAGAACGGCACAGCGGCACTGCATGAAAACTCGTCGGGCAGTACAGCAGCACGGCAAGCTCGCCCGAGGAGTTGCAAGCTCGCCCGAGGAGTTGCAGGCAGCGCCCGACAGGTTGCTCCTTCGCTCGACGAGCTGCCCGTCCCGCCCGGCAAGCTACCGCTTCGCCCGATGAGCTGCGCACTTTCGCCCGACAAGAACCACGTCTCGCCCGACGAGTTGCAGGCAGTGCCCGAGTACTCTCCGATTCGCCCGACGAGCTGCTCCATCGCCCGACAGGACTCCGATTCGCCCGACGAGATCTCCGTCTCCGACTGGTTCGCTCCTTCGCAACGAAGCAACCTCCGAGAAGACCGTAGCACCCGGAGTCAAGCTGCTACACTGTGCCAACCACTCCCTGACGCAACTGACACCAGCAGGACATGGCTACAGTGCTCGGAAGGATGACGGGCCCCACAGCATGGGCAGGCGCGCCTCCTTTTTTCCCGTTTTACCCTTTGACTGTACTTCTTTTCTACAGCCTTCCCTTGAGATATAAAAGGGAAGCCTGGGCCTCCTGCAAGGGGCATGGACTCTTTTCCTCCTCTCTCCGGGGCCTCCTACGGGAGGCAGGGAGCCTCTTTTCTTTCCCGAGGAGTACTCACTTTCTTCTTCCTCCAGCCGGTCACTGGACTGAGCTCGATTCACGCACCAGAGACTTGGGAACTCATCCCTCTCTCGCCCATTTGTACCCCCTATTACAAACCAGTGCAAACAACACGAGCAGCACGAACTGGACGTAGGGTATTACACCCCATGGGTGGCCCGAACCAGTATAAACCCCCGTGTCCTTTTGCACTACCACCCGAGGCCCGACGCGTGCTCCACGATTTTATTATTTGCCGGCGGTAAAGAACCCCGACAAGTTTGCGTATAATCCATTCCGATCCAACTCCATACCATTTCCAATGTTCCAAAAACCTACTTCCATATTTGAATTCTTCAGGGATTTTAAATATACGATCAAGCTTCCATGCCATTGCTGCATGCTGTCAAAGTTGTTACCACATAAGTATATTCTGAGTTTCAAATGCACCATTTTTATTATGCCAATCAGAAAAGTGCACTACTACAGAAAACGTTTGTAGGGACGGGTTAGCGGACGTTTCTAGGGGCGGCTCCGAAATTCGTCCCTGATATTGGCTGCTAAAAATGGCCATTTGCAAGGGCAGGTTAGTAGCCCGCCCCAGCAAACGAGTTTCTAGGGGCGGGTCCGCCAGGCAGACCCGCCCCTAGAAATGCTACGCCATTTGCAAAGTTCATTTTTACCGACCAGAAATAAATAGCAAAAAAAATTATTTTAATGTGGGAAGGCCCCCAACCGTCACAAGTCGTGCCATTTTTCGCGTAAAATTCGTGCGCTCCGCGGCTGGTGGGATTCTAACTCACGACCTCTCCCTCGCGTGTAACCTTCTCTACCACTGCACTAGACTCTCACCTGTGTCAGAATTCTGTTTTGACTCCTCCCGTATTATACTAAACCGAGTGTAAATTGCTTGTTTGAGACCCTAAATGAATTTAAATTAAAAAGATGTCAACTACAAAATTTCATAACTTTTTGAAATATACATTTTTCATTTTGGTGGTTTCTCCATCCGAGGTCATTTACAGAATTTGAATTTCAAATTTGAGATAAATAAAACTTAGTTTTCGTTGACAAGATGATTTCAAATAAAAAAGTTGTCAACTACAAAGTTTCATAACTCATTGTGATCTACAACTTTCATTTTGACTATTTCTCTATCCGAGGTCTTTTGAAAAATCTCAAAATTTCAAATTGGACAACTACAAACATACTTTCCAGGGGCGGATCATGGCATGGGCTACCCCAAAAAACGCATTTCTAGGGGCGGGTCATGGCATGAGCCGCCCCTGGAGCAGCTCATGCCATGACCCGCCCCTAGAAATGCATCTATAGGGGCGGCGCTTAGCTACAATAGCGCGCGCGCATTTGTAGGAGCACGTCGCCTTTTAGTCCGCCACTAAAAAAACCTCTGGCTCTTACAAATGTTTTCTGTAGTATTGTTGTTTAAAAAAAAACGCCACTACTAGAAAAGGCAGAGTAACGTTAGGTTTCAGCATTATGCCTCTTACAAGCATTTTATAAAAGGATTACAGATGCACAAGCATAAACACGCTTACCAACGTGGCAACGTACACAGATACACCATATTCCTATGGGTGACCGGGCTGATGCCTCGTGACGGACGGCTATGTTGTCTACCATGGAAAGAAATAGCAATATTAGTGCTACAAAAATGACGTGACATCTAGAATTCGATACGATTCATGGCGTGGACAACCGACAACCACCTCCGCTAAGCATCTAAGGGGGTGTTTAAGGGGGTGTTTAGTTCACCCTATTCTTCAAAATTTTGCATAACGCACGTTTTTCAATATACTTTTTTTCTCTGTGCACGCTCTCCAACGCATTCCCATTTTGCAAAACACAGTGAAGTAAACACCCCCTAAGCTAAGGATTGGTTGGTTCTCTCCTCTTCAACATTGACTGGGCTAATTCTGCTTGTGCGCGAGCCCTAATGTCAACATGGTGAGAGTCTCCTTGAGATGGTTTGGCATCATTAATTGTAAGCGTACATGCAACATGCAAGATACATTGTTTGTTGTTTCTTGGCAACATGCAATGCAAGATACAAACAATCTTGGAAATGTTGTGTATAGGTCTTCTCATTAGGATGAAATGCATCCCGATTTTCACATATCTCTTTTCTTTAATTATTTGTCGCATCATCAAAAATATTGACATGACACTCTATTTAATAAAAATAATTAAAACTCCTATTAAAAATGGCCTAAGAGTATATACTTGTCCGTATGTCTCGTACTTTTAAGATGCCGTATAACCCATCCTCCTTTTAATTTCTTCCCCGAGTGCGGCTACACGAGGCTTTCACGACGCCACCGACCCAAACTAGCTTCATGCCGATTTCCTGTTCGGTTGGCTGGCGGCTGGTGGCGGGTGCTGATTTGTTGTGAGAGAAAAGTACTGCTGGCTGGTGGCTGATGCCGATTTGTTGTGAGAGAAAAGTACTGCTGGCTGGTGGCTGATAAGCCAACCGAACAGGCTGAGATAAGTCTAAATACACAGCACACAGCCGCATGCAAGTTTAAAAGATCACGTGTGCCGTAGCCCCTAGCTAGTTCACAGGCCCGACCGTACACGTACACATAGCTGGGCCCACTCGTCAGCTGGGCAGGGCAGATGGCATTATGTTTGTCTACTTACCGTATGCACTAACATTGCTGTCGTTGTCATCACCATGAGACTTGTCAACATTCTTGTTCACGAACTCAAGATGCTTACTTCTTAATCAGCCTATTAGTAGTACATATCTTGGCGGTGAGATTAGTACAAGAGCACAAGCACAACAGAACAACGGTATATTCCGGGAAATACTTGGTGGAGTTTTGTTGAGAGCCCTCGCTCTAGCCTGTTGAAGCTTTTTGTGCGTGGCTTTGTGCCGAGTGACTAGGCTTCATGCGTGCGTGAAACCCGGAGGAAGAATCCCGCAAACAAGAGCACGAGGAGGAGATCAGAGTTTGCATGGAGACGTGAGAGAGAGGTGAGCGAGTGCAAAGGGCCGGCCGGGCCGGGTATCAGCAGGTTTTCTTGCGGTCTTTCCCAATCCCTGTCATGGTCCACGTACACACTGACTAGCGGCCCAGCAGCATATGGTTCCATATGTATCTGGCACCTGGCCGTGTCCTCTTGTTGTGCCTTCCCGTCACCATCCACTGCGAGCTCTCTAGTCTCCTACCGTAGATCGATATGAGGCATGCACATCCGCCAAGCAGGCAGGGTGGCTCCAAAAATTTCACAAGGCTCGCAGGTTTTCCGGTTGGCACCGGGATCATGCATGCATGCTGCCTTGTTACAACATTCAGAGTCAGCTCGCACTGCACATGACACACCACGCAGAGGAACCGAGCCGAGACGAGTGCACGCAATGATGCGCTACCTGCTGCTGCTGCTGCGTGCGTTTCTGCTGAGTGCCTGGGCTTAGCTTGCTGCCGTTTCTGCTAGAGTGCTAGTGCTGGCGTGGCCGCCTCCGCCTCCGGCCCCGCGTCCGCGTGGCTGCTGCCCAGGTAAGGTACGGTGCCCATGCCGCGCGCGTCCACACCCTGCGGCCGTTGCTGGCAACCGCGATCGATCCACGCCACGGCCCGGCGGCGGCGCGTCTGCTTCGATCGGCCGGCCGGAAAAGCGCGGAACGCTACAACATCACGAGTCACTCGATCGGGGCACGCCGTGGCGGACGACAGGATCGAGTGCTTCCACGCCTCAAAGTCACAACGACTCTCGGCGATCGGTAGCTTTGTACAATGGGCGAGCCTGCTGTCAGAGGTTGGGCCCTCCGTTCAGAACGGGCCGGGGTGGGGAGCAGAACGGGAACAGAGCACGCCTGCGCACTGTTTGCCGTTACCGCCGTTGCCCTTGTCACCATCTGGGTAGTTAGTATACTCTACTCTAATTTTCAACCTGTTGCTGTTGGACCCAAGCAAGCCGCTTCTGCTTCGCCACGCGCACGCACATATACTACTCGATCGATCTCTGGCTCTGAAACAAAAACACACATGTTATGAACGCATGCAGCAGTCATGTTGTCAGGGTCAGGTGCGTATGCTGTCGCGGCGTCATGGCCACGTCAGGGCCTCGCCGCCCGCACCACCGCCACCACCACCGCCGGCCGCGTCGGCACGCATGCTAGCTAGCTCTCTCCGCCGATCGCTGCTGCTGGCCCATGGACCATGCATGCATGAAAATCCCAGTGCAACCTGCCGCTCGGTTTATGCGTGCGATCCACCAATCGACCCACGAAATGTGTAAAAGCAACGTGACCCACGCGTAGTGCTGCTGCACTGCACCGCGTAGGATTAAACAGTATTTTACGCCACTAATCCTCCTTGGCAGTTTGCATTTCTGCTTGATTGCTGCGACGCAATCGTAGCAGAACCATATATCCATCTGTCTTTTCGGCAGAAAGAAAGATGCGGCTGAAAGCAACGCGCTCCTTTCTTTTCTTGGGCCAAGAAAAGCGACCGCCCAGAATGCGAAACTGAACCCGAACCAACAGCTAGCCCACCAGCTAGCTCATCGAGCAATTACTCTATATATATATATATATATATATATACATCTGCAGATTGCTTGCTGTGTGCATTGTGCAAGCACGAAGAACTGCAAGCTCGATCTCCACTAGAAGCAAGCACTGCGCGCATTCCACAGGCCAGCTGCTTCTTTCCCTTTATTACTTACCTTTCTCTCTCTACCTAATATTGTTATCTCCTGGCTGTTGCAGCACCACTAACTCGATCGTCTCCCTCTTGCATTCTCTCTCTCTCTGCAGTCAGCAGCACCAGCAGCTCATCTCATCAGTCATCACACACACAGCTGCGAGGCGAGGCGAGTTCGTTTGCATATATACGCGAGCAGAGCCGGGCGAGTGGAGCACGCCTCCCTCCTCCTCTCTGCATCTATATAAGCAGGGTTGCTTCCGCCATCACCCCTGCCCTGTCCCTGTCCCCCGGCCCTCGCCGCGCTCCTCCGGTCCACATGTGAACATACACTACCTCCGCCGGCAGGAGAAGAAGCAACCCGGCCGGGCAGTACAAATACGGCAGTGCCGGCAGCTGGCGGCGGTTGCGGAGGATGGTGAAGTTCTCGCGGGAGTACGAGGCCAGCATCATCCACGAGTGGAAGGACGCCTTCGTCGACTACAAGTGCCTGAAGAAGCTCATCAAGAGGATCAAGATCGCCCGCCGTGACGCCCCGCCGACGCCGCTGCTCGCCGACGCCAACAGCGCCAGCTATGGCTTCTCGGTCCTTGATCCCGTCCGCGCCCTCGCCGCCCGCTTCGCCGCGAGGCCGGCGGCGGCTCTGGCGGCAGCTTCACCAGTACGTGTTCTCTGACTGTGCGTGTATCGTCGATCGCCTCTCCTGTCGCTCGTCCCCTTAACTGGGCCGTAGATGTACGCCGTCTTCTGGGCGATCACGTAGAGATACGTACGTACGGCGTGCGTCGCCCATCCCGTATTTCTGACGCGTATGCGTACGCCGGTACGTTTGGCAGGAGGGCGAGGAGGAGAGCTCGGAGTCGGATTCAGGGGAGCTCGTGCGATCCTCGGACAAGCATGTATGTAATCATCATGCATCTCCATGGATTGCAGCATGCATGCCCAGATTATACTCTTGTATATTTAATTTCACTGTTATAAGTTCGTATTTACTAATAAATTTTACGAGCGAATGAAGGAATAGAAATTGACGAGGGGAGTGGTGTCGGTTGCGTGTGCAGGAGCAGGAGTTTCTGGAGAAGGCGGACGAGGAGCTGGACAAGGTGAACAAGTTCTACGCGTCGCAGGAGGCGGAGCTGCTGGCGCGCGGCGAGGCGCTCATCGAGCAGCTCCGCATCCTCGCCGACGTCAAGCGCATCCTCGCCGACCACGCGGCGGCGTCCCGGCGCGGGCGCGGGAGAGCGCTCGGCCGGGCGGCGTCGATGCCGCCCTCGCACTCGCCGTCCGTGAACGGGTCGAGCGGCCGCCACCTCCTCTCCGGCCTGGCCTCGCCGCAGTCCATGTCAGGTAGGTACAACCGACCAACCGCAACCACGTCACGTCTCCCCTCCACGGACGGCAAAGCAGCGGGCACATGAACCCCACCGGCCGCCCCCATGGCCGGGCTAGATCGATCGACCAGACCACCGCTTTTGCGTGCATGCATGACCGCACGTGACTGACGCCGACCGGCCGGTTGACGTGGTGTGTCTGTACGCGCGCAGATGGGAGCGTGGAGCTGCAGCAGGCGCGGGTGGCGGAGGGCGCCGCCGTGGCGGAGGAGGTGATGGCGGCGCTGGAGCGCAACGGCGTCAGCTTCGTGGGCGGCGGGCTGGCCAAGGCGAAGAAGGACGGCAGCGGGAAGCAGCTGATGGGGCGCGGCGCGCTGCTGCAGCTGCCGGCGACGGTGCGCATCGACATCCCGCCGACGAGCCCCGGAAGGGCGGCGCTCAAGGTGTGGGAGGAGCTGGTGAACGTGCTCCGCAAGGACGGCGCCGACCCCGCCGCCGCCTTCGTCCACCGCAAGAAGATCCAGCACGCCGAGAAGAACATCCGCGACGCCTTCCTCGCGCTCTACCGCGGCCTCGAGCTCCTCAAGAAGTTCAGGTGCGCATCCTGCTACCATCTCGATTGCGTTGCCTTATATACTGCACCAACTGGAATGCAAGCTCAATTCATCTTGCTAGTTGCTACGTACGGCACTCACAGTCTAATCACACAAATCCCAACACCTGCTCTGTTTCTGTTCCATACCATACCGCATCTGCACTGAGAGAGTCGTAGAGCTCTGCCTCTGCTTCTGATGAATATACTCTGTATCCATGGAGCATAAGACGCATGCCATGTCTGCACGTGGACACTGTCGGTATTAGATAGAATATTTCAAATTTCAGCCAGTTTTTTCCGCATGGATTGAGCCCAGCATGTGAATTGAATCACGTAGGAGCCATGCACTAAACCTGGATGGCGACAACAATTTATACTTTTTACCTGAGCCAACAGTAGTTTATTTTATTAGACCTGTCCTTTTCTGCTGTTGTTGATCCCTAGACTTTTGTTGTGCGGTGGTGATGGACCGAGTCTGATCTCCTTTTGCTTTGTTTTGTGTGGCATATCTGTGTGGATGGATGCAGCTCTCTCAATGTAAAGGCTTTCACCAAAATATTGAAGAAATTCGTCAAGGTACTGTAGGCTTACTCAACTAGCTAAGCATATCTGTCCTTTTTTTTTTTGGAAGTGGATGGACTAGAGGAGGGAAGAGGCTAGACAACAATAGGCCAGAATAAAGCCAACTAGTACACTTAAAACATGCATTGCAGAGGAATATAGGCCCTCATGTGTTAGGGGGAAAAACACTTGCAAGTTTTATAATAATAGAAATTTTATATCTCAATTTTAATGATTATAAATAATTATATTTTAGTAACATGGCATGATTTGTACGAAGAATTCTGATACACAAACCGTATGCGTTTCGCTATCTGCAAGTGACGAGAGATGCTCTGCATTCCAGGTGTCAGAGCAGCAACGAGCCACGGACTTGTTCTCGCAGAAGGTGAAGAGGTCGCCGTTCAGCAGCTCCGACAAGGTACCATCGTCCGGCTACCTCCTGCTCCCATCCTACGAGCACGCTACACCCGTCTGAAGAAAGCTAACTGATGAAGAAGTGGAGCAGGTGCTTCAGCTGGCGGACGAGGTGGAGTGCATCTTCTTGAGGCATTTCGCCGGCAACGACAGGAAGGTGGCCATGAAGTACCTCAAGCCGCAGCAGCCCAGGAACACCCATATGATCACCTTCCTTGTAGGCGAGTAGCCTGACCATATATATGATTACAAAAATCACCATCTTAATTTCAAACCCTGAATCTTTAATCCATGTGTTAATTCTAACCTCACTGTTTTCGTTTTTATTTATGCGGTTTCAGGCCTGTTCACAGGCACATTCGTGTCGCTATTCATCATATATTCAGTTCTAGCCCATGTCGCTGGCATTTTCTCTTCAACCGGAAACACAGCCTACATGGACATAGTCTACCATGTTTTCAGGTCATTTCTGAAGCTAACTCAGCCTTATTCTGATCATGGATGATGACTTTCAGATATCACACTTTACGGCTTTATTTATGATAAACCAAGGGTGCAATTTTACCTTAGGTAACATAGTTTTGGCCTTTGCTTTGGCAGCATGTTTACACTCATCAGCCTGCACGTCTTCCTGTACGGCTGCAACCTGTTCATGTGGAAGAACACCAGGATCAACCACAACTTCATCTTCGATTTCTCCTCCAGCACCGCCCTGACACACAGGGACGCATTCCTCATGTCGGCATCCATCATGTGCACCGTGGTCGCGGCACTCGTCATCAACCTGTTCCTCAGGAACGCCGGCGCAACCTACACCGATGCTTTGCCCGGTGCACTCCTACTTGTAAGAAACACAAGCCATGGGGAAAAAAGAATTGAGTGTTTTTCTTTAGATCAAAAAGTATTAAGTGTTGTGCTGCCAGACATGTACTGATTTCAGTTCTCCATCCTGTGTCTCTGTTTCAGCTGTCAACAGGGGTTCTGTTCTGCCCATTCGACATATTCTACCGCTCAACACGCTACTGCTTCATGCGTGTCATGCGCAACATCATATTCTCGCCATTCTACAAGGTAAGGGCCTCAGAATTTTCCACTTAAAGACCGTTGGAAACCTTCCATCTGATGAGCAGGCTGCCCTGCAATGCAGGTTCTAATGGCAGATTTCTTCATGGCTGACCAACTGACGAGCCAGGTACTTATCCTTATGCTAGAAATTCATAGCCTTACAGTTACAGAGCAGAGTTAAACTGTTCGATTCGGTATTGCAGATCCCATTATTACGACACATGGAGTTCGCAGCGTGCTACTTCATGGCTGGAACTTTTAGGAGTCGTGCATATGAGACATGTACCATCAGCCCACAATACACTCACCTGGCATATGTGATTTCCTTCCTGCCTTACTACTGGAGAGCAATGCAGGTAATAAAAAAAACAAATCTACATCTGAATGATGTATAATCCTACAGCTGGCAATTTTTCAGATTAACTCAAACTCAATGGCATGCCAATATCTGTTATAGTGTTTAAGGAGGTACCTCGAGGAAGGTCATGACATCAACCAACTTGCTAATGCTGGCAAGTACGTATCAGCAATGGTTGCAGCTGCTGTGAGGTTCAAGTATGCTGCAACTCCGACACCATTCTGGATGTGGATGGTTGTCATTTCATCCTCTGGCGCCACCATTTACCAGCTATACTGGGACTTTGTCATGGACTGGGGCTTCTTGAACCCCAAATCTACGAACTTATGGCTCCGGGATCAGCTCATCCTGAAGAATAAGTCAATCTACTATGTTTCCATGGTACTATACCTTGTTCACCTAATTTTTAATACTAAAGCTGATTTAGGAAATCCCAAGTTCAGTAGCACTAACACCCTTACATCACAGATGCTCAACCTTGCACTGCGTCTAGCCTGGGCCCAGAGTGTAATGAAACTACATCTTGGTCGGGTGGAGTCTCGCTTGCTGGATTTCTCACTCGCTTCATTGGAAATTATACGACGAGGACACTGGAACTTCTACAGGTAAATGAAAAACGAGCAGAGAGGTGCAAGCTTAGTTCCAATTTAGTATGTTTAGTTATGTATAACCTGGTGTGTGCTCAATCGGATTGCAGGCTGGAGCATGAACACTTAAACAATGCTGGAAAGTTTAGAGCAGTGAAGACTGTCCCACTACCATTCCGTGAGCTTGAAACTGATTGATAAAGACAAAGATAAGAACTTGCCAGCATGCTCCCAATATGAGGGAAATTTAGGGGAAGCGCTCCAGAAACAAATCCTTGCCCCCACTAATGCTTGCGCTACAGTTGGTGTCTAAGGGACAATAAAGTAATCAAAGAGCATAACTGCACAAAGACATGGCGTTGCAGATTTAAGATGGAATAAGCTCAGGGGTGCATTGTACTGAGGGCGCCAGCCGCCAGGGCACATAAACATGAGGCATTGTGGTCAGGAAAGATTTAGTGACTTCCTTATTGGTCGATTGAAGAGTGTTGCATGTTGATTGGCTAACAAGATCTTAACTATGTCGATCACTAAGTTATGGTATGTACTGAATTGATCTCAGAGAAATATTGGATGAATTGTAATATCCAGGGCGTCAAACATAATTTGAACAATGTTTCAATAAATACAAGTTACAACCGTGTGCATAGGAAGAACATAAAGACATGTAATGTAAAAAATAAAACAAAGGCACTGCAGAGTGAAAACAATCACAGGTGTACAAACTAGATAATATTGCTAGTACAGTTAAGCTGTGAAAGCAAGATACTTGACACAGCAGATGACACCAGAAGTGAACCATAAATAAAGTACATATATTACATGACACACATTGCACACAAATAAATGAAAAATAGAAAGCTACGACAAGTACCTCCAGTGCGCTGGACGGTCTCTTGAGACAAGAAGAACCCTTGATGACGAGTAATCAAATGTAGGGCAGTACAAATCATCAGGGCCAATAGCTTCTCTCACTCCAATGGTGTTTCCACGGTCAAAGCTAAAAGCTGGCTGTGTATCTTCCTTAAAGGTGTCAAAGGCAAACAGCCCCATACCACATGCAGCCAGGACAAGGTTTGTGTTCCCCCATACTTGAGTTATCGCAGAGTGATGAAAATGAGCATTGAATTCTGGTAACTCATAGGTTGCGACAAGCTTCCCCTTTCTCAATGAATATTGCTGAACTCGTGACCTCAACCCACCTTTTATTTGTAGCCGTCCTTCTGTGCTACCAATAAATACTGAATCTCCACGTGAGAAGATTGAGTTTGCTGTACCGCCATGTCTTGCTATTTTAAGACCAATGCCAGCAGGTACACGGAAATCAAATACATTAACACTTTCTTGTGTACTGAAAACACCATCATTTCCTTCCACCTCGGACGAACTAACCCTGCAAAAACAAAACCACAAGGTCTTGAATGATTTGACCAAGGCGGATGTTATAGAGGTGATTTACATAAATCTCTTTCAGATATCATCAACAGCAGGACTTTGCTGATGTTAATTACTGAGAACCAGAAAAAATAATTGGTTTCAATAGCATAAGCTGAGGTAAACATGGCAGGTTCTTAAATATGACTGGTACTGGAAAATTCACATGCATGCGATGTGATCTACTAGTTTACCTTTGACGCACTCCGCCGCCCACCTCAGCATCGGTGTTATTCACATGAAGGCAGTATACTTTCTTACCAGAAGAAGCAACAGACAGCAAGGGCTGTGGGTTAAGAGAATTCACATCCCACAACCCAATTGACTCGCTTCCAGCAATTACTACCTTTCCCCTGCTACGCCATTGTAGCGGGCTGGAGTATTCCATTCCCATTACTGGATTGCTAACTTCCCATTTCATCACTACATCACCATCACGGATATCATAAGCTGTGACCATCCTTTGCTTGCTAGCAGTAGAAAGCAGGAGAGGTCCACACGGTTTATACCACCATTGCTGTGTATCTCCATTTGACAATGCAGAGCTAGATCTTGATGAACCTAAATTAGGGAGAGGACCAAGAACAGCCCTGGATGGTGGGGCAAGATCATGAGAAGCATCCTCCTCAATGTGAAATGCTTTTACTTCTCTGGTATAGTAATCCCAGCTGCAAAACCCAGGCTCCAATGCATTGCCAGCTGATGCAGCAACGACATATCTACCAGAACATCCATCTACACCTGGGGCGCGAATCAACCAGCAATCGCCCCAAGTATTATTCGATACCATGCTGGGAGGCTTGTACTCAGATTTGAACTGCACCAATACAACTAAATGCAGTCAGCACTCAGGTTACCTTATTAACTGTCCAGAAAACATAAATGAAGAAAAGCAGTAAATAACCAAATACCTCATGGTTTGCAATATCATAATAGGAGCATGTGCCATCACCATGAGCGAGAAGAACAGCTTCCCCCTCCGAAACAAACCATCCACCAGTAGAAGACTTGTTTCCTATACCTGATAACTGATCATTGGAAGACTCCTCTGTTTCCTCCTGAACCATCATGGAGGGCTTGTTTTCTTGCTCATCAAACTCTTCTAGCTTCTCTGTAGCAAGCAATTCAATCTCCTCCTTATGATTGGGACCAACTGGATTCTTTGAGCTACCTTGGCTCGATGTCTTGCTGGTAGCATCTGCCACTTCACATATCATGTTCTTTTCCATTTTCTTAGCACGGCGGTCCTTGAAGAAGTCATTTTCTTCACCATCTAAAGAAGCGAGAAACTCCATGGCTATACTGTTCTCATCATCATCAGGGTCAGGGGCAGCAGCTCCTGTTTTTGCAGGACAAACCTTCTTGGTATCCACAGATGCCTCATGGTGAGTAGAAGTCGAAGATTTACGATCCCTCAGCAATTTGTGATGTGGAAAGAACCTTGCCTCCAGTTCATCAGTATTCAACCCTTTTCCAGCATGCATAAGGCTGCTTGGCTTCGCAGCAGTACATTTTGAAGCACTTTCAGCATGAGAACTCTCACATTCGCTGCTATCTGCAGTACCTAGCTGTATTTTATTGTCATCCTTGACATGAGAAATCGCCTTCTCAATGGCAGTGATCTCCTTCTGAATATTTGACAGGATCTGCTTTGGCTCATCCGGGTTGTTCTCATCAAGCATTTCTTTGGTTTTCTTGATATCGGTAGCAATCTTCTGAACCCTCCCTTCCAGGGCCGCTAGTTTCTCATGAAGCTTGCTTGGGTACTTGTTAACAGCAGACACAGGTTTAGCTGACCTAACCTCCCCACCTGTAGCCGCTTTCTCAAAAACTCTAATCTTGTCTGCCAACTTGCCCCTTTCTTCCTGCTTCTTACACTCCTCACTATTCTTTTGTTCCCTCATTGCGCCAGGAACATCAATTTTGTCCACCACATGGACAGTGAACACTGGGATGAGAGAGCCATTGCCCTCCTCGTCACCTTTCTGGGCAGCACAAAAATCTGCAGCATTTGAAGAAGATTCTCCTGAATCAGCATTTTTTGCATGGACCTCCTTCACCAGTTTCATATTCAGCCCCTCCTTCCTACTAGTTTCTTCACCAGCCTTCGCCTTTGAATCCAAGCCCTCTCTACTCCCAGCCTCTTCGCTTTGCTTCTTCACATTGGCACCAGAGATCTCTGTTTTGCCTTTGAAATCATCACATTGCTTCGACACATTCACACCAAAACTCTCTCTCTTCCCACCGATCTGCTTGGCCTTTGCATCAAAGCTCACCCTTTTTCTGTCAATCTCACCAGTTTGCTTCGCCTTGGCGTCAAGGTCATCTCTTTTCCTGCTGATCCCATCCAACCCCTTGGCCTTCGCATCAAGCCCCTCCCTTCTCCTGCTATTTTCATCACTGCCAGCACCACTACTCCCTCTCCTAGCCTCCGAGACCCTGGATCCAACAGCACTTACCGATCTCCTCCCTTTCTCTACAGAAGAAGACCTGATCCCACCATTCACGCTCCGCCGCAAGCCCGCGTCTGCCGCGGGATCCTTTCCGATGGAAGCTCTTCCCGGCAGCACCGAAGCTCTGAGGGTGGAGACGAGCTTGGAGGACTCAACCGAGCTCTGGATCCTGCTGGCCCGCGGGAGCGACGACGTGGACCACCGCACGGCGGAGGTGGGCTTGGCCGGCTTGGACGCGGAGTTCTCCTTGCCGGCGGCGGCAGCGGTCGTGCGCCGAGCGGATGAAGAGATGGAAAAGGGCTTGGGCGTGAGCGGGCGCGAGGCCCCGGCCGTGGCCGGGACCTTGCCGCCGCCGCCGCCGCGGTCCTTGAGGCGGGAGGACATGGCGGGGGAGCCGAAGCAGGGCTAGGGTTTGGGGTGGATTTGGGGGCGACGAGACAAGAGGAAAGGTCGCTTCGATTTGGATTCGGGAATGGCTGACTGATTTGAGATTTAGGGGAAGGGGCGTTTCAAATTTCGAAATCGTTCGGGCGGGAGCTTTTCTGTGGGCCCGTGGCACCCTGCAGTTCGCGAGGTAGGTCCACATGGAAGATACAGAGAGACCACTTTATTTTAGTCAGCAGGCAGAAGAGAATTTGACCACTTCCATTTTTGCTTTGAACTTCAAGTAGCATAAACGAAGATAGGCCTTGTTTAGTTCGGTTGAATTCGATTGAATGCACTGTAGAAAAATGCATTGGGAATCGAAAAAGCAGAGAGAAGGCACGTTGTTCAATGGAATGTCTTTTGGTTGAATTGGAGGGAACTAAACAAGGTCATAATTGGGTCCTTGAGAAGGCATTGAAATTGCGGATATTCAACTACATAATAAAATGAATTTAACAAGGCACAATGGACCAGAAGCGAGGAGGATAAGGACGAAGAGAAAAGCTGAAGAATCACACAAACACTTACAGCGGATAGATCGAATTGAATAATTTTGATGATCAAGCATCTATGGGTGCTTCTTTAGTGCCTGTTTTTTATAAGCATGCGACAGCATTTGAGGTATCGTGCATCTCCCTTTTGTCGGAAAAAAAAAAGGATAGGGAAAAGAAGATGCGGACAGAGTCAGTACAGTGACAAAATTATAAGCGACATTGCCCATCATCATCAATTGACCTCTTACCAGCCGGCCTCTTAACCGTCATATTTCAACATCCCTGCCTCCCAGAGTCCCAGGGGTCGTCAACCGCACATGACCTGCTTAACCTAAACATCTCTCCAAGATTCCCTTGGAAACATTGAAGTTTGAACCATGGGGAAATGCACTGTCGGTCTGTACACTGATGAAGAGAAGGTGATGGAAGCACTCAACAGCAGCAAAAAGGGGTTGAACAAACAAGCATGTGCATTGAGCTTTCTCTTTTCGAGAAAATCGCTGCATATTCGTAATCTTGCATACAACAGGGGGAGGGGAACGCTACAGTCCCCCTCATACATTTTTCAACAACAACAGGGCCATATCATCATCAAACATACATCCAGCGAGATGAAAAACGGAGGGGGACAAAAATAGCACTGACTGAATTACAGATTAGCGGGGTATAAGCCATCCTGTACGTTCTCAAGGAGATTCGACTCCATCCGATTGCCACACCACGCGAACGCTCCAGGCACAGCATCAATCTGCCTCGGGCGTGCAGCTGCCATCAACTAACATCTTAAGAATGCAAAGACAACTTACTATGCTGGTGAAAACGTGTTTTATTCCTCAAAGCCATCCATCATGGGGTGGTGGCCTCCTCCTTCCGAAGTGTTTTTCGATGACTGTTTTCGGGTTGTGCCCCGTCTGCTCTTGGCTTTCTTTGCTTTCATCCTCCGTTTCTTCTCAGTGGCATCAACCCAGGTGTAGTCAGATGGTATGTGGAATGGATCAACCTCATCTTTCCAGCTCCGGCTATCACCGCTGTCACTGGACTGTGTACCTCGGCCACCCTTTACCCACGAATACCATGAGCCTGATCCTTCTGATTCTTTGGCCTTTGCATCCTGGAATTGGGTCGGACTTGAAGGTGGCGTGGCAAACTCGTCTAAAGGCTGTAGTTCTTCAAACTTTGTGAACGTCACAATAACACGTATCGTTGGAACAATAGGGATGGCAATCTGAAATAAGATGCAACCTAAGGTCAGATATCACTATGCCAAAATAGACATCAATGCCTGAAGCGTCTATCATCCATGGTCATTCTCTTCAGTGGTAACCAGAAGAAAATACAACTCAGAATGCCCTTCAAGCAAAAACACATATGAACTTGCTATGTCCGAGCAAGAAGAGCTTTTCATGAGAGCACGCAATTACAGAGTGAATAGCGAGAGACTGTGCCGGAAATATACACAGCATGAAATGGACGGTTCTACAAGGCAACCCACAGGACACAGTTCCACAAAAACACTATGTCTATGCTTCTTTCCATTAATCCATCCTTACTTCAAGGAACCGTGAGTCATATAGTAATCCATCATTTCACATGCCAAGATAAAAGGTGGGTACCTCAAAAAAAAAGTTCCAATTGATTTAGTAACCTGTTCTGAAAAGCTATCAAGCAATGGAAAGGCCAAAGCAGTACATGGTGGGCACGAGATATAACTTGGCTAGTTGGCTCCACACCAACATTCTGAAAAAAAGCAGCATGAATCACCCAAAAAAAAACAGATTTCATAAGTGCTCCATATACTAGGAATAAAGCAGTGTTCCTAGGTCAGCCTGGATAATAAGATATCACATGCGATACCATTTGTCGGGAAAGAGTGGTTAGGACATGTCAATGCAGCATGTATCATCAACTACCTTTTGAGTTCAAAGGCCTGCAGGGAGCAGGGAGCAGTGGGGCATTTGGTTTTCTGGTGGTTTGGGGATAGGACCCAGCTAATCAAGACTTCTATGGAGGAAGAGACAAAGTCGATGAGTGTTAGGCAGCGCAAGAAGAAAGTTTTGAAAAACATCAACAGGAAATAGATATCTTTTTGGCAGCTTCTGTAATCTGCAAGATTATTGAACTGGATGGTGGGAGCAACCAACCACTAGCCATTTTTAAAGGATTTAAAGTTGATTAACAAAATAGCGAAGATGTGACAAACAGAAGGGAAAAGAAACAAAACATAGCTCAGACTAGATTCTATGGCTCAATATTGTACTATACTATACACATGGTCATTTGCATAGAGTGGTGAAAAGGTTGGCATACGTCTAATCTCAATAATAGTGCTGTATGTTGCATGTTAAAAAAAAACTGTAAATCTCAATAATAGTGAAAAAGGTCGACCTCTACTTATTCCAAAAGGCATGAATGCCAACAGTTAGTAACTTAAAAGCGAAGTTTTGTATTCTTAGCCCCCTATGGTTCTTATGAGAGTAATAAAGATCATAGCGCACAAGTTCTATTGTATTTTCTTTCCAAGCAAGCAAGAGGTGGACACCACATATTATGATTGTGTCCTTGTTAGTGCAAATAATTGATTACTATGAAGGCACAAATAAGATGTATCAGTTCTATGATAAGAGCAATACTTTCTTACAGCTCATACCGAAACGATACGTTCTACATTAAAAAAAAGGTCCTAGGAAAAAGGAACATTACTAGCCAATGTAAGAACTGAAGACTGTATTCACAACAGTGATCCGAACAACATGATGCAAAACATAACAGAAGTGAACAAGGGGAAGAGCACAGAACAAGGCATGACAGTCGCAACCAAGAATGGTGTTTCAGGCAACCAGCACAAAATCTTAGACTATGCAGTAAGCAAACAGTTGTTGGCAGTGATACAGAAATTTAATTCAGACATCGCAGAATATCTCTGGTAGCAAAGAGCCATAGTTGCCCACTCAAGAAGGTTGAAATAATAGGCACGCAATTTTATTGGAATAATCGGCAAGATGCAATTAGTCGGAAATTTGAACAGATATGGTGCATGCTAATATAACTAAATTGCCAGATGATTACCTTGACTGGAAATGTGCCAGTAGGAAGCTTGGTTGTCAACAGTTCCCTGAGCCTCCTGACAGCCTTAACTTTATTTGCTAGGACATCCAGCAGAGGGATCAGTTCATCGGTCTTCAAAGGGAAATCTGGTGTCAACCACAGCACTGGTCTTAACCCCTTCTTGTACTCGCTTTCATGTTTCATAGAATCGCCTGATGAACCACTCTTCTTCTTCTTCCCGCTGCCCTTCTCCTTTTGCTTCCCTGGATCACCCAATTCATCCTTACTCCCAGCTTTGGATGGCTTATCGTCACTCTTGGCTCCTTTCTTGCCACCCCAACCAAACCACCCCTTCTTATCTTTCACCACACCATTTGAATCAATATGATCGGCCCCACTGTCGCCTTCCTCACCCCTCTCCTCAGATTCTTCTTCATTGTTCCCCATCCTAAGCGCAGAATCAAGCTGCTTCCTCTCCTCAGCCGTCAACACTTCATCTAACTCAGCATCAAGCTCTGCGCCCCTAACATTCTTCTCCTCCCCGTCCATCGCAAACAGCTCCTCATCTGTCATTGCCCCTGGCACCCGTCTAGACTTCACAGTCACTAGAACATTTAACATGTCATACACCTTGGCTTTCCATTGCCCTACAGATTCTGACCTCTCTTGCCGGCGCCAATTCAAGTGCGGCACGAGCTCTGCCTGCGTCACGTCGATCCCAGGACGGTACATGTTCGTCTTGGACATCAATGCCACCTCATGTGCGACCTCGGACTCCGTTGGCTGCACACCAGCTCCCTCGAGTGCATCTGTAATCTCCTTGTCCTTGTGAGCCAGGACTATGAGAGAACCCGGTTGCAATTCCTTGCCCCCAGCATCCTCGGGCCTTGCACCATCCCCCAGAAACAGGAAGGTCTGGTCCGAGCGCTGGATACGGAAGCCGTCGAAGCCAGCGAGCGTCATGTCGGCCCGCAGCGCGGCCCCACGCTTCCAAATGCGGTAGGTGTCCGAGGGGGCGATGCGGCCGATGAAGGGTATGACGGATGACTCGAAGTGGAAGGAGATCTCCATGTAGAAGTCGCGGATGCGGTTGATGGAGGCGAGGATGCGCGGGAGGCGGCGGCACCACTTGGCCCAGGCGAGCGGCTGGTAGTGGCGCGCGATGATGGTGGCGATGGCCTCCTCGCGGGTGCAGACGGCCTCCTGGAGCGCGGACCAGCCGTCGGCGTTCTGGAGCGACCAGTCGGCGCCGGCGGACATGAGGATGTCAGCGGCGACGGGGTCGCGGAGGCGCACGGCGAGGTGGAGCGGGGTCTCCCTCCGGGGCACGTCGCGGCGGTCGATGGCGGCGGAGACGGCGTCGGCCACGGCCTCCCCGGCGATGGACTCCTGCTCGGTGGCGACCTCGCCGGCGCGCGGCAGGCGCGGGAGCCCCGCGACGAGCCTCCTGAGCGCGGCGTGGTCGCGGCGCGCCACGGCGAGGTGCGCCGGGCTGTGCGCGTACTTGGAGACGTCGTCCATGGCGGGACGGGAGCGGCCTCCCCAGACGGCCGCGGCGCGCTCCTCGCTAGGTCAAGCGGATCTGGGACGGGGTCCGTAGGAGCATGGATGTGCGGGGTCAGATCTGTCGCTGCGGGGCCAGGGGAGGACGGCCGGGATCGCCGCGCTCCGGCGGCGGCGCCGGCGAGGGAGGGCGGAGGAGGACGAGCGGTGGGGGGAGGGGCGAGGCCGGAGGGGGAAGTGGTCCTCCTATTCTGGGGCCTCGAGCATTTTTTCCCCTCCTCCTCTCTGGCTCTCGCTCGCTCGCTCGGTCGCGAGGGCAACTGGGCAAGGGCGGGTAGGCTCGCTCTCCCTCTCACCCTCTCTCCCTCTGACCCTCTCTCGGTCTCTCCTGGCGCGGCGCGAGAGGAAGGGGGTGCCTGTCCTGGGCTGTTCCCGCCGTCCCGTTCTGTGGAACGAGGACCACAGTGAGAGCGCGCGCGTTGATGGATATGATCGCCAATTGTGACTGCTACGCAAGGTAAGCTGCCATTGATGAGTGATCCTCAGTCTTGGCAATTGCCGATGATGCTCCATGAATCCAATGATGGGCTTCGGTTTGCAATTAATTGAATTCGCGTCTCCTGAAATTGCCAATTTCGGTCTAAGGGCTTGTGTAGTTCCCTCAAATTCAACCAATTCAACCAAAAGACGTTCCATTGAACAATGTGCCCCCTCTCAGATTTTTCGATTCGCAATGCATTTTTCTACAGTCCATTCAATCGAATTCAACCGAACTAAACAAGGCCTAACTTCGACCCTTTATCGATGTTAACCAACCTGTTACTACATTCAGAGATATCTCCCTTTTACTCCCATCTCCCTTTCTTCGTCGGCCGTAGTGATATGACAGCAAATGCTCGTAAAGCTTTTTGCCATTCTAATCCACTACACCTTTTTTTTGTGATTCTCCATCACATATTATATCCCCACTCGTGCACGTGCAATCTAAAAAAAAAAGGTGTCCTCATCGTTGCATCCCTCAAAAGAGCTAGCTCTTGCTGAACATTCCAGACATCGACTTGTACTGCATACATAATTCCGCAAAGATCCCAAGACCAAAGTATATCCAGAATCATCATCGGGATCATGGACACATACCTAACAAGGAAAACCCTAACCTAATGTGAACTAGGGTCTTGATCTTCTGTCAGGTGAGAATAAATCTTGATTTGGTGGAGTAGAAACACAAACGATTCGGCTTCTGATCAGCACGATCCGAACCCTACAATCGCAACACCACTTCTCCTCTGGTTATCAACCGTGCGCAGCTCGATTGACCACGCCAAGAAGGCTATCCCCTGCATGCGAATCAAGAACACAAGCAAGGGCAAGAAAGAACACAACTCAATTGCAGAAATCCTTGTATGAAGCACACGAATTTGGGATCTCACAAACCGATGAACGGCGACACGGTTCTTGACAGATTACCTTTCCATTGGAATTGCTTAGATAGAATTTAGATGTGGGACTGGTACCATTGGAAACTCTATGAAATTACCTTTCCATCCATATAAAGAACGTCCAAAACGGACTCCGTATGCGACCTGGGCGTCGATTTTGATGTGGACTGCTCCTGGATTCCAAAACGGGCTCGAACTCAATATGTTTTGGACCTCCACTTGGGTTGGACGCCTTTTACTGGTCCCGTCCACCACCAAGCCTCTTTTTAAGCACATTTTCATCATCTCTATGGTTTCTAATTATAATAATTAATTTAAGTAGCAATCTACTCTCAAAATAACTAAAAATAATACATAGGAACGAGCTCACCTTATCTTTAGAACGTATGGTTATATGCGAAGGTGTCATGTTCTCATCATAACCCATCTTGTATTCTTCTCCCGTCAACCTGTCCGAAAGAAAAAGAAAATTAAGAAAGCGAACCAGCGTTAAACAACATGCCTGTCGCTGTTAAAGCAACTAGCACCAGCATTTAGCTGCACAAACCATCCGACGAGACACGAGAGCAGAGGCGTTGAAGTCGCCGGTTGTTCGCCAGTCCCCGGTGCCGTGTTGACACACACACACACACAAATTCCCTCGCGGCCGGGTCAACAATTCACCAGCCGTCAGTCACCGGACGAGCCCGCCAGCCCGGCGTGCAAGGCAGGCAGGGCTGCACCGCACGGCGAGAAATATCTGGTTGGGTTGGTGCCTGACGAGCCGAGTCCCCAACAGCACCGTGCACGGCGTGGGGGAGGCTAGCCCTGCCGCTTGCACCTCTGCGCTTGGGTGCTCTGCACCGGATCAGAGATTGGATGCTTCTGTCCCTGGCGAGATTTGCAGCCAGGCAAGCAGGTACGTGGGCTTGATCTCCTGCTGCACGGCACGCACAGCTGGAGGAAATGGCGCCATTAGCTCAGCTCTTACTGTTCCTGCGGCCCCCCTAAGCTAAGTGCGTCCAGGTCAGGCACACAGTTTCGCTGGTAAAATTTTTGCCCAACGCCCTGCATCTACTGTGCTGGATCCTGGAAAATAACAGTGACTATGTCTCTGCTTTCCCTATCTGATAAAAAAAAAAGTTCAGAAGCTGCAATGCAGCAGTAACGATCTGTAACAACTTGAGATGCAAGTGTTCATCTTGAGCCTTGAAGAGATAGAGGTAAAAGCTATAGATTACTCATTACTGCATCCAAATATGCGGGTGACAGGGCGAACTGAAATCACAACAGCCTATACATCTCCAGTCTTCTCCATACGATCATACCCTGTAGGTTGCAGTCGTCCATGCTCGGCCTGTGGCCACCCACCCGATGGGCCAACGGTGTACGTGTACAGTACCTCTGTTGCTGCTGATTCAGAGTGACGCTGCCACTTGAGTTGCGCGGAGCAGTGGGGCGAGATATAAAAAGATCAGCGACAGGTGCGCGCGTGGGGCACAGAGCATGGCGACTGCCTGTGCCTGGTCCCCTGGGGGCTGATCCTATACCTCAGCTCATGTGGCCATGCCTTGCCAAAGTGTCGGGGGTAGACCCTCAGGGGTACCCAGCAGGCGGATTGGCCCAACCAGCAAGGGGCGGCCCAATCCGAGTGCAACTGGGCCGGTTTGTCGGACTGGCTGGCCCACCAGTCGGGAGGCCCACCAGTCGGGCGAACCGGATGGGCGCGACGGCGCGCGCAAGGAAGAAGACGGCGTATCCCGCAAGAAGCTCGGAGATCAAGATAAACTAGCCGGAATTGTAGGGAAAGATATCTGTAATCGTTATAGGATCAAATCCTTGTAATTCGGGTAGGTTACGATCTCTGGCCGACTTGTAACTCAAGGCAGCCGGACTATATAAGGCGCCTGAGACCCCCCTCCAGAGCATCGAACATCTACGCTACAACCCACGATCATACAACCCTAGGACAGAACCCAACTACGGAGATCCTTCAGGAACTTCATACACAGCAATACAATCACCCCCAACACAGGACGTAGGGTGTTACGTCAACTCGACGGCCCGAACCTGTTCAATCCTTGCGTCTTGTGTTACCATCGACTTCTGATCCTCGATCTGTCCCTCAACAAATCAACCACGTAGGCTACCCTGTGTGGACTGCCGGGTCCAAACATCCGACAGTTGGCGCGCCAGGTAGGGGTTGATCGATGAGATCAATCTGCAAGATCGATGGCAGAATTCCAAAACCTATCTCCGATTGATCTACTACACGGCGGCGACGACACAACCTCCGGAGAACACGCATGGCGGCGTGACCGAACCCCACATGCATCTACTCGGTCTCCCCGGATCAATCTCCAAAAACCGTGCAACGTTGCGTCAGAAGAAAAGCACTCGGGGGCGGCGACCTCCGATTCGTCTCCACGTCGACTCGGCCTCCCCGATTCGACCTACAAAAGGCTGTTGCGCCGTGATGGCTGAATACATCTACACGTCGCAAAAAGCTGATGCGCTCCACTGACCGCAGAATCCATCAGCAGGATGAGCATACTTCAATTATTTTCTAATTCTCACGTTTGCCTATGTGTGCACGCATGAAGTCTCTAGTTATATTTACTAATCTATTCCCTCGTTTACCTGTACGTGCATGCATGGATGAATCGCCGAGTCCTGAACTACAAGCCTGCCGCCGACGGAAACGCCCAACTGCAGAATTGAATCTAGCAGGGTCGACGCAAGCTGTCACGCACGACGGACGAAGCAGACTGCAGATCGGTTTCGGCAAATTCGTGATAACGATTTTCTGGAGAGCTCGCCACGTGCACCAGGGAAGATTTTTCCATATTACTACCAAGCATACATGAGAATCTTATTCTCCTTTTTTTATCTTGTATATATGCCGTACGTGCATATGCATGCATGGAGCATTCAATTTTTTCTACTATCTTCTCTCTTGTTAACGTGTGCGTGCATGTATGGATGGTCTGAGTACTGGCTTACGAGCCTGCCACCGGCGAATCTACGGCTGATGGTATTTGCGGCTGCGACTCGATTGGTCATGTCCTTTTTCAAGATCAACAAGACCCACCCGCTCGCACCTTCGTCAAGCTGGCTCCGGCCACGGACGTCGCCGAGGCGTTCTGGGGCCAGGAGATCGCACGCGAGGACGCGACAAGACATAGGCCGAGTCGCCGAGTTCCAGACACCACCAGCACAAGAAGGCGCACACGAGGCACCAGGCACTCTGAAGGATTGCCGACCTGATCAGATCGAGCGGCTAATACGAACGACGACGAGCTCGAATTCTCCAACTCTGATATAAATCAAGCTAAGTCATATTTAAATACTTTCTACAATATTTTTCGGTCACCGTATATCTCCATATACATGTCTCCATAATTATCGCCGACTACCCTTGGTTTGTTCCCGACTGCTTATACGGCCCGAGCGCTACGCAAGCAGTCGGGCAACACCCAACGGACGCACATATATCATTTTTCTCCATTGTTTATTTCTTTTTCCACTCTTGTACAAGTCGCTAAAGTACTTGGGAAGCACACGCCTTAATCCGTGAAACCTCGACTCTTCCGTACGCCTAGGCTCCTACGCGTGCATGCGGCCCAGCTCCCTGCGCTATGGACTACGGCTATCGGGGATCAGGTGCATAAACGTAACAGGATAACTACCCGAGGAAATTAATAGACTTAAAGAGTTGGAAGTAGAAATTCTATTACATACAGCGCCGAATGTTTTTTCTCCAGAATTAGTGTTTGCTACACCATATACTACCTATCCTTCATATCTTCATTGCAGGGCACAGGTTTGGATCCCGAGCTTGCCTGTTACGCTCGGGGGCTGGACCATTCCGGCATCGCCGCCAGCTGAGTACTCGCGTCGATCAGTACTTGGGCTGGTACTACACTCCACGACGGTCGAGTGCTTTGTAGCACTCGGGCTGGCGCTACACTCCACGACGGTCGCTAGCCGAGTGCTTTGTAGCACTCGGGCTGGCGCTACACTCCACGACGGTCGCTAGCCGAGTGCTTTTGAGTACTGGGCTGGCGCTACCGCATGACGAGGAAGACGAAGACTTGACGGACCCTCGACTCGGCCCTCGCGCTCGGGGGCTGGGCGCCGGGGCGACTACTCGGCGTGCCTCGGACGGCTCGACTCGGCCCTCGCGCTCGGGGGCTGGGCGCCGGGGCGACTACTCGGCGTGCCTCGGACGGCTCGACTCGGCCCTCACGCTCGGGGGCTGGGCGCCGGGGCGACTACTCGGCGTTCTCGGCCCTCACGCTCGGGGGCTGGCGCCGGGACGACTACTCGGCGTTCTCGGCCCTCACGCTCGGGGGCTGGCGCCGGGACGACTACTCGGCGTGCTCAGCCCTCACGCTCGGGGGCTGGCGCCGGGACGACTACTCGGCGTGCTCAGCCCTCACGCTCGGGGGCTGGCGCCGGGACGACTACTCGGCGTGCTCAGCCCTCACGCTCGGGGGCTGGCGCCGGACGACTACTCGGCGTGCTCAGCCCTCACGCTCGGGGGCTGGCGCCGGGACGACTACTCGGCGTGCTCAGCCCTCACGCTCGGGGCTGGCGCCGGGACGACTACTCGGCGTGTCTCGCAGGACTCCGCTGGCCCTCACGCTCGGGGGCTGGACGCCGAAATTAACGTTGGATGATTTAGCCAGATGCTCCTTGACTAACCCTTGGACCGATTCCTTCGGAATCGCTTCAAGGCTCGGGGGCTACGGCCAACGGACGCACCTCGCGGCGCATCCGTTGATTGTCTGACGACTTCAGAACAAGGCTACTAACCCTTGGACCGATTCCTTCGGAATCGCTTCAAGGCTCGGGGCTACGTCCAACGGACGCACCTCGCGGCGCATCCGTTGGGTAAACGGCTTTTTTCTCTCCAGTATCACGCGGTTTCGCTTCCAACTGCAGCAGGCTCGACGCTCATCAGACAGCACGACCTCGCCGACTTGTCTCTCAACCACGTACTACTCGGGGGCTTGTCGGGGGTAGACCCCCAGGGGTACCCAGCAGGCGGATTGGCCCAACCAGCAAGGGGCGGCCCAATCCGAGTGCAACTGGGCCGGTTTGTCGGACTGGCTGGCCCACCAGTCGGGAGGCCCACCAGTCGGGCGAACCGGATGGGCGCGACGGCGCGCGCAAGGAAAGAAGACGGCGTATCCCGCAAGAAGCTCGGAGATCAAGATAAACTAGCCGGAATTGTAGGAAAGATATCTGTAATCGTTATAGGATCAAATCCTTGTAATTCGGGTAGGTTACGATCTCTGGCCGACTTGTAACTCAAGGCAGCCGGACTATATAAGGCGCCCTGAGACCCCCCTCCAGAGCATCGAACATCTACGCTACAACCCACGATCATACAACCCTAGGACAGAACCCAACTACGGAGATCCTTCAGGAACTTCATACACAGCAATACAATCACCCCCAACACAGGACGTAGGGTGTTACGTCATCTCGACGGCCCGAACCTGTTCAATCCTTGCGTCTTGTGTTACCATCGACTTCTGATCCTCGATCTGTCCCTCAACAAATCAACCACGTAGGCTACCCTGTGTGGACTGCCGGGTCCAAACATCCGACACAAAGCGAGGCCCTGCCTAATGCATGAGAGGCCGCCCTGTTTAGCTGGGATTATGCCAGTAAACAACTCGTGATGAGGTGTCTCCCGGCTTAGTTAATCACAGCATGACGTGTTGTGGCTCCAGGGGGAGTGTGCAGGCAGGCCGCATTTCTCTCTGGAAAGGCGGGCGTGTCATGATGCGATGTTGTGGTGTACTGGTGTGTAGCAATATCTCTTGATGTCTCGGTGATGATGGCTTTACGCTCTGATTATGCCAAGTACACTAGTCTATGGACTGCTAACGAAAAAGGAAAACAAGAGAGGTACTCGCTGGCTCAGCCAAGGAAGAAGGCCTTTTTGTCTCGAAACCGAATGCAAGAAAAAGCAGACATTATTTTTTAGTGGAAAGCAGACATTATCGACGAAGTTAAAGTCAGCTTCTTTTTTCATGTAGTCGCAGTGCAGATGAGGTACAGCTCATCTGTTGGCTATGGCCTTGTTTATTTGGTTGAATTTCCTGTAGAAAAAGTGCATTGAAAAGTGTGTCGCAGAGAGGGAGAGCACATTTTCCTATGCGCTACTTTTGGTTAAATTGTAGAAACTTGCAGGAACTAAACAAGACCTATATCGAATTATCGAATGAGCTATGTGCATATTCAGTCCAGTGCCACTGTATTTTTTTTTAGGAAAAAAGTCAATTTTGCCTCATCGAACTATTGGTCGAATCTATGATTCCTCCATACACTCGAAAACCGTCCATATGGCATCTTGAACTCCTGAAACCAGATAAAAATCCTCCCTCATCCGAAACCATTGTGATTTTGTCCGACGTGGCACCTTATCATCATCTTAGGTGGCAGACTGACACGTGGGGCCCACCTGTCATCTCCTCTCATCTTCTTCGCCACCTTCTCTCTCCCATCTGCCACCTCTGCCTTCCCCCTGTGCGCCTCCGCTTCCCTCGCCTGTGTGGCGCCCCTTCCCTAATGCGATGCTGCTTCCAGTCCCCCACTCTACGACGCTCCACCACACGACCCCCCACCCTCGTCTGCTTCCTTCTACCCTCGTCGGCGGCAACGGCCAGCACCGACGCCAGACACTGTTGCTATCACCGTCGATGAAGCTCTAACGTTGCCTACGTAGAGCATCACAGCGAGGGAGGTCATGGTCACCGTGACGCCTGCGGTGTTCGCGAGGAGGAGCGGGCGTCGGTCGAGGCGGTCGGTGAAGAGCATGGACGGACCACGATATCCTTCCAGATGCCGCTACCATGGCCGTCGGGCGGCTGCAACGCAGCAGCAACAACTTGCATGATCTCGGCGAGGCGGAGGTCGGCCTCGGCTGCGGTGTCCGAGGTGCGCAGGAGCACCACGTATGCTTCGCTGTGGTGCCCCCGCATCGCCAGCCGCCATGGCGACTCAGGCATGAAGAACACATTGGCGGTGATGAACACCGGTGGAACGACGCCCGACCACAAGCTCCGACCACTGCAGCACCTTGAGGACCGCGTCCGCCGCGCGCTGCCACCAGCTCTCCTCCTCCACTAGGCTCGCCGCCGCAACCATCCGCCGGTGGGAGGAGGCAGGCCAAGGGAAGTAGCAGCACCGCGGCCGCGCCAAGAGAAAAAGACCGCCTCTGCCTCGTCCATGCCCGCATCCGACGTGCCGCCGAGGTCAATGTCCATCACGTCGGGGGTAGGGGGTCGTGCGGTGGGGCGTCGTAGAGTGGGGGCTGGAAGCGGCAACGCATTGGGGAAGGGGCGCCGGCGGGCGAGGGAAGCGGCGGTGCACAGGGGAAGGGAAGAGGTGGCAGATGGGAGAGAAGAGGCGAAGAAGATGAGAGGAGATGACAGGTGGGCCACATGTGCCAGGCTGCCACCTAAGAAGATGATAAGGCGCTACGTCGGACAAAACCACAATGCTTTCGGATGAGGGAGGATTTGTATCTGGTTTCAGGAGTTCAAGGTGTCATACGGACGGCTTAGGGAGAAATCACAGATTCGGCCAATAGTTCGAGTAGGCAAAATGAACTTTTTCCTTTTTTAGCAATGGTTTGTATATCTGGCGAATCCCAAAACAAAGCAAAGCAAAGGACTTTTGGGCTGTATACTGGGCCTTAAAGTCCAACGGCATGGATTGTGTTGTATACGAGTGATAGGATCTGTTGGGCCAGGCCACGTATCCGCAGAGTGCGGCGGAGGTCGCTCCCTAAACGGGCCGCCTGCACCACCCGTGATGTCCGGTGGATTGGCATTTGTTTCCCTCCTGGGAAGAATGGCATCTTTTCTTCCTTTCACTATTTCATGGTTTGATGATTTAATTTTAACAGTTGGGACGCTAAAAAGATCGTCGCGCATCCGCAGAGGGATTCTTCTATAATTGAACGACCACAGTTGGTCATGGACTCATGACTATTCAGATCTGAGTTTCGAAGAAGCGTAATAACACAGCGAACCAGCTCAAATTGATTTCAGATTAGAGTGCAGAACTGCAGCATACAAATGTTAATCCCTCTTTGATCCGCATCGCAATTATACAACGACCGCATGCGCCGTAGATCTCGTGATCCCAGAGCTCCTCATCATCTCCATCACCGCGCGTCCCTCTCCTCCAGCTTCAAAACAAAAACAAGAAGACTACCGTTACAGCTGTGCCCAGCTCCCAACGGATACTTCCCATTTCAAATCCCTTCCCCTTCTCCTCCGCCCTCCATTTCACACCTCTCCCCTCCTTCTCTCGGCCCCATCCCCCTTTCTTCTCCACGGATTTCCTCGCACCCTGAACTCGTCATTCTCCGGATCCACCCAGCCCGCCCGCCCCCAAATCGCGCCTCCCGAAACCCTAACCGGCGAATCCCCCCACCGATGGCGCCTCCGGTCACACCCTCTCCACGGCCGGGGCAGCCGCCGACGCCGCAGGGGAGCGGCCAGGCGGCGCCCCTCAGGACGCCCGCATCGAAGCACCGCCTCCACTTCCCCGCCACCACCCCCAAGAACACCCACCACGGCGGCGTCGGCGCCGCCACGGAGCACCCCGTCGAGGTGATCGGCCGCATCCGGAACCTCGCCTCGGGGAGCGCGTCGGCGCTGGAGATCGCGGGCGGCGGGACGGCCGTGCGCGTGCGCGGCGACGCGGGCGGCTGCCGCGACTTCACCCTCGACGGCGTCTCCGTCTCCGAGGAGGAGGACCTCGAGGGGTTCTACCGCCGGTTCGTGCGCGCGCGGATCGAGGGGGTCCGGGTCGGGGCCAAGTGCACCGTCATGGTCTACGGGCCTACGGGGTCGGGGAAGAGCCATACCATGTTCGGATGCGCCAAGCAGCCCGGGATCGTGTACCGTGCTCTCAGGGACATCCTGCAGGGAGGAGGAGGAGGTGAAGGCGATGGTTCAAGCGGTGGCGGCGAGGATGATGCCGGCTTTGGGGCCGGGCTCTTCGTGCAAGTCGCAGTGCTTGAGATCTACAACGAGGAGATCTACGATCTACTCAATGGAAGCGGCGCAAATGCTAAAGGAAACGCCCCCAAGGTGATTTACGCTGATTATTTCACATGCCACATAATTTAGTCTGCTGTTTTAATGGTTGCAAATGCGAATTCTCATGTCAGTGTTTAAAAATCGTTTTTAATCGCTTTAGGCATTTGCTCCAGAATAAGGAATTTGTGATTTTGAGTGTGATATGGTTAATCTACGCTGAACAAGCACTGTGAATTGTATTGTAATTATTATAAAACGATTATTTTATTTACTGTATACCATAATTGTAATGTTTCCTTGGGACGCAGTTCATCAATTGGTAATTCCCATGGATTGATAATGAACAAACCGATAAGAACTTAAAATGACATTGTAGATACTGTCCCTTCTTTGTTGATTCTTCTCACGTGCACGTCTGAAAATGGTGGGTAGATTCTTATTTTTAAAATGGCTACTATATGATTAAATTAGAAGCTTGATAATTAGTCACGTATTTTTAAGTGTGATATGACATTCTAAGCTGGAATAAGTACTGCAGAACTGTAACCCACCGGTTACAAATTGTTATTATGCTCATGATACAGTATGATTTTTTAGAACAGAGTTTAAGGTGACAAATGTGTTGACATTTATTTGTTCTAGGTTACTGTAAATGTAGACATGCGAGTTGATATAAGTCAGTGGACCGTTGAAGTTTCACTATTCTTTATCTATGCACAGGCGAGGCTAGAAGTAATGGGGAAGAAAGCCAAGAATGCTACCTACATTTCTGGAAATGAAGCTGGGAAGATATCCAGAGAAGTTGCCAAGGTGGAGAAGCGTCGAATTGTTAAAAGTACGCTTTGTAATGAGAGGAGTTCACGGAGCCACTGCATGGTTGGTTGCATTCAGCTATCAGCTTAAACATTCCTTTTTTTTCACACCAAAGTTGTTGACAACCTAACAATTCGATTTCCTAGATCATCCTTGATGTCCCATCGGTGGGAGGAAGGTTGATGCTTGTAGACATGGCTGGGTCTGAGAACATTGAGGCAGCAGGACAAACTGGATTTGAAGCCAAAATGCAGGTGTGTGATGCTAGTGCTACCAATTCTTGTACTTCTGTAGCATCTTTGTGCTCCAATTGCACTGTGAACAATGGCTTGCATACAAAAAAAATGCTATGTGTACTTCATTTAGTAATTAGTTCTTTGTAACTTTAAATTTATATTAGCTTTCGCATTGATCTTGCCTCATGAATTGTATAACTGATATTATCATATATGACCAAACCTTGAATACGTAATGCATTGTTTTGTGTTAAAACAAAATCGCTTATAATACACATTTTTATTTGACATGTGATCTGTGATCTATAAAATTATCTACCTTTCCACAGACAGCAAAGATTAATCAAGGGAACACTGCTTTAAAGCGAGTGGTTGAGTCCATTGCTAATGGTGATTCCCACGTCCCATTTAGAGACAGCAAGCTCACGATGCTTCTACAGGTACACTACTCTAAAAAAAATCTACAGCCTTTCCTTTCTAACAATGACCTAAATCTTTCCTTCATGGGATTTCAGGATTCATTTGAGGATGATAAATCAAAAATCCTGATGATTCTGTGTGCTAGTCCTGATCCAAAGGAACTGCACAAGACGGTTTCCACGTTGGAGTATGGTGCTAAGGCTAAGTGTATTATCAGGGCTGCTCATGCCGCAACACCAAGAGACAAAATGAGCTCCGAGGAGTCTTCGACAGTGCTCAACTCAAGAATTGTAGCGATGAACCAGTTCATATATAAGCTTCAAAAGGAGAACAAGTTGAGGGAGAAAGAGCGGAATGAGGCCCAGAATATGCTAAGGCTGAAAGAGGAGGAGCTAGCGCAACTGAGAGCGAAGCTTAAGCTGATAGAAGTGCATGAAAAAGCTGCCAAGGAGGAGGAGATAAACTCAAAAGTTATGGAGAAGACCGAGGTATTGAGGAGTGAGCTAATGAATATGGAAGAAGCCATGCTTAGGCAGCAGCAAGAGCTCGCTACACTAAAACAGCGACTACAGGAGGTTGAGCGTGAAAAGGCAGATGCTCATCAGCCAGTGCAGGATCTCATTGGAAGTAGATTGTTGGCACGGCTGTCAGAGATGCCTGCTGGTCTTGATCAATCAATGTCTATGGTCATGTCGATGGAATTGGATACAGTGGATCAGCATCAGCCACAAGAGGTCAAGGTAATAAAGGAGGATACTTGTAAGCAGGGCCACATATGGAATCACAAGGCGATAGCTGGTGTTTACACTGGTGCTGTGGTGCAAGAAGATGATGTCAGGCTATCTGGGTATCCAGAAAAGGTTCTCCTAAGCACTGTGTTCGAGGAGGGAGATGAAGAGGATGCAGAAAGCCAGAGGGGCAATGGTACTGAAGAGGAGGTGTGCAAAGAGGTCGTAGAGGAGAGCTTCAAGGTGGATACAGCACAGCACACACTGACTGAGCCGGATGACCCAGCAACGAGGAAGCATCGGATTGAGACCATATTCAGGCTCTGCGGGAACCATCGTGAACTAGCTAAAAAACCAAAGCTTCAGTCACCAGTAAAGGAAGTGTTTGGAGATGAGAACAAGTCACCAACAAAGCATGTGTTTGGAGATGAGAAGAAGTCTCTGACAAAGCAAGCCTTTGGCGATGAGAACAAGGACCCATCAGCATGGGAAGCTACAGAGATCCCCATGTGTGACGTCAAAGTGATGGACTGCAATAACACTGCGGGCGGCCAAGAAGCCGGCGGTGATCACATGCCATTCAGCCCGCTGAACAGCAAGCTGAACTCGGTCGTAAAGGACGCGCACCTCACCGGCGTGCCGTCGCCCAAGGTCAACCAGATGAGCCCCAACTACATCAGGGAGCTGAGAGCTTGAGCTCCGGTAGAGCAGCAGCAAAGGTCGTGTTTGTTGCTCGTTGCTCTCGCGGGCATATGATTGATGTATCCTCTATGTATGATCGATTGCCTAGGGTTCTGTAAGATTAGTAGCTTGGTTTCGCAGCCGGAACTTATATTACCACCCGTGATGTAATCATGTTATTCTTGCACGACTGGCAGGAGGAGCAGCTTGCGGAGCTGTTTCGGAACGCTGGGCGTTGTTGGACCTGTGGCCATGCATCCGTGGCCAGCGAGATGCATTTGAACAGATCAATTTATTCATGCCTATTTTGCGTTGCTTGTTCTGATAAGCCCATTGCATAGCTACTGTTATGTATCGAGCGATGAGTTTAATTGTATTTCGATAAGTTCTGTTCCTAATTGAAGTTACTGAGTGCCGCCCTCGTCTTGATTGTATTTGGGATACTTTCTGATGACTTCGCTTATGCTCTCCGTCTATGGGGGTGTTTAAATCCGGTGAATTGGTGAAAAGTGGTGAAAATTTTATGTATTGGGCCACGTGCGCGGAGAGAAGAAATAAACTGACACGGTTCTCTAGGTGAAAACTTTATGCAAAGTCACCGTATTTAAACAAACCCTATGTTCATCCGGTAACAGAGAAAGGAAACGAAATAATCCATGTCTGGCGCTGACTTTTTTATATATAAAAAAGAATTAAGGAAACAAGCTTGGGCCTACAAACTACGATAAAAAAGAATTAAGGAAACAAGCTACGAAGTGGCTCTGGAACGATAAGCCCAAGCCCAGCAGTTGGTGTCGTGGGTGGGGTTGAACGCCCACACGAGCTGAGGTGACGCGGCGAGCACAGAGCCTAGAGCCGGCCGTGACCAAACGTTCCCACCAACTCCCAAAGCGCCCCTAAAAATGAAAGCGAGGAGGAGAGATCGATCGATCGAGCGAGGTAGAGAGGGCTGTTCTGTTCAGATCACCAATCGGCGGCGAGGCGGCGAATAGATGGCCGGCGAAGGGAACGGAGACGAAGGGTGGAGGCGGAGCGGCATCGAGGTCAGCGCCCTGCAGTTCGGCTACGACGGGCAGCCGCCGCTCTTCGCGCGATTCAACCTCCGCATCGCCCCCGGCTCCCGCTGCCTCCTCATCGGCGCCAATGGATCAGGTATAACCCTAACCCCTGTTCTTAGCGGCGGTTCGTCTGATGGGTAGGAGTGTTTTTGGATTGATTGGCCATCAAATGTTACCTTCAGTTTAGTTTCCGCTGCCCCATATTTTTAGTGTACCCTGCAGCAATTAGTGTGTGATTTGGTGGTTGTTTTTCCGATGGGGATTGCCTCCCAGGCTTTCCACAGTCCACGCCCAATGGTCCCTCCAATGAGGAAAACGGCGTTGTTCATAGTGTTATCCTTGAAATTATGGAATTGCAGGGTCTGGTAGTGTAGCTTTGAAGCCATGATACCCACTTACCCTCGTGCATCGAAGCTGAATGAAGTGACACCAACTACTGATGTTTTGAATGAACCACTCTGTGCTACTTCTCTATTGTTTTTCTCCATACAAAATGAGGAGAATGGCGTTGTTCATAGTATTGTCCTTGAAATTATGGAATTACATTGTCTGGTAGAACTTTAAATTGAAACTGAAATTTCCATTACCATCTCTAGAATTTGTTCGTTTCCAAGGTTGGTGTTTAACGGAAGGGAATTCCTTATCCATTTCAGATAAGTCTTATGTGCTGTGTACAGTCGTACAGATGTAGCAGGGGCGAAGCTAGCTAGAAATTGACCCTGGTGCACAGCTCAAGAACATACATAATCATACAAAAAATATGCAGTGGAAATGATTGAATTAAAGGCAATTTCGTTTCTTACCCTGCCGCATTGGCAACAGGGAAGATGAACGTGGCTTCGCCCCCGATCCATAGTGCTTCATGTAGTGCTTTCTAGTGAGATATGGTTCTCAGCTTTGTTCAATAAATTTACATACAGAAGCTTATGCATGTACTTATGCCAATACTCAGGCAAGACTACGCTCTTGAAGATTCTTGCGGGAAAGCATATGGTTGGAGGAAGGGATGTGGTCCGTGTTCTCAATGGTTCAGCTTTTCATGATACACAGCTGGTGTGCAATGGTGACCTTTCGTACTTGGGGGGTTCTTGGAGCCGGACTATTGGTTCAGCTGTAAGTTCCCTCACTATCTACTCCCTCCGTTCTGAAATATAAGACATTCTAGTTTTGTCCTAAGTCAAAATAAATAAACTTTGACCAACTTTCTAGAAAAGAATAATAATATTTATGACATCAATAGACTCATTGTCAAATATATTTTTATATTTTATTTATTTGATTTGCTAAATGTTAATACTTTTTTCTATAAATTTGGTCAAACTTTTAAAAGTTTGACTTAGGACAAATCCAAAATGCCCTTTATTCCAGGACGGAGGGAGTACTTGCTTTAGCAATTAGATACACTGTTCAATCTGGTTCCAGTTCCATCATGATCGATGTTTGTGTAAATACACTCTTCCTCACAAATGGGATTTTGCCACATAGATCATTTGCCATTTAAAAGATATATCGTTAGGAATCTGTTATTTTGTGAAGTTTGATAATTGCAAATGCATAGTAAGCCAGGGTCTGCACATTCGCAGATCCTGTTGTTCAAGTTCATGATTTCTTAGCGCAATTTCTCTGTGTCTCGCATGCAACAACTTCCTCAGGGTGATGTTCCGCTGCAAGGTGACTTCTCAGCTGAGCACATGATTTTTGGAGGTATTCTATCACACTGTAATGCTCATCAGCATATACTGTACTTGGGGTTCTTATTGACAGAAGAGATCATGTGTCTCACATACGCCTTTGTCCTTGAATTGAAACCTCTGATTGCTTCAATCATTTCTTCTAGATGGCTTCCTGCTGGCATTGGATTTTGTTTAAATAAATACTGCTTCCGCATTTGTGGTTTAGTTTTACGGTTTTCCCTAGTTTAATAAGCCTTAAGCTAGAAGATAAGCACTCAAATCAGTATTACTGCTAGTAGAAAATCTTTAGTGTATCATATGGTGTAAACATCTCTTTCATTCTCTACCCTGAAATATGAGCAGTTGATGGGGTTGATCCTGTTAGGCGAGAGAAGCTAATTGATCTGCTAGACATTGATCTGCAATGGCGCATGCATAAAGTTTCAGATGGACAGCGCCGCAGGGTGCAAATCTGCATGGGTCTTCTACATCCATACAAGGTGATTTTTTGTTCCTAACTTTTTGTGGATTTCGTTGTTTAGGTAGTATGACGCTAAAAGGTTAGTACTCAGGAATGCAAATGTGGTTGGATAAGAACTATACTTCATGAATTATTATTTCAAGGGGAATAATCAGACCTGCCTGTTTGGTAATTTCTGGCAAAGTAGTTCTCGTTATTTGTTTTTATTGTTCGTGAATACTCGTAAGCACTGTGGACACTTCAGTGAGCCTGATTAGATAGCTGTGTTGTGCATGTCAAAGGCATTTCCAATAATTTTCAACAAGTACATATTCTTTTGCTTGGAAGACAGAATATTCCCCACCTTTATTCTCTAATGGACATCTTTGGTGAGTATATGGGAAGTTCTCCACACTTATCTGTATTCTGTACATGAGCATGATATGCTTTGTGATTATAAGTAGGGAAGTTCTCATGTTGGGTATTGTATATTATACTCATTAGTTTTGTGAGAGGTACTCTCATGGTTATCTTACGGTTATTGTATATGCCCAAGTTTGTCATGGCACTAATACATATGAAACCACCGCAGGTGCTTTTACTTGATGAAATCACTGTTGATCTGGATGTTGTGACCAGAATGGATCTCCTTGACTTCTTTAAGGAAGAGTGTGAACAGGTAAAGATAAACTGTTAGAGCTTTTTCCCCTCTTTTTTAAAAACTGTTATAGCTTTATCTCCTGTGTTGTTCGAGAAGAAACACTGTTATAGCTTGTTTGACAAGAGTACAAGACTTTGTTGTCACATATTATGAAATGTTTATCACAGAGAGAAGCCACCATTGTGTATGCCACCCATATATTCGACGGGCTGGAGACATGGGCTACCGACATTGCGTACATCCAGGAAGGCGAGTTGAGAAAATCAGCAAAATACTCGGATGTCGAAGAGCTGAAGAGTGCCAAAAACTTGCTGTCAGTCGTTGAGTCATGGCTCCGATCAGAGACCAAACTCCCAAAGAAGGATCCTCCACGTTCTGAGGCCAAGCCCACACGCTCCTCACCGTTTGATAGTTCTCCTTTCCGCTCATCCCGCCACATGGCATACTACCGCTGATGGTTTGGCAACTCTGCGCTTATTTTTGTGCAACTTAAGGAAAATATATTGTTATATTTGTCATTTTATCTGCTTCCTTCCTTGTATACAGCAATATATGTGTAGAATAAAGTTAGCTTGATCCTGTGTTGGTGAGGAGCAATATGTGCTCACCACGTTCGTCCCTGTACTGCCTCTTGTAATCGTATATACCAGAACTTCAGTCCCTGTCGCTCTCAAAAAGAGGCTTGCTATATTCAGAAAAGTTTCTCTCGTTTATCACGAGAAAGTAATGTTTACCTGTACGACTGTATCCTGATGCAATCTATATACTGTTCAGGACTGTTGGATACTTTCAACTAACCTTGGCATTGTCACTTGGGCCTTGTTTAGTTCATGAAAGTTGGTTGAATTTTCTGTAGAAAAAGTGCACTGGGAAGCGTGTTGCAGAGAGAGAGCACGTTTTCCAATACGTTACTTTTGGTTGAATTGCAGAAACTTGCAAGAACTAAACAAGGCCTTGGTCAACTTTGCCTAACAGCCGCTAACCTACCATCCTCTGATGCCTTTTCTTTGCCTGTGTCTGCCGCTGCATGTGCTGCCCCGGGATGATGCCGCGTGAGTCCCGGCCCGGACTCTGCTTGCAACTGGACGCGTTGATTGTCTGGTCGTGGGCTCGTGGCTCCCCCAGCAGCTCGTCCTGCGCTTTGTTTATGCCTGCTAATCTTATCTGTAATGCGTTTCACAGGATTACATGGGAACACGTCAATGTGCAGGCGCTGTCTTTGTCGATGTGGCCGTACTGCCGTCCATGTCGATCAGCTGCCCATCTGTGTATGCGTCCTGTGCAAGCTATCATTTGACTTCACCAGTGATCACCGCCCTGTTCAGTCATGAACGGAATCAGTGCTGCAGGCAGTTTCCAGTCTCTGCTTAGGATGACACCTGGGGGACATCTGCGATAATCTCGTAATCAAATGCGTTATTTTTTCTTAAAAGAATAATCTGTCCATTGTTTAGTTGGTTTCCTTCACTGGACGGATTGACTTCACATCCAGAACCTGTAGCAACGACGTCCATTGCTTGATCAGCGTTTGCTGACGAATTCGTGTTACCTCGGCTGGGACCAGATCGAGGTGACTCTGTCTTGGCACGAGTAGTTAGCTCTTTGATTACTTCTTGGTCGAAGTGTCACGAGGAAAACGCTTTGATTTGGCTTGTAAATAAACTATTGCAGACAGCAGCAGCGAGAAGGAGGGGTTTTGCGTGGAAGCCACCACCATTGCCGTGCGCCGTCGTGCGTGCGTCGCCGCGGTTCCAGTGCAGGCCAGAGGCCACCCTGCCGCTGCCTTTCTTCTATTACCGGCCACGCCACGTCTCGTCAACGGTCAACTCTCCCGTCCCGTTCCGTCCCAAAGCTTCAGTGCCCTGCGCCGTCCGTCGCAGAGCCCACGAGCCCATCGGCGCGGACGGCCCACGCCCTGCCGCGCGGCCGTGCCCGGGAACAGCGCACCGACCACCTCGTCGTCCGTACGCGCATTCGATCACGTCCGTCGGGTGATGCGGATCGACGGATGGGATGATCCGGCCGCTCAGATATTCCCGTGTGCGGCCAAGCGCGCGCGCGGAGGGGGAGGAAGAGGACTGGACTGGAGCAGGCCGCAGAACGTGTCGGCCGCTACCTAACCTGCTGGGCCCACCACGAGACTGCGGTTTGCCCGGTAGGCTGGCTGGAAAAGGGGATACTGCCACCACTCGCCGTGCCTTTCGTTTTCCGAATGAAAAAGGAAACGGCCACGTCATTTTATCTTGTTTCTTTAGGCCCTGTTTAGTTCAGGGTGAAACTTTCTTTCACCCTGAAACTTCACTATTCATCAACGGGAATCTTACATGTATGGAGTATTAAACGTGTGTTAATGACAAAACCCATTCTATAACCCCCGGTAACTTTGCGAGACGAATCTAATGAGCCTAATTTCGCCATGATTAGACAACGTCGTGCTACAGTAAACAATCTCTAATGACGGATTAATTAGGCTTAATAGATTCGTCTCGCGATTTTCCGTCCATCCGTGTATTTAGTTTTATAATTAGATCATGTTTAGTCCTTCTAATCTTCGATTTAGAATTGAAAACTTTCTTTCACAAACTTTCTTTCTAATCTAAACAGGCCCGTCTAGTCTAGGACTAGTACCGGAGTGATTGCCTAGCTGGCCGGGGTCCAGGGTGCAGGAAATGGAGCAATATCCGTGCAAATATGGTACTGGAACGTACCCTTTTTCTCCATACAGAAAGCGGAAATATGTTGAGCATTTCTACCTGCTACAAACAGATTTTGTCGCTCGAATCATACAATATAAAAAACTTTGTGTATCACCCGCAAAAAGGATCAGTTTGTGCGTATTGTATGTAATACAGTAATACGGAGTACGCATCTACGAGGTCATATTGTTTTTGAAGAAGAAGGTGCATGATGGAATTCGAAGGTGCATGCTTGCAGGTCTTGCTCAACCAAACCTCGATTCCTTGGTAAAGGCAGAGAGGATTGGACACGAGTGGTGGGCAACACATTTTCGAAAGTAGGCGAAGGCACGAGTCCACGAGATGGACAGCATTTTCACTTTGTCCTGTGAGAAACGGAATTACGAGAAATGGAAATATGTCTATTGCTGATTTGACTTGTTTAGTTTGTTAGCTCAACAACACGGGGATATGTTGGTTGCGTCTGTTAGCAGGGAAAAAAAACCATTTTACAAAATACGCAATCTAGATATATTTATGCAAGACCATTTTGTTGATAACACCACGCATAGGTTTCCTTTCAAGAAACCCTTGTTAGCAAAAAAAGAGTTCCATAGGATTCAAGAAACCCTACAACAAGGTGAAGGAAATGTGTTTTTGCAATTTGCATGTTAGGGAAGCAAGTGGTATGGGAAAAAAAGAGAGAGAAAGCCCTTGCTCAATGAGTGGTAGCACAACCAAAAAAACAATAAAGCGCCGGAAAAAGAAAAGAGCAACAGAACAAGAGGAGATGGGTCGTCCAATTGCTCGCGCGAACCTGCTCCCCGTTAATCAGTTTGTTTAACCGGCTGGTGTCTATTTACTAATCATCATCCCCTCCCCCCATTCTTTTCCCTTGCAGGTCTCCTCCGTCTTCGTCTTCTTCTCCTTCCTCGCCCCCCCTCCCTTTCTTCCCCTATCCGCCGCTTCCTCCCTCTGCCCCCTCTCATCTCCCGGCGAATTCGCCGAGAGGGCCAGGAATTTCACTTGGAGAAAGGAGTCTTTTTTTGTATCTGTTTCTCCGGATCCGCGACCCGCTGTTGATTCGTTCGCCCCGTTCTGTTCGTTTTAGATTCATTTCTATTCGTTCTTGCTCTCTCCGCTCGTTCGATTGGAGCTAGACGCCGCCCGGATTTCTCGCTGCGCTCTCTGGATCTGGTCTCGCTGAGCCCCGGCTGTCCGGAATCCCGATCCGATTCGGTCCCGCCCGGTGCCGCCCCGCCTCGGCGCGTTCAGATCTCGTCGGACTAGGAAGGAAGAGGGGGCTTCTCGATTCGTCTCGGGACGAGATGGATCATGTCGTCGGGGGCAAGTTCAAGCTCGGCAAGAAGATCGGGAGTGGATCGTTCGGGGAGCTCTTCCTCGGTGAGTTCTCTGCCTACCCCCTCTCTACATATTCAGAACAAAAAAACACCATATGTTTCTGGGGTGAAATATGCTGACTAAGCTGCTGTTCTTGCTTGCAGCTGTCAATGTGCAGACTGGAGAGGAGGTTGCCGTCAAGCTGGTATTGGATTCTCTCTGATATGGGATGGAGTTTATTTTTAAAACACAGTTTGATAAAATTTGCTAGTTGGGCTAGTTCATGATAAGATCACAAGATGCAAAATGTAGAGAAATGAAATGTCTGTCAAATGATAGTCCATTGATACTATTTGTCAATAGTGTTAGCTGTTCGGGTTGGTGGATACGATTGCCAATTCGTGTTGCTTTTATTTATCAGGAAAATGTGAAGACAAAGCACCCACAGCTTCATTATGAGTCGAAGCTCTACATGCTTCTCCAAGGAGGAAGTAAGTTAATGCCATAGAGCCTAAACATCCAGTTAGTATTATGGACTCTGACTTTGTGATTAGCTGCGATGAGTTGGGTTGATCTTTTGTCCCCCTTTGTTACAGCTGGCATTCCGCACTTGAAGTGGTTTGGTGTTGAGGGGGAGTATAATGTCATGGTGATCGATCTTCTAGGGCCTAGCCTTGAGGACTTGTTCAACTATTGCAGTAGAAAGTTCTCTCTGAAGACTGTGCTCATGCTTGCTGATCAAATGGTAAGAGCAGAACCCCCTTCGTTTTCAAACTGTTATTTGTTCTCAATCACAGTTTGTTGTAATGCAGTTATCCTCTGTCTTAATCTGAATTGCTGGTGTTGACACATTCCTTATTCATTTTTCAGATAAATCGGGTTGAGTACATGCATCAAAAGGGGTTTCTTCACCGTGATATAAAGCCTGATAATTTCCTTATGGGGCTTGGTAGGAAAGCCAATCAGGTTTGACCCTATATCTGTGCTGGACTCTTCTTGTTATTCAACTCGATATGCATTTTGCCTCTTGAATGCTTTGCTTGTGCTTTTTGTGCTGTACAACTGGGATTTTCCTGATTGTGGTGCTTGAATGCTACCAGTTCTTCATAGTACAGTTACTTCTTTTTTCTGAGAAGACCCTAAACATGCTTTATGTAATTTGCTTGGTTACAAAATATGATGGCTTTGCCCTGTTCTTTTGTTATATAATCTCTTAGCTGTATAGCTGGCAATATCTTCTATTTGAGGAAAACACCACTTCTTTATAGAATAGAGATCTCTTGGTCCAATTATTCTTGAACTTATTGGGTTCTTCGTGGCAGGTGTACATAATAGACTATGGGCTTGCAAAGAAATACAGGGACCTTCAGACTCACAAGCACATCCCCTACAGGTTGTTAAACGCTACTCATCTGAATTGCTAAATTCATTTTGTAAATACTGGATATGGATATGCCTTTATTTGCCAGCCAAAAAAAAATGCTTGAAACTATGTTCCCAATGGTAATGATGCCAATGCACTATTGTTGTTGTTTTATGATGATGTGATGCTCATTTCAATATGCAGAGAGAACAAGAACCTCACTGGAACTGCGCGATATGCAAGTGTCAATACCCACCTTGGCGTTGGTGAGTTTCCGACATCATTTGGCTGATCACTTGAGTAGGATTTTACCTAACCTTAGATTGTACTTGGATGCAGAGCAAAGCAGGAGAGATGATTTAGAGTCTCTCGGTTATGTCCTTATGTACTTCCTTAGGGGCAGGTTAGTTTGTGTTATCCAACTTTTCATCAGCTGTTGTAATGGTTTCATGTTCACACATCTCTGTAAATAATTAGCAATATCATTGATCTGTTGCCCTTTGAACAGCCTACCATGGCAGGGGCTGAAAGCAGGAACCAAGAAGCAGAAATATGACAAAATCAGTGAGAAAAAGATGCTTACTCCAGTGGAGGTAGCTCATGGATTGAAACTTGTTAGTTCATTATTTATGTGAACCACAATAGACATGCATTCATATATTATTTGTTATGGTTTAGGTGCTCTGCAAATCGTATCCATCGGAGTTTATCTCCTACTTTCACTACTGCCGTTCATTGCGGTTTGAAGACAAGCCTGATTACTCCTACCTGAAAAGACTATTCCGTGATCTCTTTATTCGGGAAGGTATGGACATATGGATTTTGAAATAATCCTTTTCCCTTGTGCTCTTGTTCCTTATTCTATCATTTTCTACTAAGGATGCCTTCTACTTTCCTATTTCTAATGGTGTTACTAATGCAGGATACCAGTTTGATTATGTGTTTGACTGGACCATTTTGAAGTATCCCCAGATAGGCACGCGGATGAGGGTATGTGATCATCTCATCTTTCTGCTTGGTACACACACTGTATGGTTTGTTAGACTCAGTCCATCTGCGTCATTGCTCAGGCAAGTGAAAGAACTAGTGGAGCTGCTGGACCTTCTATGGATAAGATTGAGAAGGCCCCAGGTTTGTGCTTCTGCTCTTGAAAGTTGTGTAACAAAGCTACAATAAAAACCACACACAAATTTCAACATGTAAGCACCCTTTTGAGCAGGCGAAGCGTCCGGTAGGAGGAATCCAACTGGTTCTGTGAATCAGAGTGACAATTATGCACAGCGACCACGTGAGACCGTATCTATGTCATTAAAGGAAATCGTAAGTTAAACTTTCCTTTGCCTCATGCCTGTTCTATGAACTTTAGGCACTATTCTGCTTGTGGTGCCTTTTATTTTCTCCATGAAGACCTCACATATATCATGAACTCAAACCTACTTGATCCAATTTTTCTCAGATGCATAGCACAGACCGGTCTGGGGAAAGGACTGTGGAGAGACCCCATACGTCCTCTCGTACAGGCAGCGCATCACGGAGAGCTATAGCATCAAGCAGCAGGCCAGGCTCATCTGTGGAACCAAGTGAGCAGCAATATAACCGGACAAGCAGGTTGTTCTCCAGCAACAGTGGCAGTCGTCCATCTAGCACCCAGAGAGTTAACCCATCACCAGGCGAGTCAAGGGCCACCTCCCTTTCACGGGCAGCAGTCGCGAGGGGCTCCCGTGACGAGCCCCTACACCGCAGCCTGGAGCTTCTGTCCCTTGGTGGCGGTAAAAGGAAATAATGGGAAGAAGACAGCGGCATCTGAGAGTGAAAAGGGAAGAATGCTGTTTGCGACTCTGTAAATGACAGGATATCACCTCCTATTTCTCAACAGTTCCCCTCGGGCATCCCATAATTTCGTAGTGCCCCGGCCTGTTGTATCATTGCTTCATAGATAGCAATAATTTGTTAATGTGTGTGTTGTTGTTGCGTTAGGGCCAAGTCCTAGCCTGTGATGATTAATTTAGGGGTGGTCAAGATTCACATATTTATGTTTCTTCACCCTTTGCTGGACTTGGCGACTTTTCCTCCCGAGACAAGTGCTCGTGCATTTCTTGTTGAACTCTGAATTTTCTTATTCAACAGAAGTTGATAAAAAGTGACTTCCTGTATGAACTGATGTCTCTTGGATTTCATGTTGTTAATGTGTCATGGCACGCGGGTAGTGACATGTAAAATGACATGAAATAACTGAAACCATAATCTCGCTCTAACGACGACGGCTAACGGATGTACTGGGAACCTGTGGGAAGTGAGCAACAGGGCCGACCTGCAAGTTGTGCCCTAGTTCGACCGCGGCGGGAGTTCGCCGTCACCGGCGACGACTCCAGCAGACGAGCGCCCTGCAACTCGTGCGCTAGTTCTCCCACGGCGGAAGTTCGCCGTCGCCGGCGACTCCACCCACCAGACGAGCGGGGAGCCTTGGGCCAGAGGCTTGCGATGATGGGCCGCGGACGAGCCCGTATGGCCTGCCTAAGCCCATGAAGCCATCAGGCATCGCTGCGCTGCGCTGCAGAGAGCGAAGACGGCGGGCAGCCGGCGCGACCCGCGAGCGGAGTCTAGCTTAACCCTAGAAGACTACAGAGAGAGAGAGAGAGAGAGAGAGAGAGAGAAGTGGTAGCCTGGTTGGCGGAGGCGGCGATGGAGGTGGTGGCGCTGGTGAGTGGAGGCAAGGATAGCTGCTTCGCCATGATGCGATGCCTCGACTACGGCCACAAGGCAAGGCTACGCAGTTCCCCCCTACCCCCAACACCCCCGCTTCATTAGTGTCGTCTGAGACCTTGTACAACTTTGCTGTTGCTCGCAGGTTGTTGCCTTGGCTAATCTTATCCCCCTGGACGACGCCGTCGATGAGCTCGATAGCTACATGTACCAAACTGTATGCCCCGTCTTTGAACTCTTTTTACTGGCACTTGGGCCTCTGCAATTCGGCAATTAGCTGCTTGTATTTGGGTACTTGCTGATGGCCGTGCTTCTTGTTATGATCGCGGAGGCTTTAGGTTGGCCACCACATTGTTGTGAGCTACGCGAAATGCATGGGATTGCCTCTCTTCCGGAGGCGCATCCGTGGATCCACAAGGCAAGCTATCTATGCAGGCATTGTGACCTATGATTGGAATATTCTAAAAATGATGTGGTTTTCATCAATTCAACAATTGTTGTCCGTAGGGATCAGGGTCTCAAATATAATGTTACAGCAGGAGATGAAGTAGAAGATATGTTTGCTCTGTTGAGCGAGATTAAGCGCCAAATTCCATCCATAAGTGCGGTGTCATCAGGTGCAATCGCATCTGATTACCAGAGGCTCCGGGTTGAGAGTGTTTGCTCGAGGCTGGGCGTGGTCTCGCTGGCGTATTTATGGAAGCAGGATCAGACTTTGCTCCTAGAGGAAATGGTACCACTGAAATCCAGTTTCTTTTTTAATTGTCTGAACTAGCACAGAAAGAATGTCCACTCAGTGTTGTTCTTGTCTTTAACTCTTACAGATAAGAAGAGGTATCATAGCAATAACTGTAAAGGTACAAAAAGTATTCATGTGTATACATATATTAACTTTTGTAGCAAACAAGTGCCTATAATCTTGGGGCAACACATTTACATAGTGGCTGATTTATTGAGCTTTATAGGTTGCCGCGCTGGGGCTGAAACCTTCTTCTCACTTAGGTAAAGAACTGGCTGAACTTAAGAGCCATCTGCTCCAAATGAATGAGTATGTTTCTCACTACCAAGCACCTACTATCTGCATATAACTCTCTTCCCCGCTTATGAGGATTCATGCAAAAATAGTTGTTCCGTTCATTCCCTTCTCTTGGAACTTATGTGTCTTTTCTGGAGCTGAACTGAACTTATGTCTTGGTTGAGCTTAGGTATTAGCTTCCTCTAGTGATCACTGATCAATGACTTAAAATTAAAATTAATTTTAGTGATCACTGATCAATCCCTGTTTGCCATGGCTTAAAATTAATTTTAAGTAGCTTTTTGGCCAGCTGCCCGTAGAAGCGGCTTGCCGAAGAAGCTCCCCAAATTAAAAGCAGCATGTTTGGCAGCGTAGCTTCTGGTAGCTTTTTTTTGGTTCTGTATCACGGGACCCACTCGTCATAGGCTTCAACCAAACCAGAGGGCAACCGGACGGGGAAGAGAAGGCTGCCGCGCCGCGCCTCCTCGCCGAGTAGCAGTCGCTGGGCTGGCCGCTGCTCGGGGTGGGCCGCAGGAGCTGTATCGCTGACTGAGTAGAGGGCGGGGGAGAAAGGCGCGGCCTACGGCGGGGAAGGAGATGCAGTTGAAGGCAGGTGGGACGACACCGGAGGGCCAGTGGCGAGGAAAGCAGATGCAGTTGAAGGCTGGTGCGACGACGGCGGAGGGCCGGTGGCGAGGGAAGGAGGTGCAGGCGCAAGACAGGGGCGCGGGCGTGGTCCGACGACCGCGGAGGGAGCAGCGATGCTCTGCATGCCCCATCGCAGCGGCTTGTCGATCTGCACAGCGCCACAGCCCTGTTGGCGGCGCGTCGATGCGTCGGCCAGGACGCCGGCGTGTCGATTCACAGGAGCCACTTGCTGGGGCACGATTTTAGTGATGGCCGGAGGCATCAGGAGTAGGGGGGCGGGGGGAGAAGCGGGCCAACAGTGGGAAAAAGCTGGCCTCGCACCGCTGGGGAGAAAAGCTGTCTGCTAGTTCTTTTCGTATAAGCGCTGCCAGCAAAAGCCCGCGAGAAGCTTCTCGTTTGGCACACAATCAGCTTTTTTTAAAGTAGAAGTCGGCGGAGAATCCGTTCCAAACACAACCTTAGTAGTTTCCGGATAGAAAATGACAAAACATAGATCATAGTATTGCACTGTACCCTTATCTGCATGTTTCTCCCTCATGATTCTTTAAGCAAATACTGAGAATCCTTCTTTTTTTTGTGTGTGTGTGCCTATACACAGCTTTTTAATCTCTCTGTTTTCTTATGCCCCATTAGGAGTTATGGAATCAATGTCTGTGGTGAAGGTGGAGAATATGAAACACTAACTCTTGACTGCCCTCTCTTTCGTGTAAGAGCTAACTGAAACCCTGGTGCCACTTGTTTTAGAATCCTGAGTAATAGACTAACCATCGCGTCACATTGCATGACTTGTTCTTACCGTCTATACTCAAATATTTCTCATAAAGTTTTTATTCATTTATATAATTTTTTAGTATTGTAAGTAATTAAGATTTTTTTTATCGTCAATCAATGTCAAATCTCTTATTTTCTGACATGCATGTATTATAGAATGCAAGAATTATCCTCGACGACTATGAAGTGATACTCCACTCTGCTGACTCCATTGCTTCAGTTGGAATTCTTCATCCACGAGCGTTTCATCTTGAGCACAAACCGGCTTCATCAGATAGAATTGGGGATGGTTCTGCCACTCAAGAGATTTCTAGTTGTCTTTATGAGGTTGACGATGTTATCATGCACACTGATGTGGAAGAAAAACAGACCTTGAGTCCAGCTGTTGATGCCACCAATATAGACCTATGCATCTCAAAGACAGGGAAGAATTTGCGTTCCATTGGCTGCTGGATTCAGGATCCCTCTAGATCTTCTAAAGGTGCATATTCTCATCCTAGGTTCTTCCGTCGACATTGATCTGTTCTTTAATCTACCTGACAGGAATAGCTCATTACATTCTTTTGTTTTCCTTTGTGAAACATTCATTTAATGTTCTATAATTCTATTGCATCAATAGGCCTGAAGGCAGACCTCGTGGCAGTTTTGAGCAGAATCGATAATCAGCTAAAGGAAGAAGGGTTAGGTTGGGTGAATGTTTTATATGTTCACCTCTACATTTCAAACATGAAGGAATTTGGATTGGCCAATGAAGTTTACGTCAGCTTTATCACAGAAAAGAAATGCTACCTGGGTGTTCCTTCACGCAGTACAATTGAATTGCCATTAGTTCAGGTTGGGCTGGGTAAAGCATATGTGGAAGTTCTAGTTTCAAATGAGCTGAAAAAAAGAGTCCTACATGTGCAAAGCATCTCCTGCTGGGCTCCTAGTTGCATCGGACCTTACAGCCAGGTACAAGACACACTTGTATTCATGTCGCAAGTTCTAAGCTCATCCACAGTTTTGCAAATACATCCTCTGAGCTGCAATATGGGTCCATCCTCTTGGGAATGGTCATTACACAGTATAAGGTGTTTCTTGTAGACTGTAGAGCAGTTGCATGACAACTGAAGCTAAATCTTCCAGAGAATTTTTGTTGTTCTTTTGGTGCAGATGTTAATGTTAGGACATAATATGTTACTACTTTCCTTTAGTCAACATTTTATGGAGACTGTAGAGTAGTTGCATGACAGCTGAAATTAAACCTTCCAGAGAGTTTTTGTTCTTTTGGTGCAGATGTTAATTTTAGGACGTATTATTTGATCTACTTTCTTTTAGGCAACACTCTATGGAGAGACTCTGTATATGGCTGGTCAGCTGGGGCTTGACCCTCCTACCATGAAGCTCTGTCCTGGTGGTCCAACAGCTGAACTAGAATTAGCACTACAAAATAGTGAAGCTGTCGCTAATGCCTTCAGTTCCTCTATCTATTCCTCGGCAACACACTTTCTGGTGTACTGCTCTGCACAGTTGACACTCAGTGAGAAGGAAGAAGTCGAACAGACATTGCAGAGTTCTTATATTGCTCGTTTGGATTGCTCAAAAACTGGATCATATCCCACTGTTCTATATGTCTTTGCACCAGATCTTCCAAAAGGGTATGCATCTTTCGCTTCTATATATATCGGCAAGAAAGTAATGTAGTTTGGACTAAATATTTGAAATATGCAACAAAGATATTGTTATGTAATTGCTCAGCTCCTCTCTTGATTTCACATGAGCAAAGTCAATGGAGTTGGTAGAACTCCTCAAGTGCTCACTGCTCTGCCATATAGGGCAGCAGTGCACTCTGTAAGAGGGCAGGTATGCCCATAGTAGTGTCTTGTACATAGTAGTACTATAGTTGGTAGATTTGTACTAGAATTTGACTTTGGTCTTTATAAGAAACAAGAGCAGCTGCAAGCTCATAAGTTAAGCAGCACCAAAACAACTCCCTGAGTTGAGAACTTGGAGTGTGCTTGTGTGCTGTCCCTCACCTTCTTCCACATCTAGCCTCCCTGTGCTGTGCTCTTGGGTGAGCTGAGAGCTTACCTGAGGGGCTGCTAGGCAGCTGCCATTGCCAACAGATATATTATTAACTTCATTCACATTTTCCAGAGCATCTGTGGAGGTCAAACCGATTTTATATGTCCCAGCCAATGATGACAGAGTCACAACCACAGAGATGGAGACTGGAATGACACAGCCAGCACCAAGCCAAGCATGGAGTGCACAATACTCCGGCTTACATGACTCATGTTGCCAGATCCACACAATTGATGGGAGAATTTGTTCTGCTGTGGTCTCAGTCACAAGTGATATTGCATCAAAGATCTGTTGTACAGCTGGACAGCTATACCACACGGAGGAAAATTTGAAAGCCATGGCTAGATTTTGTGCTTTCCAGATTGCGAAGATCCTTGCGGATAACAATTTTTCCTGGGACAGCATAACGGTATGTTTGTCACATAATTATATTGCAGCTACATTCACATCCTAACCAGCATCTCTGGATTGCAATCTGCAGATGTTGAGGTTCTACTATTCGGTAGATCATTCAGTGGAAGCAGGTGCAATATCTCGTGCATTTTCGGAGGCCTTCGCTGAGCTTGCAGAAGACAACAGTTCTCTAAGAACTAGTGATACTCCTTTCTACAATATTGTGCCGGTATCAGGATCTGGTTGCTCTGCATGTACGAACGATATAATAACATGTGAGTTGTTGGCTTCGAAATCTAGCGTGCACACGCATCCAAATTGTTCGCTGTGATACTTGCTGGAATGCAGCTTTCCTTCGGAGGTGCGTACATGTTAGAATTTCTGCCAAAGGTGCCGGCAGCCTATCAATTGCCAGTCGGACGACAGTTAATCAGCTGCTTTAGGGTTGGCAGCGGTAGCTTTCTGTGCTGGTGATAGTTGAAAAATGCACCATGGTCGTCGTATAATACTATAGTATTTTTGTTTGTCTCTGTAGCCTATACATTGGGCCTGATTAGCCCTTACTGAAGCTTGTAATGACATTGGTCTTTCTACCGATATCCAGTCAGTAACGTGTCTTTGTTCTTCTTCCTCTGTGCTGACGTTTTTGCCATTTGGACGGGACAGATTGCTGTTACGTAGCTTCCTAATCATGCACGCACGTCTCTTGTTATCCAGCCAAGGAAAGAAGAATCAAATATTCCAGAATCCACAGGTACCAGCTAAAGATTTTCCCTCGGGTGATCTGAACAAATTTTGTAAATGAACAAACTAGCAAAATCGCTAATAAGCGCCGCCGTAACATGGGAGCATCATCGATTGGCACATTCTGTCGACCTGGTAAAACTGAGCAGCCGCCTGTGCTTGTGCTTCTCTGATTGTATCTCCCCCTCTCTTTCCTCCCTTGCCACCTCCGACTCTCGTCCCCCTCTTGCCCAGCCCAAATTTAGCCGTTGTAGCTTCCGCCCTCTCTCTCTCTCTCTCTCTCTCGGCTCCGAGAACACGCACGCACACATCAGGAGGCAGAGGAGGAGAAGGATAAGATTTCCCGAATCGCTTCCGTTCTTGGCTGCGATCCCCTACCCACCCAGCGCGAGGAGCTTCACTCGGTTGTTGATCCTCCTCGCATCTTCCTTTTGGCTCCGCCTGGGCAGCCAAGATGAGGCTCCTGGCGTGCTGCTACAATGATCCGGAGATGCAGATCGACCCGGACACCGTCTACCCCATCCGCCCCGACTGCCGCGACGACGCACCCAAGACGCGCTTCAAGCCCCGGGTATTTCTTCTGATTGTTATTATTTTTCCTTTTACCTTACGCTCACCCGTCCCATGTTTAGGAAGTGAGATCTAATTTCTAATTGGTAAGATCTAGTTATGAGCTGCTAGTCTTACTGGATGAAGTGAAACCTACCAGATGGCTAGACACAAATGATGAATCAATCCAGTGGTTTGTGAAACATCAAAAAATAATCTCTCTCTCTTGATGTAACTTTTTCTCTTTTACCTCAATCTCAAATCGAATGTCCTAGTGGAGCGATTGATGAATGCTGATTAGAGAGATTATTTGGTGCCGTGTACTGATCAAGTAGTGAATTGACTAGTTATTCATGAAGTGCATTGACTTGTTATTTGGTTCTCTTTTTTTTCGTCCCTGTTGGCAGCCTGGCCTGACGCTGAGCCCAAAGCGATGGAAGCTGCTCCACAATGAGGAAGGCTGCCTGGACATAGCTGGAGTGATCAAAAGAGTGCAACGTGGGGTAAGCCATATTTTCTCCAGGTTCACGACCATAAGCCTATTTCAGTGATACGTTTAACTCTCAGAAAATGCATTTTGCATTAGTAGCATACTGAAGTATAGAACTCTTGTTCAGGACACTTCTTCCAAGTTGTTAAAGCCATCAAGGATTTTTCACGCAAAATGAAGTTTAGGAATTTCTATTTGATGCTCTTTTATATTTGACTTCATCAATCTGTTTCACAAGTCAAAATAGAGTTCCATGGGCAAACTCTAGATCATAGTTGTTTAACATTTAAACAATGTCTACATGCTCTTTTGTGGAACAAACTTTCCTATACCCTATGACCTCTCCAACAGGCGACTATGATAGCTGTTACCTTTCCTCAATCTCCTTGCTAAATAATTCTCATGGTGCCCAATTTCTCATTCTTAGTTTCTTCTTCTAGTTGCTTAACACTTTAAGCAAGTTCACCTACATGGCTGCACCCTCTTTGTGGAATAAGCTTACATATACAATGTGCTCTAACGCAATCCTTTGTACATTGTTTCAACTTGTTCTTCTCAGTGATGGCTTTTCAACATGGTGTGTCCCTTTTATGGCCTTCACTGCTAATACAGTCCTTTTCTCTGTCTGAAATTCGTTACTATGTCATGTGATTCCTTAGATTCATTCTGCCATGGCATGGTCTTTATTTTCGGTTGTACAAACAGGGCATCCACCCAACAATCAAAGGAGAAGTTTGGGAATTTTTGCTGGGCTGCTATGACCCTAAAAGCACTGCTGAACAGCGCAACCAATTGAGACAGCAGCGAAGGTTTTTATGATATTGCATTTTTCTAACTATGTTTTTATTTTTCATGTCTCAAAAATATCAGTTTTGAATTCAATACATCATTTTGTATAACCAAGGAAAGACAAATTCACCTTTTTTGTCAAGAAAGTAACTCTGGCAGATGTTACTCTGCAGCATGGCACACTGTTTCATTCCTCAGGAAGTTCAGCATGCTTTATGTAGCTCACTTACTATTAAAGTCTAGTTACACATCATATGCTGCGGAACATACTGATTTGCATATTTTGATAGGTTAGAGTACGAGAAACTGAAAACAAAGTGCCGAGAAATGGATGCTACAGTTGGTAGTGGAAGGGTAATTACTATGCCTGTAATAACAGAGGACGGTCAACCTATCGAAGACCCTAATTCAGTGGGATCTGAGCAGCAAACCAGTGGTGAACCACTCCCAAAAGAAGTTATTCAATGGAAGCTAACTCTACATCAGATTGGTAAGCACTATTTGCCTTATTGTAGTATCTTCTACATCATCTTGTTATGGAATGCCCACAGCGTGCATCGAGGAGGCGAGAGACAGAGATGAATACCCTTAACCTCTGCTTAATTAGTAATGATATATAATCAAACTAGCATTTGGGCTACCCACACGTCCCCTCACCTTAGGCCTGGGCTAATTAGGCAAATGACAAGATCAATAATTTTCATTTATCTAATTTTATTCCATTGTAGGTCTTGATGTTAATCGTACCGATCGTGTACTAGTTTACTATGAGAGTCAGGAGAACTTGGCAAGGTTATGGGACATTCTTGCAGTGTACTCATGGGTCGATAAAGACATCGGATATTGCCAGGGTGAGTTGTTGAAACAAATGTTTTTTCTGTTTACCATGTTAGTTTTCCTAATGTTAGTTGTTTGAGTTTGCTAAATTCTAATGTGCAGGAATGAGTGATCTTTGTTCACCAATATCAATCATTTTGGAACATGAAGCAGATGCTTTTTGGTGCTTTGAACGTCTAATGCGCAGGGTGGTAAGCACCCTTACATACCAGACCTTTTATTAATCAAACTAATGTAAGATCCTTCCTTGATTGCCTTCTGCTAACATATGTATAGTAGAATAAACTTTCAGTTGAACTTTTGTATATAAGATATACATCATAAATTGAAAAGCTAGAAGACTGTAGAACTGCACTTAACACAAAAGGTCAAGATGGCTACTGTATGGTACATTGATTGTCATGGTAGTAAATTATCCACACCCCCTCCCCCTCCCCCTGCATAAGTGCTTGCATAAATTAGCATGCCTACTGTGTAAAGATTTCTCCTATGGGTGTAATTTGGCTGGTGCTTTGCTTAATGTCAAGCTGTGCATATTTGGTCATAGGGATTTTTTGCCAGAGAACTGGCAAGAACGTGTAGGTATAATGACATAACACCTGGGGGGAAAAACCATGTCATATAGTTATTTGATATAGATATCAACAGAATACATGAAAATACTATGGCCTATTAGGCTATTCCCAATGGGAGTTTCATTTTGATGCTTCCAAGATTGCCACATAAGCATGAGAGCATTTAATCAATGAATGAAACACCTCACACAATGCACTATTTCATTTTTGTTGTTTCATAGGCAATACATTCAAGACACAATGTGTGTTGAAAACAGTGCATACATAGTTTCATCTATCTCCTCATTCATTTGTTGCCACATCATAAAAAATGGTGACATGGCACCATATTTAATGGAAATGAAACTCCCATTGGGAGTAGCCTTAGGTCACACGTCTATACTTCTGGAGTAATAGCAACCGTTCAGTTGCATGTGGTATCTGCCTTTTTTAATGTCCCACACATCTATATTTCTTTTAATGTCTTCTGGAGTAAAAGCCTGGGTTTCTACTTTCTAAATATGCAGCGAGGAAATTTCCAAAGTACTGCCACTTCCATTGGAGTTCGAGCTCAGCTCACTATCTTGTCATCCATAATGAAATCTGTTGATCCAAAGCTACATGAACATTTAGGTACGGCCATTTGGAGCTACATGTTTACTAGAAAGCTCAAAGAAAGAAATACCTACATTTTGGAATAAAGATGCAAGTATGTATGCTCTGATAAAATATTGTTTATGCAGAAAATCTTGATGGAGGGGAATACTTATTTGCCTTCCGAATGCTGATGGTTCTTTTCCGTAGGGAGTTCTCATTCGTGGACACAATGTACCTTTGGGAGGTAAGCTGTCTGGGCAGAATGTCATAGTAATTAACATAAGTAATGCCTGTGCAGTAGGATAGTTTTCTTAAAATTCAATTTGAGCACCTCTAAATAGGCCCAGAAATATGTGTTGGTTTATGCATGAGACGCTATTGTTACAGCTTCGAAATGTTGCAGCTCATGTGGTCTATGGAGTACAATCCAAATCTTTTTTCAATGTTGGAGAGTGACACTGGCTCATCCAAGGCAACCGCGAAGGATGAAAGTGTCCTAAGACAGTGTGGAAAGTTTGAGAGAAAAAATTTGCAAGCAGCTCAGAAAGACGAGATCCCTTTATCCATCTTTGTTGTTGCTAGTGTTCTAGAGGCTAGAAACAAGAAGTTACTGGGTGAGGCAAAAGGTCTAGACGATGTTGTCAAGGTCCCTCTCTCTCTCTCTCTCTCTCTCTCTCTCTCTCTCTCTCTCTCTCAAAATGAATGAATGAAATTTAATAATTTATGTTGTGTATATGTCTTCCCTGCCAACAGATTTTAAACGAAATCACTGGTAGTCTGGATGCAAAAAAGGCATGCAGAGAAGCATTGCAGATTCATGAGAAGTACCTAAACACGGTGAGACCTCTTTTCATTCATAAATCTTAGACATTTGATTACACTACAAGCTCAAAAGTTCAAAATTACGATAATTTGTATTTTCCTGATTGCAGGTAAAAGCGTAGAATTTGTACAGCTTCACCAGTTTGAGTTTTTTTTTTATCAGAGAAGGGGCTACAC
>CM014270.1:74661622-74685431 GCA_004135705.1 Alloteropsis semialata | reverse complement strand
GCTGATTTCGCAATAAAACCATCATGATTCTTTCTGCCTGTTGTCAGTTGTTCTCATGTTGCAACAAGTGGGTATGCGATACGTAAGATGAGTCTCTCTTTATGTGGGGATGTTGTGGGGGACACGGAAGGATCTATTACTTAATTCTCTCGAGTCTAAAACTCGAGAACACTCCTAGTTCTGTTGCTTCCAATGGTTTTGAGAAATAGAGATGAGCTAGTGAATTTACAAACAGTTGGGCTAAAACTGCACTAGGAATTTGAGTCAGACCTTCACGTCCAAATATCAAATGAGAAGATGAGATAATGAAGAACCCCCTAAGCTGCAATTATTGTATTTTTCAATGTAAATACCACAGTGTGCACCGTAAGGAATTACTACCCATTTGCTTTAACAAGGGCAGGACCTCATCAGTGAGCAGCAAGCCTAGATCATCTTGCTGCAATGGATCTGAATTGATACCATATAGTATGGGACTGACTAGAATAAATTTCATAGGTTCGTTCAAAAAAAAAATTCATAGGGAACTTAGCAATTTTCTGGGTTTAACAGTCCTAACATGCATGAATACATGCAAAATGATACTAAAGCAAAAGGCTGCAATTGAGAGCCTGCCGGATTTGCCACCTAGAATCCTAGATTACGCTTCCTGATTCTTCTGTCCTACCCATTCCTAGCCATTTGCATTACAAAGCAGTTGGACCGAACAATGGCCTCTCAAACTGGATACGTTGTGATGAACTGAAAACAAGGGGAGCTTCACCAAAAATAGTACACTATAAATAGATCGATGAAACAACCTTCTGCCCTTCCATTGCAACAACTTTCTGCCCTTTCATTTCTCCAACTAAGCTGAGGAAAATTTGGCCTGCCCCTCTTGGACCTCTGGCTGGGACTAGAATCCTGCTAATTTGTGACAGGTGATGCAGGAATAGGAGAATTGTTACAACCACAATGAAGATGGCACCAAGAAGATGAAAATTCATCGACCAGATTTTCTTGCTCCTTGAATGTTGCTTCTTTAGGTATGTGAGTTTTTTCATTCAATGTGTCTGATAATTATTCTGGCAAAATCTCTAAACAAATGTTAGCAATGATTTGATCTATTGCATATTTGCATCATTGACTGCCACGGTTCTGTTCTGTTCTAAACAGAATGCTCAGGCTGACAGTCGGCCGTCTGTAGGATTTGTTTCCCTTCATGTTATGTTGCTTGGCAAGATTGCATCAAGCTTTTACAAACAAATTTCTGACAATGACAGCCGATCTTGGGCATTCCTAGTCCAAACAAACTAGACAGGAAACTGATCATATATACATCCTACCACTTAGATATTCTTCTACTCTTAAGATTGCGATCAGTTCGCTATATTCATCCATACGTGGGTGTTAAGGCCAGAACGTTTTTTCCTTTGACCTAAAAAAACAGTGACCTACTTGTGAAGGCTAGTTCAAGAGGTGGAGAACGCAAATACTAAGTGGTGGATTCCTCTGGGGGCACCGCGGGCGGGCAGCCGCCTGTGGAACCTGTTAAGATGAAGGGCCTTCTCAAGGGCCTCCGTTACATCTCGCAGATCTTCGGTAAGCTAAGGATTCTAGACTAAAATGCCATAATTTCAAATTCCATCCAAAAGGAACCAGTCACCTCAACGGTGTTCATGTCATGCTCCAAATCAGCGAAAAAACAAAATGCAGTGCGCATGAAACAGAATGGTGTTATAAGATGTGTACCTTGCTTGCGGGTGTTGCAGATGCGAAGGAGCCGGAGATGCAGATAGGGAAACCGACGGATGTCAAGCACGTCGCGCACATTGGCTGGGACAACGCCTCCGTCACCGCACCCAGCTGGGTAGCCGGCCGCTTCCACTCCGATCGCGCCATTCGCGTGCTCCTTGTCCGTCCATCTAACGGCTCCGATTGGCGTGTTGCAGATGAACGAGTTCAAGGCTTCGCCGGGGACGACCAGAGGCAGCGAGCCGGAGCCCTCGCAGCCCGGTGGTGGTGGTGGAGGAGGAGGAGGCGAGGAGCAGCCCGGAGGAGGAGAAGCTGGCGGCAAGGCGGAGCGGCCGCGGAGGGCGAAGGGGAAGGGGTCGGGGGGCCCCGAGGCGAAGCGTCGCGACGGCGCGGGCGAGGGGTCGCGGCGCGATCGGCGCCTGGCGAAGACGGACTCGGAGGGCGGCGAGGGGGACGCCGCGGCGCCGAAGCAGCGGCGGAGGAAGCCGCGGGCGTCGGGCACCTCGTCGGGGGGACGGTCGAAGTCGTCGTCGGGGGGCGCCGGCGGCTGCGGCCCCGCCTCGGACTCGGAGGCGGCGCGGCCGGCGGCAGCGCCGGAGGCGGAGGACGATCGCGACGGTTGATGGGGCGAAGGAAACGGTGGAGCGGGGTGTGGTGCGGTCGCGCGGCATTGCTCTGCTTCGCTTCGCTGCTGGAGTTCGACTGGTGGTATACACGGAGGCATCTTCAAATTTGAATTTGGCTTTTGTTTGGCTGGACATCGGGGAGCTTTGGGCCTTTTTATTTTCTATTCTCTTTTTTTTTTACGATTTGTTTTTGGAACGGCGTTTTCTTCAGACAGATTGTTGTGTTTTTAGAGATGAACACAAGTAACAAGGACGATGAAACAAATTGGTTTGTATGTATGTTTAGCACGTATTATATAGTTTATGTAAACCCGTAATTCCTTCCCATGGAAAATGAGATGTGCAGATATTTATTTTCTTGTGATGATTCCTAGTTAGACTCCATATGTTCCAAATTACAGTTTATTTTTAGTTTGTTATAATTAATGTCTAATTTTGATCACGTCTATAGAAATTATAATAACATACGCAATACTAAAAGATATATTGAGAGTGGTTTCAAAGAACTAGTTTAACGTTAGATGTTGATGCTTTGCTGTGTGATTTATTTTCAAAATTAAATTAGTTTAGCTTGGAACAACTACAATGTACTATGATTTGAATTTTGAATTTTGAAATAGGGGGTGGGTACAAGAGATGGCACATGAAATTATTATCTTCCCCGTCGGCACTGTCATGAGATGGATATATTGAAGTGGTGCCAAGAAAAAATTGATAAAGCAAGTTAAATTTTTAGAGAAATCAAACAGTTCTAGTACAAGCCTGGACTGATGGGCTACTTCCGCGGAAGATCGGAGAATGGGCCGAAAGTATGAGAGGCCATCGGTCATATTTTTGTGGGCCATTATCGAGTCTTCCACGCCACTTTTGGGCCCATGCGGCTGCTGATTCCACTCGCGGAACCGCCCCGAACCAGCGCCGGACGGCGCGGATGAGCTCATCGCCCGCCGCCGGCCGCCGCCCCTAGGCCGATTTGACGTCGAAATGCCGGGGCCTCTGGTTGTCTGTCTAAGCGGATGCTGCTGATCCCCACGACGACGGCTCTCGACGCAGCACCATCCACTTGGGGCTTGGGCCGCCTCGCCCATTATCAGCAAGGTATCCATCTGGTCATCCGTCATCCCGTTCGCGATCGCAACTAGTAATTCACGTGTTCATCAACACAATCTAGCTAGGGCCAGTAGGAAATCTCTATTTGATGGCCTGTTAACCTAACTACTGCTTATTTTTCTGCAACTGCGATGGTGGATACCTGAATTCTGATGACTCCACCGGCATCATGAGCCTGCAATCTGAAACTCTGAATTCAAAAGCAGCCCTCACGGTTCGATTTCTACCGGTGGCGCTGACATTATTCATTGTTGGCTAGCCGCCCATCAAGCAAGAAAATGTGATCTGAATTCGACCCGTAGATGTTATCAGGTGCCGTGCAGGAGGAACAGAATATGTACTACTACTCAATTAACGAGCAAAGAGCAATTTCCCTCCATGTCTTTTGTGCACGGCATGTCTTTTGTGCACGGCAGGAATATTTTTTTTCCTGCTATTTTGCATGTGCTTGTGTGGGTAGCGCGCTAACCCCAGTCGTTTGTGCAATCTTGTGTTTCAGGAGTACTCACGGTCACGGGGACGTGCCTTATTCTTCTGGTCGACAGAACTTGCATCGAAACCAACCAGTTCGTCATTTAGGGGGCTTGTTGATCTCGACACAACAGACCAAGCAAACACTAGACGCGTAAAGATCGTCTGTTTTTTATCATACTTGTATGGTAGGCAACTACTTGCATGATTAGCTTGGGCGGATGCTGATGAAAGCAACAATTTCGCAGCAAGACAGAAACTCTTCCTCAGGTAAGGATTCTCAGTTCACTCCTCTTTCTTTCTTAGGTGCAGCCTACTGAGGAGTAGATATCCCCCATCCCTCATTCCTCCCTATACAGAACGGAATCTCTTGTCCATTCTTATGCATTTTCTTGCAAGCGCAGACGATATATATATTCGCATCACATTTGCACCTCTGAAAGTGGGTGCCCGAGTGCCATCCACTTCAGGGCTCAGGCTGCAGGTTTCAGAACTTTCAGGAAACAATGGGGGGCAGCGTCCTTTGATTCAGATATATTCCGCATGGTCTCTTTCTCCACAGAGCTAGTAGCTCATTTCACGCCTACTGCACGCCCCTTTTAGCTCTCTCCAACCTGCAACAGTTTATTGTGCTAGATATCCTATCCGGAGAAATGGACAGTGTTTTTTCATTGGGTGATCGTCCCTGAAGCTCGCTACTGACGGCACTGTCAGGAAGTGGACGATTGCGCCTCCCGATCTGGAAGTGCAGTGAGCACTCAGCTAGTGTGTGCAGGCATTGCGGCTTGTTTCTTTCTTTCCTCCATTGTCTCTACCAGTGGGCTGGCCACACATGTAGAACATTTGACTTGGAGTGAAATGCTGGAGGGAAATTTTACCTGTCGGTGTGCACTTGGTTGTCAATTAGATTACGCTGAACAGTTCATCAGTAAGCTGAAGAATTCCCAACCTCTTAATTTCTGTGCGTTCTCGTGGCAGGATGAGTGAGGCCCTGTTTAGTTCACATACTATGCATAACGTTTTGCATAACGCACGTTCTCCAATGCACTCTTTCTCTCTATAAATACTATACATAACGTAAAAACACTATGCATAACGCTGCATCTAAACACCCCCTGAGTGACCAGGATCGGTGATTTTGATTTCAAAGACATGATCGATGGAGTAGCTGTCGCTGGACCACGGATGGCGTCGTCTCTTCCAGCTCCCTCGCTGTTGATCTCGATGCGAGTTGCTGTCAGAATAATTGCAAGGTTAGTTGAACCACCGTTGTTCCTGTGACCCTGAGACCGGCCGGCCTGTCAGTACCTGGGGGCTCGACCGATCGATCCCCCTCTGAAACTTTCTCAGCTGCCTGCCCCCCGGCGCCACATTCCCGTGCGACGGATGAACAGAGACTGCACTGCACAGGGAGGCGCGTGCGCGCGTGTCCCGCTGCAGTGCACGCCGACGCCGGCAGCGCTGCTGCCGGCGATGATGATGAGCTACCGACCGAGACCGATTCCGCCGTTGCCATCAACAGTGAGTGGCGCATTGGCTGCATCTACGTGGGTGGGTGAGGGACAGCGTTGGCAGCATCTGGGGTGTGCCTCGCAACGCAACTCCGGCCCGTGAACCGCGCGTCGTTGGCATGTCGGTCGGTCCTGGTAGCATCTTTCCTGCTGCGATCTAGCGTGATCTCGCAGGCCAACTGCTAGTAGCCCTTCCGTGTCCGGTCCGGCCCCCGTGATGGAGAGAGCGCTCGCCTCGCCCCTTGGGTTATGCATGTACTAGTAATGTAATGCAGTGCTGAGGCATGGCCAAGTGGACGGCGGTCTGATCGCCGGGCAGCGCGCGCGTCCCTGTCGCCGGTCGCCGCTCGATGGGATGAGGGGCCGCACGCGGCGGGCCGGACTTGGATCCCCGGACAGCGGCGTTGTCCGGGGCCGGAAACGTCCACCGGAGACGATGGGTCGGCGCCGCCGTCGCCGTCTGGCCATTTACTCCGGGTCCCGGCTGGCAGTCGGCGTCGCTGCCGCGTCCGTCCTCCCGTCCTGTTTGGTTTCCCCGGCGTTTCCTGGGCAGCCATCAATTCGCGTCGTCGAGGCGTTTATAGGAGTTCCTTAAAAGCAAGGCCGCATTGAATACATGGGGGAAAAGCAGGGACAGGGACCTGCCCAGGCCCCAGGCCCAGCCCTCGCTCGGGATTTTTTTTTTTTTTCTCGAATACGCAAGCCGCGTATCATTGTATTAAGAAGAAAAGGAGTTGTTTCTTTACAGCCTCAAAACGCCAATCATGGCAGAATCTGCCCACTCCGAGCAAACGCCGCAGTGAGGGAAACAACGGCTAAAACAAAAAAACTATGGAAACTACTCCTGCAAGAGACCACCTAATCTGTTTGCTCCGGCGAGCACCCAAGCATGGGCTTCCTGCTTGATTGTGAAGTGCAAGACGGCCGCCGTGGAGCTTGTCGCGTTGAACAATCTAGCATTGCGTTCTTTCCAAATGGTCCAAATGACCAACATGAAGAGAGTATCTAGGCCCCTGCGCCGGTGGTGTGCTTGTTGTTCCCTGACATTCTTCCACCAATCTTGCAGTTGCACATTTGTGGTTGGGAAGGCGCAAGCACAGTTCATGGATGAGAGGGTGTCCCACCAAACCTGCTTGGCGAAGGAGCAGTTGACGAGCATATGATCCGATGTTTCTTGGGCTTGGTCACACAGCCAGCAGGTGTCGTGCGCCTCAAGTCCATGTCGTCTTCTCCTATCCGCCGTCCAAAGCCTCTGTTTCGTCGCGAGCCAAGCAAAGAACTTGACTCTAGGTGGCGCCCAAGATTTCCAAATCCTCTTGTATCCGAGAAGGTGTGTGCTGCCCACATGTAACTGTTTATAAGCCGATGAAGCACTATACTTTCCATTGGAGGTCCACCGCCAAATGAATTGATCATCCACGCCGTTTTGCAAATCAAAGGCGGACAATCTATGCCAAAGCCTGACATATTCATCAAGCGCCTGAACCGAGAGCCCACCCCGAATCTCTCTTATCCATCTTTTGTTATGGAGAGCTTGTGCCACAGTCGTACAGATTCAGTCTCGCCTGGCTACTGCTGCCGTGAGAGAGGGTGCTTGTCTCTGGATGGAGCTCCCATCGAGCCAGCAGTCAGACCAGAACAGAGCTCGGTTACCGTCGCCAAGAGTCACAGTGACAGATGCATGAAATAGGGCTCTAACCTCCGGCTCGACCTTGAATTGCAGAGCAGACCAAGCGCGATTATCGTCCGTGCGTTGTAGCCACAGCCATCTTGTCCGTAGAGCAAAACCAGCCAACTTGAGATCAATGATTCCAAGCCCGCCCAAAATTGTCGGACGGCAAACAGTACTCCATGCCACAGCATTCATTCCTCTCACGGCCGTGTCCTTCCCATTCCAAAGAAAATTCCTCCTGATGGCATCGATCTTGTTCAATGCCCACATCGGCAAACCATCAGCCATGGTGATATAAATCGGCAAGGAGGAGAGGGTGGACTTCACCAGAGTTAATCTTCCACTTTTGTTCATCAAAGGGCCCTGCCAAGCTGGGAGACGGGCAGCAACCTTTTCGATGGTTGGTTGATATTGGGATTTCGGTAATGCTCTGACTGAAAGTGGAACCCCCAGGTATTTGATCGGGAACTGAGAGATTGGGCAAGGTAGCACACTGGTGAAAAGGTGTAGTGTCTGGTCACAGCCGAAGATGGGAGTGATAGAGCACTTGTCCACGTTTGTGAGCAGTCCAGACGTCTGACCAAAGATCTGCAGGATGTGCCGAATGGTGCTTGCATCTTGGTGTGTTGGCGAAGCAAACACGATAACATCATCGGCGTAAAGGCTACACTGATGTTGGATCTCCGGCAAGCCCATCTGTTGGAGCAACCCTACCTCCTTGGCCTTGACAAAAAGACGGTTCAGTCCATCCATCGCCAAAACGAACAGCAACGGTGAAAGTGGGTCTCCCTGACGGAGGCCCCTCCTATGATCAATCGGCTGTCCAGGTTGCCCATTCAACATGATTCTAGTAGATGAGGTGGATAAGAGCAGAGAGATCCAGCCACACCATCTCGCCCCAAAACCCCAAGCCTGTAAAACCTCCAGCACAAATTGCCAAGCAACCGTGTCGAAGGCCTTTGAGATATCAAGCTTAAGTAGCAGCTTAGGAATTTTCCTTTTCCTGAGTAAAACTGCCGAACGTTGGACATACTTGAAGTTGTCAAGTATGGATCGTCCTCTTATGAAAGCGCTTTGGTTACAGAGAACCAGCTCGCCTATCTTAGAAGCAAGGCGGTTGGCAAGTATCTTGGCCATTAACTTAGGGAAGGAATGTATCAAGCTGATGGGCCTGAAGTCACCCGGTGAAGCCGCATCAGGTTTCTTCGGTATCAGTGTAATTAGCGCTCCGTTGATGCAATGGAAGCCTCGACGATCAACCGCAAAAAAAGCATTCACGGCGAACAGGACGTCATTCCTGACAATGGGCCAAGCCGTTTGGAAGAACCTGGCAGTCATTCCGTCCGGGCCAGGCGCCTTATCCTGAGGTGCATCTTTGATTGCATTCCACACTTCCTGTTCGGTGAAGTCCGACTCAAGCAGGGACAGATCCTGAGGAAGAATTCCAAGAGCATTCAGATTAAGGGTGTGTGAGCGTTCAAACTCTTGCCCCAGCAGCTGATCAAAATGGTGGAATAGGGCTGCTTCCATCTCAGGACCCGAAGACAGGATTCTGTTGTCGACTATCAGTTTGGTGATTCGGTTTTTCCTTTGCCGCCCTCGCGCGTGCTGATGGAAGAATCGTGTGTTCGCATCGCCCTCAGCAAGAAAAAGAATCCTTGATCGTTGCCGCGCGATTGTGCGTTCAAGTGAGGCAAGGCCCAAGGAGAGCTTTTTCAGCTGGGAGCGGAAGTCTTTCTCCTCAGCGGTGAGCGGCCTGGCATCTTGTGCTCGGTCAAGAAGGAGGATTAACTGTTTCGTGATCATGAGCTGCTGCTTGACGCAGCCAATCTTCTTGGCAGCCCAGCTCTGTAATTCCTTGGCGACGTTCCTCAAAAGACAGTCAAGCCGGCGGTAGGCGTTCGTGATGTCCGGTGGACAGAACCATCCCTTAGCCACTGTCTCCAAGTAATCGTTGAACTTGGGCCAGAAAGGTTCAAAGTGAAAACGCGACTTTGATCGGTTCATGGAATGTGTCTGCAACATGATGGGGCAGTGATCCGAGTCGTCGGAGGAGAGCGCCTGTAGGAAGCAGTCCGGGTAGAGCTCTTCCCAGTCCACCGTAGCGAGCATACGGTCGAGACGGACCAGGGTTGGGTTATCCCTCTCGTTGCTCCAGGTGTAGGTTCGACCGTGAAGATGTAAGTCACGAAGCTGGAGAGTATCAACCGTTCGCCTGAACAGGTTCATGTTCCTCCTATTAATCCTTGCGTTGCTCTTGTCAGATGGATCAAGGATGAGGTTGAAGTCCCCTACCAGCAACCAAGGGCCAACGCAGTCCTCACGAACCGCCAAAAGCTCATCCATGAAAAGAGTTTTGTCACTGTTTGATTGAGGGCCATAAACCGTAGTGAGCCACCAATGTGGGTCACCGGATAGTGGTTCAATCAGAGCAGTCACAGAGAAGCACCCGATTTTAGGAGAGGACAGCTTAGCGACATCTCGCCGGCAAGCGATGAGAGCACCACCTCTAGTACCAGACGCCGGCAAATAATGAAAATCACTAAAATTAGGCCCCAGAAGGTTTAGAATTACAGAACGTGAGATCGAGCTCAACTTCGTTTCTTGTAAACACATGATAGCAGCACGTGTATCGTGCGCGAGGACGTGCACAGCATCCCGTCGGGCCCTGGCATTGAGACCCCGGGTGTTCCAAGAGATCAGGGAGATTTGATCCATAACAAGCTTACAACCGAGAAGCGAGCGTCGAGCACCGTCGCATCTCAGGCCAGAAGGCCGAGAGCCGGGCAGTTGCTTCGAAGGGCCGGCAGCAAATCCCGAATTGCTTCCAGGTTCCTCCCCCGATGCTCCTTGGCGTAGAAGTTCTCATAGCACTGCTGCGGCATTACCTGGGAGTTTGTCGCCGCGGCATTGCCAAACCGCTGCTTGAGCACAACCTCAGCGCGTTTGGAGGACGCCACCTGCGCCAGGGGATGGTTGGCCAGGCGTTTGCTGCGCTTGGGTAGTAGGTTGGCATCAACTCTGGCCGTTCTCTTCTTCTTCTCCGGCCTTGGAGCGAGTGGCGACCTGACTTTGCAAAGGACGGCCTTGGTGAAAGCCGAGAGACGGTCGGCCGTCGGAGCATCCGGGTTCTGGACAATGTCCTGAGAGGTCGGTGCGTCGACCCGTCCAGCGTAGTTGTTGTTGTAGAGCGGAAGCGGGAAACCTGGGGGTGGACCGTCAGGCTCCGGCCCACAAACAGGCAACATCGACGTGGGCTTCCAGAGCACCAAAGCCCAGCACGGGTTGGTGGGCTTGGGCGACAACTCCGCGGGCCCGTCATCTCCAGTCGAAGGCGTAATCTTCAGAGGCGCCACCGGTTGCACCTCCGACGCTGTCAACCAGACAGGAGGCATGTCCGGCGATGGAGGCATGTCCGTCTTCGCTGCGGGCTCCACGACCACTTTCGGGATCGGAGAGTAGATGGATGCTTCAAGGAGCATTGGATCCGATGCCACAGGGTCATGGTCAAGTCCGATGTCGACATATTCAAACTGAGCACTGCAGTCTGCCGGCCAGGGATCAGTTGTCGTGGCCTTGTTGTCGCTAGCCCTTTTAGGAAAGTCCTTTTTCAGAGCTTCCGGCTTTGCTCGGGATCGATCGATCGAATCAGATCCAGTCTCCTAGATCTCCGCTGCTTGGCAGTACGCCCTGTCCGTGCATCTTCTCCATCGCGTCCTTCCGCTCCGTGTGACACTTGCGTTGCAGTAGCAGCAGCGCGTATCTTGCTCCGGTAAGCAACAGCGTTTACTGGTACCACCCGAATGCATTGCTGCTACGGCGCGACCTACTGGTACTGCCGCCTGTAGTCAATCAGTAGTGACCATGCACGGCTCGCCCGGGGCGCGCGGTTTTCCAAGCGACCGGTGGCCACATCCACCCGTGGCCGGCGTCGACGTGGCACGCATGCTTGGCTCATCAGCTCGCACGAGGGAAGGCGAGCGAGAAGCAGGAGTCCACGGCTCGGACGCGTACGATACATGTGCGGGCGAGGGGAGGTCGGGTCGGGTCAGGTCAGGTCAGGTCAGTGTCCAGCCCGCCAAGCCACCGGAGCTTACTTGCAGACAACCGTTTTCCCACCCCGCCAAGCCACCTCCACCTCCAGCCAGCCCCGAGAGACGCGCAGGCGCGGCCACGCCGGGCTCCGAGCTGCCGATGCGCGCGCGGCGAGCGGGGGTCGCTGTCACCGAGGGAATATATGCTGACGACTCCCGCCCGCCGGGCCGGGGTCAATCATTGCGCCGCTGCCGCTGCGGCTGCCACGGCGGCGTCGCCCGTCGTCACCGCCCCAGCGGCACGACGACCTCCTCCGCCCATGCGTGCACCCCCGGCTACCTACTAGCTCTCGTAGCTCCGATCCGATCCCCCGGCCTTGTTCTTCGATCATCATCACCTCGATGCAGCAGCAAAGCTAAACTACTCGGTCCCTCCGACCCGATCGATCGCATCCCATCTCTCCTTTGTCAGCACGCCACCACGACAGAGCTCGCTAGCTTGTTTTCATATGATATAATCGAGCCAAAACTTGTGAGCCCAAGCATAACCAATAGTGGCCATGATAGCATGTAGCAAGCTACTAGCAAATCTCTGGCCATCGTCTCTGATCGCGCGCAGGCAGAGGCAGCAGCTGCCTGATCGATCTGCTGAAAATGACCTGAGGGGCGGAGGGGCTAATAAGCTGCTGCTAGGTCTGTCCGTTTCTGTATGGGGAACAGATCGATAGCCCACTACCCATACGTGGATCGCTCAGTGGAAATGGCAATATATGCCTAGCTATAGGCCTATAGGAATAAATGCATGCCCGCCGCGTCACTTTTCTTTCGTACAGAGAGAGTATCGAGCTTGATTAAGTACTAGTCTTGTAGCAATGTTAGCAGACAGACAGATGCCTGAGCTAGCTTGATCAAACTCGATCGACACTGTCGCTGTCTCGCTCTGTATATACGATGATGCAGCCTCGTCTATTTGGTCTAAGCATGCACACGGTAGAGAATGGGGATGGTAATCGTATATGCATTGACGACAGGCCATGCGTAAGCGTAAACATGCAGATAGAGCTCCGGCATGCACTTTGATTTACCTGCAACAGACACTGCCTCATGCTGTTCTGCTTATTTCCAGCATCGTTTTATAAATGATCAGTCAATGCTGTGATGGAATATGTATGTTCATACGGATCACTTCGCACATATATACTAGTGAAAAGGGGTAGGATACAGGCGAGCGAGAATTCTTGGGGCGCGCTTTTGGTTTCAGTCGCTTTCTTAGGATTGAAAAAGGGACTGTATGGGGTCTGCGAAGTAGGAAGGCATCGGTGGAAGAAATGGAGTGTGGAGCCGTCACTCTTCGGGAGAGAAAAATCTCTCTAGAATTAGGAGCGCAAAATGCCATCGTCCCCATTTAAGAAGCTAGTAAGCCTGATTAATTAGGCCAGTCTCAATGGGGAGTTTCATTGCACAGTTACATAGACTGAGAACTAGGTAGATGAGTTTTATGGGGATGAAACTCCTCTCTCATATGATGAAATCCACCCTATTAATTACCTTGCCAAGTCAGCAATTTTGCTGATGTGGCATTGAAATTTAATGCCATGAAACTCCCCATTGAGACTGGCCTTGTTGATCGTATTTATTACACTCGTCAGTTCATTTACTGATGCTCATCCAAGCCCTTGTCCTGCCACTCTTGGGTTGAATCACACAACCATGGCTTCATCGATGCCTGGATGTGGCACTAGGGGCCTATTTAGTTCGGCAAGAAAGTCTGTGAAATTTATTGTAGCAATTTTAAACCGAAGATTGAGGACTAAACATGATCTAATTATAAAACTAATTACACGGATGGACGGAAAATCGCGAGGCAAATCTAACATCATTAGAGATTGTTTACTGTAGCATGACGTTGTCTAATCATGGCCTAATTAGACGCATTAGATTCCTCTCGCAAAGTTACCCAGGGTTATAGAATGGGTTTTGTCATTAATCCACGTTTAATACCTTTAATTAATGTTCTAATATTTGATGTGACATATAAATAGTGAAAAGTTGTGAGACTTTCCTCAACTAAACAGGCCCCGTCTGGTTTCCGGTAGCCATGCATACATGGCATCTGCCAGCTTTTGGACAGAGAGGAGGCCATTCATTCCTGCTTGCCTAGCCTGAATCTGATCCATGCTAGAGTGTGAGGTGACCATGCAGGAACAAGCATGGAGCATATTCTTTCTGGCGACCTGACACCTTGGATCATGGGCAGCGGGCAGGAGGTAGAATATGCATGCATTCCATGGCAAGTACTACCTGCAAGGATGTTACACTGTTCATGGGAGAGGCCTGCGCCTTTCTCCACTTGAAATTGAAATATTGCCGTCTCACTAAGGGCTAGTTTATTTGGTGGAGAAAAGTTTGCGAATTTTACAGTAGCAATTTTAAACTAAAGATTAGAAAGACTAAACATGATCTAATTATAAAACTAATTACACGGATGGACGGGAAATCGCGAGACGAATCTATTAAGTCTAATTAATCCGTCATTAGAGATTGTTTACTGTAGCACGACGTTGTCTAATCATGGCCTAATTAGGCTCATTAGATTCGTCTCGCGAAGTTACCCGGGGTTATGGAATGAGTTTTGTCATTAATTCATGTTTAATACTTTTAATTAGTGTTCTAACATTTGATGTGACGGATAAATAGCGAAAAGTTTGGAAAGTTGATGCAAACTAGGACCAGGCGCGTATTTCTCTCTCGTGCACTTGATGGCGCCCATGACTATTCTTTGTTGATGGAACACAGACATGCAGCTGCAGCATGGCTAATGGTGACTCTTCGCGGATCAGATTCTCCTTTCTCAGTCTCAGCCACACGTACAACTTCCTTTAATTTATTGGAGGTTTTTTGTTTTTGGCGACCCCTGCTGCTGGTTAGGATTTGTTTGTTTATGTCATGCGTGCATGCTGATCATTTCATTCTTGTTTGCATCATCAGAATCCCGAAGTTTTCTGCAGAACTCGAGCGGAAGATTTATCTAGTACTACTACTAAGACTTATATAACTTTCTTTTTTCTTTTCCTCTTTCTCCCCTACCTTTTTGGACAAAGAGAGATGTCAAAAAGTTTTCAGGCCCATCAAGGAAAAGCTTGATCATTAATGGCGCCTGGAGACGTCGGAGTCCATGTTTCCCGGTTAATCTTTTCCGAGCGCTGTCGAATCGCAAGATTGATGCAATCGCTTATGGACCTGACAGCTCCCGTTAATGAGCGAGCTAGTAGTACCTTGCAATTGCTTGCGATCCTCTCCCATCAGATGAGGCAGAGAGAGAGGCATCGCTGTCCGGGGTGATTGGGATTGGACACCTTAGCTTCCGGAGTTGCCGGCAGAATCAGGATTCAGCAACACACTAAAGTTTATGATATATGTACATGTCATCCCATCAATCAATGCGCGCCAGATCAATTCGTGGCTTATGCTCCCGTTAATCAGTTGTATATTCCTCAGCATGATTAATTCCGACGTTGTTTCTTTGATCCAATGATCAGCCCTTTTTAATTCCTTTCTGCCTTGTTGCGGCGTTGCATGACGTCACTCGTCTATCTGAGTTAGTTATCCCGCCAACTGCCATGAACCAGCTACTGCAACTTTACCGATATATGGCCTAGTTCGCGCGAATTCGATCGAATTGACTGTAGCAAAATACATTGGGAAGCGTAAAAGCAGAGAGTGGGACACGTTTTTCAAAAAGATACTTTTGGTCGAATTGGTCGAATATGATCTCACCACTCCTTGGCCCTGAATCAGATTTAACTACGTAGTGCCGATCGTATCATATCAACTGTAGCTCAACAAGATATAGAAGTTTATGCACATAGATGAGAGTATCCTAATGCAGCACCCTACCAACTTGCATCACCGACCCTTGCCTACTTAATTCCGATATACTCCAGCTTGATTTGTACTTGGAAGGTCACAGTACATGCATGCGTATATCTATGCGCGCATTTGTATATGTACCAACTTGCAGCAGGTAGCTTCAACTGAATTCTTCTCCATATCCCGGGCTGGAAATGGAGGTCGATCTCTATCTGCACAGCACAGATGGCCGGAATTGAGTAGTGCAACTGGTCGAGGGACGACGTTAAGCTCGCCACCAACCATACACTACTATATGCATCCATCAGATGTACTCGAGGCGTACTATGATATACACTGATCACTAATACACGTACTGTACCCGATCGCTCTCCTTTTATTCTGACGGAGATGTCGGGGGATAGCAGAGCTAGCTACTGTGCTCGGATAGCTACTTGCAACTGCGCGAGTGCCCTAATGAAGGTACTGCATGCTGCACAGTTGCCTTTAATTGAAATCTCCTCCCCTTTAATCTGTACGGCACCCGCTGCATTGATTGCACTTTCGCATGCAATTAATCCAACTGGGTGCGGTGATGAACACATTCGATCGCCGGCCGGCGATGGATCGATCGATCCTCCAGGACGGAACACAGTCCACATGACGAAGATGAACGGACGGCCGGCGAGAATGCCGTCGTCAGATCGTTATCTGCTTCATCGTATGGAGCAAGAGCCAAAGAGCAGCCACATATGCTGACAGCATGCATCTTGGTTCCTTTGGACATGCGCCCTCTCTTAATAATTCCATGCATCTCTCCATACTCTGAGTATTTTCTTTTCCTATATATCCTTTTCACGGTCCATTATATTAGTTTGAACATGTGTCCAAATTCCAAAATCGCAGTATAATCGGTAGACGCCAAGTCCGTAGATCTTTAATCTGCATATTCAGTCAGACTAGCTTGCTTGAAAAGAACAAGAGTATATGTGGAGAGGATCAGAGATGAATATCCAAATAGAGGGGGTAGAAACGACAGTGACCAGCAGCTGGACCTAACCTTTGATTCGTCAGCAATCTACAGAAGATGCCTTGCTTAAGTTACACTTAAGCTAGTATAGTAATTAACCATCTAACCGATCCCCAAATAGGCAATTCCATCCACCACGCATGCATCTATCCTGATAGATATTTCTGTTGCCTTGCGTAATTACCATTATTGGTGCCATTTATAATAGCATAAATGTGTACAAGCACATGAATGATGCGCTTACTTGTAAGCAAATTTAACCACTAGTGCGATCCCAGAGTGAGACACATACTAATGCACGGTGAGCGATCGAGATGAGGGGAGAGGATCAGCTGTAACCCTGTTTGCCAAATGTGTCTCTATTGACAGTGCCATATATGTTGCTGTTGCATAGATCATGTGCACATCAAGTGGGCCGGACCTGCTGGTTTCTTGCGAGCCTGGGTCTCCTCCTCCTAGCTCCCCCGGCCTCTTCTTCTCTCTCCTTAAGCTAAGCTAAGCTAGCTCCACCTCTTCCTCTTCCTTCCCTGCCCGCCTATGCCTATCTAATCGCTGGACCGATCGAGTTCGTGCGGCGCAAGCATCGGGCGGGATAGGAAAAAGCCGCGGCGAATGCGACAGGCGCGCAAGCGTTGTCCTCTCCGATCCCCCGCGCCCCGCCGCTGCCCCGGCCCGCGCTCCATCGGCGGCGACAGGGAAATCAAGGACCAACAGTTGCGCGCGCGCGGCTAGCTCTCTGCCAGTAGCTTCGCCATCGCCCGGTCCCTGCGGCTGCTTCTCGTCAGCAGCAGGCTGTATATCGTATCTGCATCTGCCTAGCTCGCTCGATCACACCGACGCGTACGCCGATAGGGATTGCCCTGCCCGAGCTAGCAACCAAGCTATTGATAGCTGCCTTGTTCACGCGCCCTCCCTCCCTGTCTCTCCGCCGTCGTCCTCTCAACCCCGGCCGGCCCGCCCGTCCCCTGTAGTACTAGACCAGCACCACTAGCTACCACACCACCCTTGCATTGTTGCTTGCTCCCCTACACTTCTTCTTCCTTCCTCTACATATATAATTAAATAATCCAGCACCAAGCTATATATACTCCCTCCCTACCAGCCACAGGTCACACAAGCTCCAGCGCTACAGCAACGACATAGTTAGATCGATGCAGCATGTGTGTTGCAGCAGCTAATTCTTCCTGCCCCTCCTCATCTCCTTCCCTCATCTTCCTTCTCCTCATATGTGCAGATATATAGCCACCAGCTGCTGCAGATAGGATCGGAGTTCACACAGATCGATCACAGTGCTGCAGATATATAGATATATCGCTAGCTAGGAATCCATCGTCGTCGATATAGCTAGGTAGAGGAGGAAGCAGGTAGCTACTAGCTAGCTGCAAGCCATGGGGCTGAGGGACATCGAGCTGACGCTCCCGCCGGGGTTCCGGTTCTACCCCAGCGACGAGGAGCTGGTGTGCCACTACCTGCACAGCAAGGTGGCCAACGAGCGGCTCGCCGGCGCCGGCGGGGCCATGGTGGAGGTGGATCTGCACACGCACGAGCCGTGGGAGCTCCCTGGTACGTACCCAGCAAGCGATTGCCCTATTATGCCCCCCCGGTTATTATTAGTCAATTAATTTAGTTAGTCCCTCTCTAGCAAGCTACCCTCCTGCTGGCTGCTATCTGCTGGGCTGGCTAATTAACTCTCGCGCCTGATTGATTAGCTCAATTCCGTGTTGTGGAATGGGCAATTAAGCACGCAACCGCGTTTTACTGGCCCAGTTATGTTTGTTAATTTTGTTCTAGATTGCTACTAATTGAGAAGCTGCACGCGGCGCGCTGCGGATCATATTAATTCACAAATATGATCTGATCAGATAGAGAGAAGAGAGAGAGAGCACAATAACTTGATCCCAACAGTATGTGTTACTTCTCATCTGCAATAAAAAAAAGAAGAGTATGTGTTACTTCTAATACAAGTTTCCTAATTTTGACATCAATAATCCATTAGTCCAGTATACTAGTACCAGGATTAGATTTTGATGTGTTCAATTTGAGGGGGTAAATGAATATTTAACACAACCAATGTGATAATTTATTTGAGGAAAAGAGAAGAAACGGCTGCATCGATCTGTTTCATATCAGCATTTCCGAGACAGGTTTTCCCCTTTCAACAATTCCCCGCTCCATGCTACCAGTAGTATATGATTTGCATCTCAAAATTACAGAATTTCCATTCATGGTTAAAATCCCTAGTTCAGCTATTAGTACTACTAATTGCATGATTCGAAGCACTTTTCTGTGACTGATAATCGATCGATCTCTTCGTGTTGGTATGTCTCGCCGGGCAGACGTTGCGAAGCTGAGCACGAACGAGTGGTACTTCTTCAGCTTCCGCGACCGCAAGTACGCGACGGGGCTGCGCACGAACCGCGCCACCAAGTCCGGCTACTGGAAGGCCACCGGCAAGGACCGCGTCATCCACAACCCCAAGGCCGGCCGCGCCGTCGTCGGCATGCGCAAGACCCTCGTCTTCTACCGCGGCCGCGCCCCCAACGGCATCAAGACCAGCTGGGTCATGCACGAGTTCCGCATGGAGAACCCCCACACCCCACCCAAGGCACGTACCATTTGATCAGCTCGGTCTCTTCATGAATTAGTTTGATCATGATTGATCAGCTATCTTTTACAGTGCTTTATAATCATGTTATTTGGTTCTTAAGATTTTTTTACTGACATATCGATCTGTATGCGCTACATGCAGGAGGACTGGGTTCTGTGCAGAGTTTTCTACAAGAAGAAAGCCGACGCGGTGGATTACGCCATGGACAACGAGCATGAGATCTCTATGGCCCGCGGCGCCGATCCGAGCTACTCGCCTTCGTTCCCCGCCCTCAGTAGCAGCAGCCACTACCATCTGCCCCCGCCGTCTTCCGATCACCACGGCGCGGCCGGCTCCCTCAGCGACGACTTCCCCGCCATGGCGATGCTGCATCATCAGCACAACAGCATATTCGGCTTCCACGCCCAGCCTCACGACGGCGGCAACAACGTCCTTGCGGCGGCGACGGCGGCGGCGGCGGGGTCGAGAGACGGCAGCGGCGGCGCCGGCGATCAATGCGGCAGCGGGGTGCTCATGGACCTAGGACTGGACGAGCACTATAACTACACCTACAACAGCCTGATGCAGATGTGATCGATATCGGTGCTGCAAGCTATAGCTGCTCCCTGCAGAGTGTGTGCTAATGACCAGCTTCATTTTCATCTGATTTTTATTCGTTCGTGATCTTTGTGCAGATTCGGTTGTGCACGTAAGGCACTCGTACGTCTAGTTATTCTACGGATTAGTAGTGCTGTTCGTTATGTTTGGTTGATCATTAGGCTGTGGTTGAAGTGCTGTAATGGTTCTTGTAAATATTTGTGGATCGATTTCTGTTGTTGGCCGGCCGGGGAGCTGAAGTTTGGAACCTTTTTTGTTGTTATATATTATCTGTAATTATACCAATCTTAACATTGGAGTTGTTTGGAAATTACTGTCAATCAAACATTTTCACTGTTGATCCTAGAAACAAGATAGATGCTTTTTCGATAAAAGGAAGTTCAATTGATTTTTAAGCGCATTAGTACATTGAGTTGATACATAAAAAGTTATAATGATCCAAACACTTTAATGACAATCATCCATAGAAAGATAGATGTAATAAGATTGGAATCATTAGGTTTATCATGAAAAAGAACTATTAGACATCATAAGAAGTGCTAATAAATTATTCCAGCATGGTTCTATATTTGTAACACTTTGACGTGCAGTCCTAAATGACTTATATTCGTGATCAGAAGGTATATGCGGTAGGGATACAGGAGTATATATGTGATCAGCGTGTTAATTGGTACAATGATTTTTTTCAATAAGGAAGTTAGGTTGCATCCGTGGACAGTCGGAGACACATGCATGCACACATGTGTGGATGAAGGACTTGATGTCAACATGCGCAAAAATCTAACTGACAGATCCAGGAACGAGAACCAGGATAGCTACGTCAAATATTTTGAAATGCTATGCCCAAAGGAAAGTAACAAAAGGAGGGACATATAGCCAGGCCCCCGTCACAGTTGTTGCTGTCATTTTACACGGCTGCTTACCCTAATTATTGTTGCATTGCGGCCTTGAGAATACACAGAACATTCCTTCGACGACTACGCAACGCATGCCGAGTTGCTGACATGCATGCATGCACATATACTAGTATGTGACTAGGGGCTTGTTTAGCTGGGAGTTGGAAGTTTGCGAAATTTACTGTAGCAATTTTAAATCAAAGATTTGAAGGACCAAACATGATCTAATTATAAAACTAATTACACGGATGGACGGGAAATCACGAGACGAATCTATTTAGCCTAATTAATCTATCATTAGAGATTGTTTACTGTAGCACGACATCGTCTAATCATGGTCTAATTAGACTCATTAGATTCGTCTCGCGAAGTTACCCGGGGGTTGTGGAATGGGGTTTTGTCATTAACACAAGTTTACTACTCCATGCATGTAAGATTCCCTTTGATAAATAGTAAAAATTCAAAAAAGTTTGAAAAGTTGAAGTAACTAAACATGCCCCGGTCAAATCCATCAACCATGGTAGTTCTGACGGCAATTAATGCCGGGTCTGCCCATACACGACACATATAATTTAATATACTAATCCCATGCATTGATCAGCTAATTTGGGTTAAGCAGCAGTGGGTGGAAGCAGGGTCTTTGCAACTCCATTCTCGAAACATTCCATGCATTGCTCGTGCTCTGTCGGTGGTGATGGATGCTCGCCGCAGCAAAGCCAGCAATGGCCACTGATATAGACCAAGAGAGGACCGGTAGGTTTGGCTGGTTAACCCAAGAGGGGAAAGAGAGAGACCAGACTAGACCAGAGAGTACCAGACCAGGCCAGCACCAGCACCCAGCTGCTCTGCACATGCATGTGCCATGCCTGTGTGTCTGCTAGCCCCTCCCTGCTCCCGCATTCTGCATGGCCATATCTGCAGCCGTGTCGTCGTCCCTTAGGCTGAAGTTGCCCACCAGGCGCCACCCGACCCCAAACCCTGCTCTCCCAGCGCTCCTCCTTGTTCCCTTGCTCATGTTGCCATCTGCCTTTTCCTCCTCCGGCCCGGCCCTACACCGCAACATCCATGACAAGGCCTTCTGAAACCCTGACCGGTCGACCGATCGATCCATATGCGACTGCTACAGCTGCTAGCCAGCGCAATTAGACCATTAATTCGTCGGGTACCGCTGGGTTCTCAAGGCCTGATCTCGAAGCTATTAACTAGGCGTTCAGGCAAAAGTTTCTCCACCGTGACGCGCCTTTGCTTTACTCGATCCGCCAAGAGAAATCAGTCAGATTTTTATTTGGCCCAGCGTGCAGTGCTTGGTCCCTAGCATGCATTGCATTGCATTGCTTCTCTGAATAATCCTTGTAGCGTGCAATTGCAACCTGAGGATTGATCTGAACTGACAGGGTGCGTCGTGTTGAACTAATTAGAGATCTAGCTATATACTGTACCGGTTACCAGCACGCATGTATCACTCATCACATCACATATGCTTTCACCACTGGACCGGATTATTATTATTATTACTAGCTCATGGAAATTAACTTGACTACAATGAAGATGCATGCTTTTGCTATATTTATAGCCAGGGCATACGCTACAAGCTAAGAGTGCAACATGTGGTCATACTCATAGGTGCAGGACCATGCATGGCTGCTAGCTAGCTTGCCTTTTCTGATCATGCGTTCCCCTCCTCCATCGATCGCTAGCTCTCCCATTGATAGATAGATAGATCAATCAAAATACCTTTTATTTGCTTCGTACTGCTTCTCCTAGCTAGCTAGCTTTCAACATAGTTTTAAAGGACCACTGCTATGCAAATGTTACACATCGAAACAGTACTTTTTTTTCCCTTCCCTTCTTCTTCTTCTTCTTCTTCTTCTTCTTCTTCTTCTTCTTCTTCTTTTCCTTCATATATTAATTCGACACTCAATCTCTCTATGGAATCTTCGTGCATATCATGCACCTTTACGTTTGTTCACGATCAGAGACTGGTCCTGACGTTGACTCCACTGTTTGTTCACTGATTGATCACATCGATCGATTTGAGATGCTGATTGATCACACATATTTAGCAAATTGGAACAATCAAATGTGACCCATCTCTCTTCCCATCAGAGAGACCAACTGTAATTTGCTGTGTGTGACAGATATGCATACATGCATTGCACAGTTCTTTTTTTTGTCCGTGTTGTGTGTAATATCTAAATTCTTTGGAGAGGGTTGTCGTTTTGAGTAGGCATACATAGAGCCAACGACGACAAACTAGCTAGAAGAATTTATATTTTTCTGATATATTTACTATCATGATGTGGAGTGTCATATATGCGTTCCACTGTTCGATCTGTACCCATTTGTATTTTTGCAACACACATTTTGCTTGTACAATCTCCTGTATACTCTTTTTTTTTGCATTATTTTTCTTCCATTCCTGCAAAAGTTTTCTCTGTACTATTTTTTTTTCTCGAATACGCATGAGGCCTGTGTATCATTGTATTAAGTAGAGAGTAGTTGAGTTACAAGATTGGCCACAACGCCCAGAGGGCCTCTCCGTCACAGTATTGCTATGCCGGGGATGTAGCAAAAGAAGAAACAACGGCCCTTAGTCATAGCCGACTACTCATAAATTAAACGACCTAGTCTGCTGGCGCCCGCTAAGATCCAGAGCTCGGCCTCTTCTTTGATCTTGCCCGCGAGTTCTTGGACCGTCGCTGAGCATGCGTTGAAAAGCCGGTTGTTCCGCTCCTTCCAGATGCACCATGACACGAGAAGGAACAGTGAGTCGAACCCTCTGCGTTTGTCAGCTGTCTGGAGGCGTCGGGCGAAGTCCCACCAATCCTGCAGGCCACCATCATTAGCGAGGAAAGAGCAATTGCAGTTCGCGTAGGCCAGTGCATTCCACCAAATCTATTTGGCGAAACTGCAGTGCACTAGCATGTGTTCACTTGTTTCCGGTTCTTGGTCACATAACCAGCACAGGTTATGAGCATCAAGGCCATGCCGTCTTCTCCTATCCGCAGTCCACAGTCTACCCTTTGCCGCTAGCCAAGCGAAGAACTTGACCCTCGGTGGTGCCCAGGAGCGCCAGATGCGCGCTGATCCCTGTAAGTAGGCGCAACCTGAGTGCATCATCAAGTATGCAGAGGCCGCGGTGTAAGTTCCATCTGTCATCCATCGCCAGCGGTAGACGTCTTCCTCCCCCTGCCGGAGCTGTATATGTCTGAGCTGGTGCCAGAGCCTAATGTATTCGACGAGGTACTATTGTGGATAGGTTTCTGTTGTTGAGAGCTTGTGCCACCGTTCTGGCCTTCTTGGTTCGCCGAGGTACTATTGTGGATAGGTTCGGTGCCAACTGCTGAATGCTGGAACCTCTGAACCAACTCTCGGTCCAGAATTTGGCCTTGTTTCCATCACCGAGTTGCACCGTAATCGACGCGTCGAAGAATGCCTGTACCTCTGGTTCGGTCTGGATTTGTAGGGCGGACCAAGCACAATCAGTGTCTCTTTTCTACTTGTTCCATTTGTATCCCAACAACTTTATGACTAAACCTCAAAGAAATATATTTTCTATGCATATTATTTTTTACTAGTCTATCAACCCACCGGTCTCTGATGATGAGACAAGTAATAGTGACCTTAACTAGCTTTATGTATGTGAGTAAAAGAAAATTTCAGTAGATAGG
>CM014270.1:74641141-74661124 GCA_004135705.1 Alloteropsis semialata | reverse complement strand
CCGTCGCGCGCGTCGCCTGCCTCGCCGGGCCGCGCCTGTACGTGAGATGGGAGAGAGAGAGGTGGGGAGGAGATAAGGTAGAGAGAAGGGGAGGGACTCAGGGAAGAGATAAGGAGGAGGGAGAGGGGGGCTTGGGAGGAGATAAAGGAGGCAGTGAGAAAAAAAATGCGTCTCCTCGTTTTTCGCGTCAGAATCGTTTATTCCCGGTTGGTGGCTCTACCCGGGACTAAAAGGTTAGTCCCGGGTGAAGCCACCAACCCGGACTAAAGGTACGTCCCCTTTTAGTCCCGGTGGGTGGCTGCACCTGGGATTAAATGGACCCCTTTAGTCCCGGTTGGAGCCACCAACCTTGACCCCCAGACGCCCTCCCAATTGGATCCGGGACTAATGCTTCCTTTAGTCCCGGTGCCAAATATGGCCGGGACTAAAGAGAGAAACCGAATGTGGTTTCTCCAGTAGTGTATATAGAAAGAGAGGAAGACGAGTCCATATAAAACACCTTAAGTTAAAGCCTTTTCAATTGACCCTCATGTCTAATTTTATGTTTGGTGAACTGCACCTGATTTCCATAAACCCACATATTCCACGATAAATAATGCAGAAGTATTAGTACATCAACAGCGACATTGTACTTGCGTATAGAGCCACTATATTAACTCACCTTATTACCCACCTAACTTAATCCATCAGATATGGTAAAGCAATGCTAGCAAATTGCAATCGACCTAGCTTTTCTCTCTCTTTGAAACCACTGGCTCACTGTAGATAGTTAGCTAATGAATGGTATAATCTAATAACTACACTACCGTGTCCTGGTTTAGTTAAGAACTAATACTTGTATACAGAGCAAGTGTGTCTTTTTCTAATAGGTTCGAGATAATTATCAGGTAACCGAGAGGGTTGTCCCGAAGCAACTAACCTGAATATCTTAAGATAGAACATATGTGCAATTAATCTTGTGACGAACCTGCCAACAACATTCCTTTGGTTGGTGTCATCTTACATACAAAAACGCCGACATAATGTCAGACATGACGATGTCATGCGTGCATTCGATCGTTGCTGATTTGCCTGGCACTGCCTACCTCCATTATTTCATTATTTGGTCGATCTAGGGTACGTCGTTCCTGTATATATATATATTTGCGCATTTAATTTAGTATTGTGTATATATATGATCGAGCGCATCTCGTTATACTATTATGCCAGTGGTTACAGCATATTATATATTTTTTAGCACTAAATATTAACTTGTTGAAGGTTTTACTTGTCCTGTCTAACAACCACATCGATCTCGCGAACTTATGAGTTCAGTCTGATGATATGTAAAACCATACTTGTTGGCCTTTCACTAGAGCTCTCAGCATGCCGTTCCCGTGATAGCATATAGTTTAATCATAATAAAAAACTATATTATGATGTCGTTTAAGCATATCCATAAGCGGAGCTTACCAGAGATGGACTGATGCACAGTACCGGAATTGGTAGTTGATATAGTATAACAAAAGGGTGGTGAGGTGTTGCTCACACTGATGCCCACGTACAAATAAAAGCACTGCTCTGGCGGAATAGTTTTGTAGTGCAGGTGGCAGATGTGTACACGACCCTAGCAAAGATCATATGCGTGTGTGCATGCATCTTTCTGTTCTGTGACGGGAGTCATGTATGCATGCACGGCTTCTTTGCGTACGTGTATACCATATCCATATATACAAAGATATTTATTTCCGCTGGCCAAATGAAGCAGCAGAGCACGAAAGCTACACGATCTTGTGAGAGAGCGTTAGCTTGACTGATGCCGGAGTGCATCGAAGCGCGAAGCAGCAACGTCCCATGGAAAGGGGGTGGTCCGTGTGGCTCATTTTCTGAAAAGAGCCGGGCTCGATCAATCACCAGCTTCTTCGTTCTACCGCCGCGCGGCGCGCATCCGCGTTTGACTGGTCACTCGCGCGCGCATGCAAAGTGCGGCGCCTTTTCTGTGCAACCTTTTGCCGCGGCTACTGCTGCTGTGGCCATCACATATCACTCGCCGATAAAACACTGACGCGGTTTCCTTTTTCTGGCTTGGACCACCGTCCACCGGCATAGTAAAGCTGCCACTTTGACCGGCACGCACGCAGCCACTCGCGTTAACGTCATCAGAAGCTGCTGCAACTGCAATCAAAGGCAGCTGCCTGCTACAGTGCCTGTCTAAAAAAAAAGCAAACTGCGGCAGAGCCCACGGGGGTGTTTAGTTGGGTAGATTGAAAGTTACTGTTTACCGTAGCAATTGTAAATCAAAAATTAGGAGGACTAAACATGATCTAATTATAAAACTAAATACACGGTTGGACGGGAAATCACGAGACGGATCTATTAAGCCTAATTAATCCATCATTAGAGATTGTTTACTGTAGCACGACGTTGTCTAATCATGGCCAAATTAGGCTCATTAGATTCGTCTCGAAAAGTTACCTAGGGGTTATGGAATGGGTTTTGTCATTAACACACGTTTAGTACTCCATGCATGAAAGATTCCTTTTGATGAATAGTTGGATGTGACGTTTTGGCAACTTTTTTTTTGAACTGAACAGGCCCTAAATCTAATGGGCCGGTCTGGTTTCCTCCCAAAATTCCAAGTGAGTTCCGCCAGGCCTCCTGTCGGGCAAACAATGCAAGCAATTTTGGATCCAGCCCACCGCCTGTGGGTTTGGTGGTCGTCGCTTCTAATGGACCAAATTTTCTAAGCACATAAAAATGAGTGGGCTTCCAGCCCTCATACACACAGTGTGGCCTCACCAAATCTTCGTGGCCCAAACCCAACGCGCAGCACCGCCGCGCGACACGGTCAAAAGCGTGTGGGCCAACCAACCATAGAGGGCCGGTAGCCCATTCTGCCACCACCCACACCCCCCTCCTCTGTCAACTAAACGAAACACGGATCATCCCATCCTGATCCTAATCTCGCGATGCGAGCTTCTTGTTGTTGCTCAAAAAAAAAATCTTCTTTTCGTGCAAGGAACGGCTCTAGCAGCAGTGCATCACGACACGGCACAGGCAGCGCGATAATGACGACGCGGGGGCCACGCCACGTCCCCACCGACCCACCCCCACCAGTCCACCAAAACTTCTCGCGTCGTCTGCTCCTCGCCGACCGTTGGTTCTCCATCGGCACCCGACCCGCGTCATGCGACATCGCGGCGACAAAACATCGCAGCTAGCCGCGTTCGTAGTACGGTGTTTTGCGCGTAATGGATCGTGAATTCATTTCATGCTGGTGTCTTCCTCTTCTAATTTGCCTCTCCATCGTGTTTGTTTCCCACCTTAATTATATAATCTAGCTTATGAGTGAAGGGTACTATGATAAAAGGCTACTATAGATCACCACATAATCTCAAATAAGCTGCGTATGAGAACCTTATTTCAGATTATTTGATTGTCCATAGTGACTTTTTATCATAATGTTCTTGGTTCATAAGCTAGATTATATAATCTAGGGAAACAAACATGGCCTGAGTTCTGTTTTTTCTTAATTTAGCCGAGGTGCGCATGAAAATTCGACACGACATGCCCTGTTTGTTTACCAACTAGATTATATAATCTAGCTTATGAGTTAAGGACATCATTGTAAAAAATCATCATGGACCACCAAATAATCTGAAATAAGCTACCCATGTGTAGCTTATTTGAAATTATTTGGTGGTCCATGGTGGCCTTTTACTATAGTGCACTTGACTCATAAGCTAGATTATATAATCTAGGTGTGAAACAAACACTAGGCAGGAATTTATTAGTCGCTGTAAAATTGAACTACTAGGCAGGTACTAACATTGTTTTCTCTACCGCACCATCAACTACAGTAGTAACAATTCTGAAATTTTCACACGACATGTCCACTTCGAAGAAGCTCACATGCTGCGCGTCTTTGTTTCCTCCTCTCCCACGTCTCTTTTCTCTCCAAAAGAACAGAAAATACAGCAGTCAAGAAAGGTGGGGTGGCCTCTTTTTTTTCTGCTACTACCATCGTCACTAGTCCCAACTCCCAACCTCCCCAAAACAATCTTCGTCAGTATCTCCTTTGCTTACAAAACATTAATAATTAATTAATGTACCCACTGAGTAGACCTGCCACTGGAGGGTATGGAGAAACCCACTCTTGTTCATACCCAAATCCACATATATATTATCTAATCCTTACTCTCCTCATTCCCACCCATATCCAATGAATAATTTTTCTTTAACTAGATACTATACAAATCTAATGGATAAATAGTTTTCTCCCCATACCCTACCCTCCCTATTTCTAAGGGCATCGGGAGTGTACAGAGCCCAGGAGGTCTTAAGCGTGGGGCCCATGGTGATTTAAGGTCTGTGCCCTTGTGTATGAGACCGAACCCGGTTTTAAGTGTGGGCCCGGCTTTGAGATTAAAAAATTTGCTATTCTCTCTCTGCCAACCGACGGCGCAGGTGCTTTTCTCCGCGCGGCCACGCTCTCCTCTCTCAGGGGTTGTTCAATTGGGTGAAAAAATTTTGGTGAAAAATTTTGCAAGAGAATCTTATCATTTAGGAGTACTAAATGTAGACTAATAATAAAACTAATTATAAATCTCGCCTGAAAATCGCGAGACGAATCTAATGATGGTAATTAATTCATGATTAGTGAATGTTTAGCGGATGGTTACTGTAGCATCACTGTTGCAAATCATGGCCTAATTAGGCTCATTAGATTCGTCTCGAAAAGTTACCTGGGGGTTATGGAATAGGTTTTGTCATTAACACACATTTACTACTCCATACATGTAAGATTCCCTTCAGAAAAATTTTGGTGAAAATTTTTTGGGGGAATTGAACACCCCCTCAGTCTCTCTCCGTGCGTTGATTTTTTTATTGCCTGTGGCCGGGTCGTAAGCCAAAGGCCGGATCTCAACCTTTTTCGCTTAAGGCCACGTATAAGACCTGCTCTGGTATGTATAAGGTCGACCTCAAGAGTCTTAAGACCCCCTTATTCCCCACCCTTCGGATGCCCTAATGGATAAGTAATTTTTTTTGTCCATATCCTCCCATTTGAGGTGGGTATGAATTTCGGTATGAATTATGGATCTACCACTGAGGCACCGAGTACTACCAGTACCAGTGCTAGCCTCAACTAAAATATTGTAAACAAGGACAAAGGTGCCCATGGTTTAAGCCAAAAGAACCATAGCACAATCAATCCTTTGCTTGCCTGCTGTTCCTGCACAATTTCATCAATCTTACCGGCGCCCATATGATTATTTCTCCTGTCTTAGAGAGCTGGTGTGAAAGCCAGCAGACCACCAAACCAGTATTTATCCTGCCTGCCCCTTGTATTGGTGGGTCTTGCTGTATTCCGCTCTCCCCTTTGCTGTGTGCCGCGCCCCCTCTCGTGGTGGATTGGATCTGCATACCTATCTTATCTATTCTATCTGTTCACAGGAATAATAACAACCCCTGTGTATGTGTTTGCTGCCCTGCCCTGACCTAGCTTAGGAGGTGGAGGAGGGTGGGTGTTGGTGATTGGGATTAGGCTGTGGCCTAGGGATTTCTCTGTTCAGGCCAGGACCTCAGGGCAGCATCAGGTGCAGGAGCAAACAGATAGATCCCTGCAAAGAAAGAAAGAAAGAAAACTAGAACCGGTAATCTTACAATTTCTGTTTGCCGCTATTGCAAGATCTTGGACCTGAACAAGTTTGTGGCAAAAAAAAAAAAAAAAACGAGCGCGGCAGTGATGATATGTCGGTGGGGTGATTGAATCTGACCTGAACGATTGATTGAGCAGGGCCTCATCTAACGGATCTCTCTGAGAGCTGGTAAATCCCCCTCTTCTTGCTCTTCTTCCCCCCATCGCCTAGATTGGGGATCTTCTAGGCCCTTGCTGTTGCAATCCCCTCCTCTTTTGCATGTATGCTTTCCCATGTTGCTGTCATCTGTTTTTTTCTAGGTCAGATGACAATTGTTTGCAGGTGGTCTGAAGTTGGATTTTTTAGATGCAGATCTGAAGTTAGATTGATGTATGCCTGTCACGATTTTACAGTTAGATCGCCAGCTAGTGTATAAAAATTTCCTGCTGGTGCTAGATTTGGGTCTGGGAAGCATGCTGTTCATGTTTGGATTATTTTGCACAAAAAAAGAGTTGGGATTACTGTAGAACATTTTTTTGGGGAAGCACCCAGGTCCAAGCCAGCCAGTCCAACCGCGTTACGTTCTCCCGTTCGCATGCCCAGTGCTCTCCAGAAGATTCCAGATCCCGATTGCTTTGACCTGGTGTGGTCGACATGTCTTGATAGGTTTTGATTCGATTTTTCTTCAGGATTTGGCTTCGTCAGGTGCGGATTGTTCTTGCTTGCGGTGGTTGGTTTTGCGATGCAAGTTCGTAGTCGATTTCTCTGTTTAATCGGTAAAGCATCCTGATTTTTTTTGTTTTCATATTTTTTTCCTTCGTCAGAAACCCGGAATGATTTCGTACGGTATCAGCTGATTTTCCTTTGTGTCTCGTAGCTTATTTGGATTTGTGTTTCGTAGCTTATTTGGAGATTTGCAGCTTGCGTGCGTGCGTGCTTGTCCCTTCTTGTCATGTTTGAGATTTGATTCATGGCCTCTTCTGATTTGCTTCCGGAGAGGAGAGATCCATGCCAAGCCGCACCAGTCTCCTGTTCGCATCGGCGGCATTGTTCTCTTCTCCACCCCCATTCGATCTCCACTCGATTCGATGTGAGCAGAGAAATCGGTTACTGGGATCGATTTGGAGGCAGGAGAGCAGAGGTGTTCGTGCTGGCAGCCTCGCGCACACGGCGACGGAGGAGGAGGAATGGATGAGAGAGAACGCCTCGTGGGGCGAGGCAGCTGTACGCCTCTACCCACCAAGCGCTCCAATGAGGTGGCGCCACGTATCCCTCCCTTTGGGCTGTTTTTTTTGTGGGCCGAGTGGGCTGGTCATTCTAAAAATGACTTATTTTTTATATGGGCCGGTTGTACCCGTTGGTTGGGAAAGGCCATCTGACCGGGTTCGATATCCTTTTCCCTCACGGGCCTCAGCCCTTCTAGGCCATGGGTTCCTTCTTCATGCCTTCCTGAGTGCCGCCGCTTTTCTCTCCTCCCGTCCGGCCGTACGCCTCCGCACCGCTCCCGTCCTTCCTGTGGGGGAAGGAAACCATGGAGTTGGAGGGCGAGCTGCGGGCCATGGAGGACCCCCGTTCCTTCACCAAGTCGTATGGGAGCCCGTCCCTACGGCTAACGGCCGTATCATTCGGAGCGCCGCCGCCGCCAACGGCCGCAGTTCACACTAGAGGGCGCGCGCTCCATGTGATTGGGTTAGTGCCATCTCTATCGCGATCCACCTCCCTTGAATCTGTTCATATCTACCTTGGCTGGCGTGGCCCATGCGATGGTGATTATTCAGTTGATGTTTCAGTAGTGGCCCTTCTCAGTTTGTTCAACACTGTGCTCTGTTTGCAACAACTCCCTGCACCTGAACGGCATCATAGGGCATAGGCTGTAGAAATTGCAGCATTGGTCAGGCTTCTGTTGTGATTTGGGGTTGCCTCTGGGGTTATAGTGGTAAACGTTCCAATTCGGTCCACTTCCATGAGTATACGTGTTACACGATCTCTCATATTTAGGTGGCAGTGCCAGTGTCTGTAGCCTGCTGCAGTTTAGTGGCTTATATGTTGAAGATGAGTGATGCGGTGTAAATGTGTTGGTATGTTACTTATAGTTGTCCTGTACCCTGTCTACAGTTTGATGCAAAGCAATGCGTCATTGTAATGATTTAGCTCCGAGACAATATGAATGTGATAATACAAACTACTCTAATTAGCTTAAAGGTATATAAACGTTTTTTGATCGCCTTAGTCGGTTAGGCATTTCTATACGGCCAGCTCTAGTGTTTGTGTCCAATCTTGGATTTATTGCATTTCTTGATGTCCTGAAAACGAATGCCTTTCTTTCATGCTGTACTAATTGGATGCTTCATGCAGTAATAATGGGAACAGAGTGCATTATGGCCACACTGAAAGAGGATCCTGATCCCTCTTTTCCACCTGGATTTGGACCTTTTGTTGGCCTTGCACTGCGAGGTATCCAAGATGATGTCAAACCAGGTGATACTCATTTTAGTCCGAAGCAAGTAGTACAGAGCACCGAGAAAGACGTCAAAACTTTGGAACCAAGTTCAGTGCATTGTCGGAGTGGTACACCTGCCAGTACTTCTGGAAGCCAAAGTTGCAGGAAGTCACTTCGTAACAGACCGCCAATAGACTATAGCCTCTTTGACCTTAACTCAGATGAAGAATCTGAAGTTGAATCGGCAGAAAAGGTTTCATTTATGTTTTGATCCTTCTTTCTTCTGCAACCACATTAATTTTTTTATCACGATTTTGATGTATTGCACCATATTTGTCCTATTGGACAGGGAGTAAGATCGATGAGACATAGGAAACAATTACCAAAAGGAGTACTTCGGGGCTGTGCAGAATGTGCTAATTGTCAAAAGGTTCGAGTAATTATGCTAAATTGGTGGAGTTATTTCCACGAAGATGTTTTTTGTTGGCTTATGCACATCACATCATGCAGGTTGTTGCAAGATGGAATCCGTCTGGTGCACGCAGGCCTGTTCTTGAGGAGGCTCCTGTTTACTATCCATCTGAGGAGGTACCTTGTTAATTGCCTTATCATATCATACCATAGTATGGCTGTACTAAGTTCACTTCATTTTTCATAAACCAATCTCATGTTTCCATCTTGTGGATCAGGAATTCAAGGACACCTTAAAATACATTGAGAGTATACGGCCTATAGCAGAACCATATGGAATTTGTCGCATTGTTCCACCACCTTCATGGAGGCCTCCATGCCTTCTTAAAGAGAAGAATGTATGGGAATGCTCAAAATTTTCTACTCGAGTACAGAATGTTGACAAGCTCCAAAACCGTAAATCATCCAAGAAGAGCAGAAGATTTGGGATGATAAAGAAGCGGAGAAAGCTTCCAGAGCCGAAAGATATTGGCAACATTAATCGCAATCAAACTGGGATGCAGCAAAGCCAAGAGAGGTTTGGATTTGAACCAGGACCAGAGTTTACACTAAAAACATTCAAGCAGTATGCAGATGACTTCAGTAATCAGTATTTTAACAAAAGTGCATGTGGGGGCTCACCACTTTCAGTGGAAGATATTGAAGGCGAGTATTGGCGCATAGTTGAAAGCCCCACTGAAGAGATAGAGGTACCAAACTTCTATTAGCATAGAGTGCCTATGCCCTTTGCAATTCATAGCTCTGTATGAGCTTTAGAAAATGCGATCTCTGTTTAGCATGGCCCTTTTGGTTTCTGGTTTAGCTTTTCTGCAGCTCTGTTATGTCTGTCAACCCTGAGTTCCTGATTTTCCTGTGGTGCTACATATTCTTGGTCCAACAGTAGCATCTTCCAAGTTCTTATCATCTGTAACATATACTCTATCTTCTAACTTATCTGAAAACCCATTCTCTTCTAGGTAATATATGGAGCCGATTTAGAAACTAGAACTTTTGGTAGTGGATTCCCGAAGTTCTCTTCTGAATTAAAATCTGATGCTGAGCGTAAGTACGCAGAATCTGGTTGGAATCTAAACAATTTGCCTAAACTACAAGGTTCAGTTCTATCTTTTGAGGGTGGTGACATCTCTGGTGTTTTGATCCCTTGGGTATATGTTGGCATGTGCTTTTCATCATTCTGCTGGGTAAGATGCTTGTTGACACACATAGTTCTCTTATAATCATGATCTGTATCATAGATTGTCCAAATTTAATATTATTGTGTTATGTCTGTGTGTCGGGCTGACAGCATGTTGAAGACCATCATTTGTACTCACTGAACTACATGCATTGGGGTGCTCCAAAGATGTGGTATGGAGTTCCAGGAAAGGATGCCGTGAATCTGGAGGTAGCGATGAGGAAACATCTCCCTGACTTGTTTGAAGAGCAGCCTGATTTGCTTCACAACCTGGTAAGTGTTTGTCTCTTGATTGTTGATTGTCAACTAGGGCTTAGGGTATGAAACACATCATTAGGAGCTATATTCCTTTTTTGTGTCTTTCCACTCCCTTTGAATCTAAGACCTACAACTCCCTCTCTTCCTCTCTCAGATTATTCTGTAACCGCGTTACAAGTAATGAACAGTTGTGGTACTGTGTGATATTAAAAAATAATGGTATTGTTCTTTTATAATACCATCTTTCTTTCCTACACCAAAAATTTGTGTCAGCAAGTAAACTACTTTTTTGAAATCTCGTAGATTTCCGTATAACACCTAATGAAGTGCTACGGCATTAAAGTAACTCTTGCATGTGCAGTAGACAGTAAAACCTTAACTGTGAGTACAAAGTAAAGATGTGGTTAATATTATGTATTCGACATGCATACAAGACGACAGTTTAGTATGGCGTTTTCTGTGTGTGTGTGATTCTAGGTGGGGCTGTTTCGCCTTGTCCTTTTTTCTTCTTCTACCTGAATGAAATGATACACTGCTCTCCTATGTAGTTTGAGAGAAAATAAACAATTTAGTATAACAATGTGATGTTGACGCGGATCTGGCTCTGCTGTGGCTTGTGATGTTTGCACTATTTGCCTTCCTTTTGGTACATATGAAATGCATTTGGTGAATTTATAAGATGGCGACACCTTCTGCAGGTTACTCAATTTTCTCCATCATTGCTTAAATCTGAAGGAGTACCAGTTTACCGCTGTGTTCAGCACGAGGGAGAGTTTGTCCTGACATTCCCACGGGCATACCATGCTGGTTTCAATTGTGGTTTCAATTGTGCAGAAGCTGTTAATGTGGCACCAATAGATTGGTTACCAATTGGTCAGGATGCTGTTGAGCTTTATCGTGAACAAGCTCGGAAAATAACTATTTCCCATGATAAGCTGTTGCTTGGGGCTGCAAGAGAAGCAATAAGAGCTCAGTGGGACATCCTATTCCTTAAGAGAAATACTTCTGATAACTTAAGGTGGAAAAGCATGTGTGGACCTGACAGCACCATATGCAAGTCACTTAAGGTAAATTGCCAGTTAAACTATTTATAGGTGATGTGTTTTTCATTTATATAAACTCAAGTGAAATCTGATATATTTGCCTTCTTAGGCAAGAATCGAGATGGAGTTGATGCAGAGAAAAGATATATGCTCTCCATCTCAATGTAGAAAAATGGATGCTGAATTTGGTTCTGCAGATAGGGAGTGTGCATTGTGCTACTATGATCTGCATCTTTCTGCTTGTGGCTGTCCATGTTCCCCGGAGAAATATACTTGCCTTGTACATGCAAAACAACTTTGCTTATGTGACTGGAGCAAAAGATTTTTCCTATTCCGTTATGATGTCAATGAACTAAATATCTTAGCCGATGCTTTGGGTGGGAAGTTAAGTGCCATTCACAGGTGGGGTGTGTCTCACCTTGGATTAAGTTTGAGCTCATGTGTTAAACAAGAAAAAGACCAAGATTTGAGGACCCTTCGCAGAACAACTGATGGCCCTAGAGGGTCCTACATGTCTCAGGCATCAACAGTATTGTGCACCTTCACAAACGAACAGAAAAGCAGTGGAAATAACATGCTAAACTCAGCTTGTCTGGAAATGAACACTGCTTGTTCTTCTGCAGAGCAAATAAAATCAGAAAATGTTTCCCCACGGAAGGAGGCATGGATGAAGAATGATTTACCACCTACGCTGAATAATGCTGTCAGTCAATTACAATATAATGGAGGGCCTGGAGGCCACAAAAACTCAGCTCTAAGCTTGCCAATTCCTTCTGGTCAATCATTTTCTTCCAGTGTTGCAACGAGACCCATAAGTACTTCAGGTGAACACATGAAAAATGCATATGGACCTCTGCCAGTAACGGTTGATCATGGAAGCAACATGGAGCCTAGTTTGGAAACGTCAAAGAATTCCCACAGGTTAATGGCACCTAACACTAATGCATCTATGTGTTATTCTTACAAGGATAAAATGCACACAAGACCAGAGACTAATGCCTTGGTGATGACAGAGAAAGATAGCAGTCAGGCTCGTGCTGCATCAAGCCAGCCCTCTGTGAGAACTGTTTCAAGGGCACAAACTGTCTCTCAGGAAGCATCAGCTAATGTCTTTGGTTTAAAGCCACTCGTAGGTCCTTCACTTATGCAAAATACTTATGGTTTTAGTTCAGGCAGTGCCCATCTTGGGCGTCCAAATTTTGGTAATCAGCAAACAAATGATGTGTCCCTTTTAAGGAAATCTGGATCTATTTCTGGTCTGGAAGCTCAGGGGCACTCGACTGCATTAGTGCAGCCTGCTCTAGAAAATGGAAGTGCACAAAAGGGTCCTCGCATAGCCAACATTGTGCAAAGATTTAAGAGCACAGTTGAACTTTTGAAAATTGGTGTTGTTTTATCTGGGAAGTTGTGGTCCTCAAGCCAGGCAATCTTCCCTAAAGGTTTGTTTTTCCCTGCCAAATTGATGTACCTCCATACATCTTCCAGTTGTTTGTCAATTTGTGAGCATTTTATTATGAGCTATTTTTGCTGTTTGCATCCTCGAGTGCTTTTTATATGTTACATATGACAGTATTCATGCTAGATGAATGTTATCTCATTTGTTAATTACTACTTACATTTTTTTTTCCACAGGGGTTAATTACTACTTACATGGATGTCTTTACTTCTAGACTTTTTAATTCTTTTAAGCAGTTTGATCTATATATTCTATGTTCTTACCATGCTATATCTTTGTAAATACAGGGTTCAGAAGCAGAGTAAAATACTTCAACATTGTGGATCCAACACAAATGGCATACTACGTATCTGAAATATTAGATGCCGGACTGCAGGGACCTCTCTTTATGGTAAGTTTCAGTTTTTCGTACCATCTGTGGACCTGTCCTTCTGTATCTTTATACCTGTTGCTTGATGCATTTACAGGTGACTCTAGAGAACTGTCCAGGTGAAGTTTTTATCAATGTCTCTCCTACCAAGTGCTGGGGCATGGTCCGTGAAAGGCTGAATATCGAAATAAGGAGGCAACTTGGTACGGCAAGAGCTAAGCTTCCTACACTACAGCCTCCTGGATCAGTTGATGGTCTTGAAATGTTTGGGTTGCTGTCACCGGCGATTGTTCAGGTGATGAAAGCGTTCACTTGACCACTCTCTGAAACATACTTGTCTTAGTAAATGAAAAAAAAAAGGAACTGTGATACACGCCCACCGTCATGAAAAATGAAAGCTTGTTTCAGGGTTGCATAATTTCATGGTGGTTGATGCCAGCCGTACCTGCTGGCACATACAAGGCTTTTTAATGATTTATTTGTGCTGCTTGCTCTATTCTGTTAATTTGTTGAAGCCTGACTGAAATCTGTGCAAACTGAAACATATTTCCTTTCAGGCAATCGAGGTGCAGGATAGAGATGGCATCTGTACAGAGTACTGGAGATCCAGGCCCCATGTTGTCACTGGAGATGACAGTCGGCATATGCTGCCACCTCAGGGTCCACCGCACATTGCGCTGAGGGGGCTGTTCCAGCGAGCCAGCCGCGATGAGCTGCGAGCCCTATGGAGTCTACTGAGGGGCAATAGCAGTCTGGACGAGAGCTCCAGGCAACAGGCTGCCCAAATCCTCGACGAGGAGATTGCCAAGAAGTGGCGCTGACAAGCGTAAATACATGCTGTTGAACTAATCTCCTGAAGGCATGAGATTTTTCGATGGGGCCAAGCAGTTTCAACCCCGAGGCTTTCTCCTTCCGCTGCCCTCGTGCCCATTCTTTGCATTCTTGTGTCCATGCATGCTCCCTGACATAAAGATTTTGCCACCATCTGGGTATTCTTATGCGGATCGGAGGACTGACCGCTCACCCACTGACCAGCTTACATACCGTTGTGTTCCTAAAATGATTAGATAAATGCTGTCTCTGAAGCTCTTGTGTGCCCTGTTGGCTGTTCTTGCTGAGTGGGTTACTTCCAGTCTCCTGTTTCTTCTGAAGCCAATTTTTTTTACCTACTTTTGCTGTGGCGGCAGAATGCAGGCATATGAGGACCGCGTTTTTAACGTGAGCAGCTGCTTTTTTTATATGCTGAGTTGGGCATAGCGAGACAGTCCATGTCCTTCATGTTCTCTGCTGCACAGTGTACATGTATGCGATGCATGCTATGGAGTATGCCGTGTCTGGTGGTACTAGCAAGCAGCTGTTAGAGACCAATTAACCCCATCTGCCATGTGGGCCAACCTTTTCACTCTGGTCTGCATCCGTGTTCTTGACTTGCTGCCCACCCAGAAACTCGTCTGGGGACCGTCGTCTCGTCCCCACTGGAGATGGTCCACACAACTGGTTGCTTTGCCTTGTGCGTTTGGCTCTGAGCTCTGCTGGGGAAATGTTCCCTGTGTTTCGCATGGTCAAATTCGTCAAACGCTGAAATGAAGTGCCTGTATGTCGGCACACGGGTCATATTCATCAAGATTGAACAGGCTTTGCTGTCACTGATTTACCAGGGGATCAGAGTAGGAGCTTGTCCTTCGAGGCTTCGAGCGCGTTCCAGATGTTAAGCCTGTTGATAGCTACTGCCCTGACAAGTGACAAACTGACAACTACGGAGTATAGCCGCTAACAACAGAGTGGAACTGTGTTGAACACTGATTGCCTCTTTAATGTGGACACATTATAGGCTAAAAGTTAATCGTGTTTTTTAACATCAACCCTTAACCTTTTTTGGAGTCAAATCCCTTTTTTTGTGTGGCGGAGTAGGTATTGAATTGAAAATAAAATTATGAACATTTTACGCACAACATAAGTACCAAAAGAGAGATGCATGGTCAAAGGGTGAAAACAAAAACGATACCAAATGGATTCTAAAACCGATCTTCTACTAAGAAGCAATTAAAATGGGAAAGTGAACCTTGCTGTTAATTAGTGATAGTACTATACATTCCATAGTAAAATTAATATTATCTCTTTTTCTAAATATATGATGTCTAAGGCAGACTAATTAGGTGGAACAAGCGTAGCTTAGTTGGTTAAGTTCCTTATGGTGGAACCTGTCCACCCGGGTTAGAGTCTTCGACTCGTCACGGGTGTCACATTTTTCTGCATTTATTCTTTCAGTGGTAGGCGACGTGCCCGTCGATAGCGAGGCGCATGTGGTACCGGCCCGGTCTCTCGGAGGTGCTCATAGGGGTAGGGTTTGCGTGCGTGTATTCATAGGGTGAGTGTGCGTGCGTATGAGTGTCTGCGTTTGTACTGGTCTTTCGCAAAAAAAATGCAGACTAATTAGTTTATTTTTAATTAATTAGTTTGCTCTAAACACTATATTTTTTTGATAATCTAAACACTATATATTTTAAAACAAAAGATGCTAGGAGTAACCAAGTAGGGGGATGGCATTCGATCTATTGCGTTGCGTGTGGTCGTTGGGAGAGGGAGAGCGTCTTCTCCACTTGGCTACATTGCTGCTCGTTCTGCTGCCACAGTGCACTGCGAAGAGATCACCATGCACCTGCAGAATGTTTTCTCTCTCCCCGTTTTTTGTGTGCGCCCGTGCGTGTCTATCTGTTTTGGGGCCTCGGCTACCCCTTCATTTTCTGGAGCCTGCATGCTCTAGACGACATGAACCAGTAAAAAAAAATGTGGAATGGTAATCGATGTAGGTCCAGCTGCACATTCGCGGCTATTTTGATGGAAAGCACTCTATATATAGCGCTTCCTGTCGCCGAAAGTAACCTATCCAATTCAGGCGTCTCGAGCTTTCGCTTCAAACCTTCTTGCGTTGGTCTTTTTTTTTTGAAATATCAGTACAAAGATACTCACACGCACGCATACTCACCTCTACGAATACACGCACGCAAACCCTATCCCTATGAGCACGTCCAAATAGTAAAAATTATATTGTAAATATTGTATCATTAGTTGTTGTGAAGAGCATATAGGGTCAACAGTTATGTTTTGGGATGACCTTTGGACTGATGGAATAATGTCAACATTCTATCCAAGATTACATTCTCTTGCAAAAAGCCCAAACTGTTCAGTTAAGCAAGTAGTTCAAGCTGAGACAGTAGATGAATTATTCCATTTACCTCTCTCAGAACAGGCACACATTGAATTACAGGCTATGACTATCCAGCTGCAATCCTGTCCCTTCAATCCAATGGCTAACGATAAATGGCTTTTCATTTGGGGGACAGAACTATATTCTTCAAGGAAGTTCTATGGAATGGCTTTTAAACATTTGCAAGTTCCAAGCACATTTAAACAAATTTGGAAATCCAAATGTTCGAGAAGGTTATGTTTCTTTGCTTGGCTCATCCTGGTGGACAGATTGAACACGAAAGTAATGTTGAGAAGAAGGAATTTCAACGTTCAGCCAAACAAATTTTGTGTGCTTTGCAGTGACAATATAGATGAAGACATTGATCACCTGTTCTTTACCTGTCCTTTTGCAACCTCGTGCTGGATGAAAATTGGTATACAATGGCAAGCTGGTGGTAACATACATGAGCGGCTGGAGAACACAAGATCTCTTAACAATATCCCTTATTTCATGGAAATATTCATTATAGCAGCCTGGTCGCTTTGGGGAATAAGAAATGATAAGATTTTCAATGGAATTCGTCCTTTTTCTCAGTCTCTGGTACTTGAAGTTCAGAGAACAAGTTTTCCTTCAACTGCATAGAGTTAAGGAAATTCATAGGCCCATAATTATTCAATGGCTAGAATCAATTTTGTAATTTTGTTTTCCCCTTTTCTGTAAGTATCTCTGTACTTGACTGTCTTTCTTTTCTCTTTTAATAAATTGTTGTGGAGAACTCCTCCACAGTTTTAGTTCAAAAAAAAGAGCATATAGGGTCTGTTTAATTTCCGAAACTCATCAAAAAGTCACCAAAAGTTTTCATACTGACAATCGTGCCCCCTCTCACAGGACATGCTTCTCAATGCAAAATTTTTCACCACTTTTCACCAATTCACCGGATTTAAACACCCTCATAGTAATGTGTGTTTGTGCTACCTCAAAAACATGTATATATGCACCCTAGTGATAAAACAAATTCACTTCCACACATGCATGGTTTAGGATTGAATGAAAAATTAATGATGCATCGTTTCATGTAACTAGTCTTTTGACCTTGTCAATAAAAACAGTTTACGCCAAGAAAAACAGCTTTACGCGGACCGAACTATGCTCTGTTGGTTTTTTCTAGCGATGAAACCTAACGACACGTCCATTTTGAGTCTACTCATAGCCTTGAAGATCTATTGGCTAGTATCTCGTGGGTGCTTATAAGGATAGTAAGGTTGCGCACATGTGTTTATAGATGTAAGTGTCTACGCGTATTCATGAGTGTCTCTGTCCGTACTATGCTTCATAAAAAATAATTTACAATGAAAAATGCTTTAATTAGGGGATAATCCAAAAAATAATCCATGCAAACATTCTGTCAATTATGGGTTTGATGCATGCAAATTGAACGGTCCTAGGTCCTAATGTAGTATGTGATAGCCATATATTTGAAAGAATACACCTAACTTTACATGTACCTAACATTTCCCTTGGTGTTCCTTTTCAAATAGCCAAGAATTATTGTTCATTTTCACATGTTTTCTTACTATTAATTGGTTGCAGGTGGTTTTCTATGTCAATTTTTCTCTTTTTTTCTTCTTTTTTGTTCATGGCAGCCAACCACCTCACTGCCACTGACCTCAACACCACCAGCCACGGCCGCCGCCAACCTTGCTGTCATGCCGCACCGCCTGCCACCCACCCCTGCCGCGCGCCCCCGCCCTTCCTAACCAGTCGACTGCTCGCCCTGCCACCAGCTCCACCAACCGGTCATCCTCCACCGCCCCGTAGCCGGTGCCCTCTCCGTCCTCTTCACATAATTGTCAACCAACCACCCCGCTGCCACTGCCATGATATGCAAAATAGTTTTGAAGTGAGAACCCCACCGAGTGTCACCAGGCCTAGCCAATCCCATCTGATTTATTTTTTTGAAACGAACCAGGCAGGAGAGCTGCCGATTATATTAAAAAGAAGAAAAAGCCCAGACTGGGCAAACAACAAAAAAACAACATCGGCCGGTTGGATTGGGACATCAACTCGCGCCGTACCACGCCAACTCAACTCCAACATACAACAACAGCAGCCGGTTGGATTGGGACATCAACCGGGACTCTCTCCAAAGAAACTACAGAAAAAACTAAAACAACTCTGGCGGGTCGGATTGGGGCATCGACACCGCACAACACAGTAAAACCGGTTGGATTGAGTCGTCAACACGGGAAAAAACACCTCAATAGCTAGACCGGTCGGATTGGGACATCAACACGGTCTGACCACTCCACTGGACAGAAAGGATGAAGTCAAACCGCCGCAGCACACAACCTTCGCCGCACATGTAGTTAAACATTAGGTCACAGCCCCGCGCCGATGAGAAAACCAGAGAACCAGACCGCACTGCACCGAGTAGGTCACCGCCATGCGGGACCTAACGCCATAGTACCGCTGCAAAAACCACCCACCATCTGACAGGGTGAAAACACCAGATCCGGACCTCGCAGGCCGCCACACAACGCGCGGGGGCCTCGCCACGCCCGCCGTTGGACTCCACCTCGCTCAACGCCTCGCCGAAGATACCATGCGCAGGGGCCTCGCCACTTCTGCCACAGTACTCCGTGTCGCGGATCCGTTTACCAGATTGCCATCAAGATGATAAGGATTGTTGCCCTAGTTCCAAGCTGCCCATCAAACAGCCGAACTGCGCCTGCAGGATAACCTCAACTCGTTGCACCACCCGCGCAAAAAACCTCCGCCGCCATGTGAAAAGCCGAGTTGTCGTTCGCGCCATCTTCCGACGATGTACCACACCGAAGTTGCTAAGCAAAGCTGAGCAACTCGCCGCAGTCCGCTGCAAACCAAGTCGTCCCATGATGTCGTTGCTGCAAGCGCCGTCTTTCGACGCAGTCCTGCACCGCACTGACCATTGCCACGCAACGTCAACCGCCGTAGTCCGCTGCAAGCAACCAAACCGACACCCTTGTGACCACCCCCAACCACCAACAAAGCATTGGACACCTTCACTTGAGTTCGGCAACCCCCTTCGAGCATCCCATCAGCACCAAGCCGCCTTGCCGCCCACCAACAGCAGCCTCCCATGGTCCGACGACATCAGCAAAGCCGCGGTCGAGATGAGTCTCTAGAAACGACGCCTCCAGGGAGGTGACGACGCCGATAGCGCCGCCGTCGCTCGTCCAGAAGGACAGAGTTTTCACTCAGAGACTCGCGTGATAGGAGAGCGGCTCCAAGATGACACCCCCAACAGGGAAACGACGCCCAAGGCCGCCGTTGCCATCGCCACCAGCAGGACGCCGGCAAGGCTTTATGCCCGGAGAATCCGCTCCCTAGAGCACGCTCTCAACTCAGCCTTGCAGCACCGCCGCCGCAGCCACAAGAAGCCCTCCTGTGGACGGCGCCGCCGCTTGGGCCACCCGCACCGCGACCATCTCCTTCACGCAGCCTTCATCCAGCCTCGTCTCTGCTGCACACCCGGGTCGAGCACCGAGCCCCACGCCGCCGCCGGACCCCTCGCAGCCGTCTCTCGCGCCGCAGCACACCGCCGCCTTGCAGATCCTCCACCACGCGGCCCGGCACCACGCCGGCCCGCTCGCACGTCCTCGCGCCGCGGCGAGGGACCTGCCTCCTCTCCTCGCGCTGCTGCTCGCCGCGGCCCCAGTCACCTCCAAGGGGCGGCACCCCACGGCGGCCAGGGCAAGACCGGAGCTCCGACCGTGCTCCGACCGTGCCGCCGCCATCGTCCTCTGCCGCGCAGCCACGCCCGGCCGACCAGCTCCGCGCGCCAGTCAAGTCGCTGTTGCCGCCCTCTGCCGCGTCCCCACGCTCCACCGTCCGCCGCACGTCGTAGATCCGGTCCCGGTGGCGCCGGATCCGGTCCCCAGGACCCCGGATCCGCCGCCGCCGGCCGCCGCCGCCGCCATCGTG
>CM014270.1:74630005-74640141 GCA_004135705.1 Alloteropsis semialata | reverse complement strand
AACTGCATAGAGTTAAGGAAATTCATAGGCCCATAATTATTCAATGGCTAGAATCAATTTTGTAATTTTGTTTTCCCCTTTTCTGTAAGTATCTCTGTACTTGACTGTCTTTCTTTTCTCTTTTAATAAATTGTTGTGGAGAACTCCTCCACAGTTTTAGTTCAAAAAAAAGAGCATATAGGGTCTGTTTAATTTCCGAAACTCATCAAAAAGTCACCAAAAGTTTTCATACTGACAATCGTGCCCCCTCTCACAGGACATGCTTCTCAATGCAAAATTTTTCACCACTTTTCACCAATTCACCAGATTTAAACACCCTCATAGTAATGTGTGTTTGTGCTACCTCAAAAACATGTATATATGCACCCTAGTGATAAAACAAATTCACTTCCACACATGCATGGTTTAGGATTGAATGAAAAATTAATGATGCATCGTTTCATGTAACTAGTCTTTTGACCTTGTCAATAAAAACAGTTTACGCCAAGAAAAACAGCTTTACGCGGACCGAACTATGCTCTGTTGGTTTTTTCTAGCGATGAAACCTAACGACACGTCCATTTTGAGTCTACTCATAGCCTTGAAGATCTATTGGCTAGTATCTCGTGGGTGCTTATAAGGATAGTAAGGTTGCGCACATGTGTTTATAGATGTAAGTGTCTACGCGTATTCATGAGTGTCTCTGTCCGTACTATGCTTCATAAAAAATAATTTACAATGAAAAATGCTTTAATTAGGGGATAATCCAAAAAATAATCCATGCAAACATTCTGTCAATTATGGGTTTGATGCATGCAAATTGAACGGTCCTAGGTCCTAATGTAGTATGTGATAGCCATATATTTGAAAGAATACACCTAACTTTACATGTACCTAACATTTCCCTTGGTGTTCCTTTTCAAATAGCCAAGAATTATTGTTCATTTTCACATGTTTTCTTACTATTAATTGGTTGCAGGTGGTTTTCTATGTCAATTTGGAAATTCCTTGAGAGAAAAAAAAAATTGCAATAAAAAATCCCAACAAAACCACCAGCCACTTGATAATAATTCTCAGATCGGAGATTTGCCTCGATTGAGCTATAGTAAAGTATTGTATATTGAGAAATATCATAAAGAAGATCAATAAACATCTCATTCTCAAAACATAGTCAAGGAATATGTATAATTATGAAATCTTGTATGTGGTCCAATGGCTTGAGATAATTAAATCACGGCATCCATACAACTGTCGCGTGCTCTGAACTAATTAAAGTCCTTGGACTAGAGTTTAAAACAAGAACGAAATGATTTGTTATTAACGAACATGCATGTGATTTTTTTAAAAAAAGAAGAACCAATTTCCCCTTAATAGGTTTAAATACCATTTATACCAGTACGCACAAATGAAACTAATCAACAAAAGTAAAGAGTCAGTATCTACAATAACACTGTGCTATTCATCAGAACTAATTAATATGGGCTCAAGCAAATAAATGTATGATACACAAATATAGATTAATGAAACAGCTAGCAACAATGTACCATAAACTCAAGCAATTAAACTATGATGAAAACAGGTACATGTATAATAGCAATCACGTATAACATCAAGTGATGCAACGATCCTTGCCATGAGTTATTAGCTAGCAGGGTTTTCTGGATCCAGAACTTCAAAACAATTACCAAATATATATAGTTGAGTGGTTAATAACTTAACAAAACCATAGTTATTGCATGTCTAAAAATAGTATCTACATAATACATGTTTGATTGTCTGTGGGGTGGTGAAATAAGGGCATGTGACACAGAAATATCTTATCAAAGTATAGGGGAAGGAATAGGATCAGTTTTGTCTATACACCGTCCACATATGAAAACCCTCTTCTCAAGGGACAAATAAAATCTAAGAAAGGCTATAGCTCGAGACCCATCAAAAATGTTTAAACAGGAACTTAATTGTGTGTGCTCCTGTAACAATACCATATCATGATATATATGTGGGGTGGGGAGAGAGCAGACGATATGAAAGAATATGTGCATAGTGAATCAGTGGTGCTAGCAGACTCAAAATGCGCCCAAATAGTTTCCAGGCAGAATGAATAAAATTAGACACATATCAAAGCTAATAAAATTGGGCAATGCATGCATATGTGGTTGTAGTTTTCCCCAATTGAGTTCATGATCGAGTAAAATCCGAATAAAAGATTGTTGCCAAAGCTAGTCGTCTGTTCTATATATACTATATATATAGTCCCAGCAGGGGACGGAAGAGACAAGAAGTGAAGGCAAATGAAGCCAGATCCAGTAATTCTAACATGAATAAGGGACGGCAGATGATAGGAGGGGGATTTTGACCTTCAGGAGATGGCTTCCTGAAATGTTGTTCAATCAGTGGAATCAAATTCAAATAAAAGCCTTGGAGATGCATCTAGATGGGGGTGAGGATGTCATTTCTTGGAAATGGGGAAAAGATAAGAAATTCACTGTCAAATCTGTTTATGAACACCTCACTGAATCAGATGAGGGTGACTCTTTTAAAAGAATATGGAAGGCTAAAATACCTTATAAAATTAAGATCTTCTTATGGTTGGTGGAACAAAAAGCTATCTTAACAAAAGATAACATGATAAAGAGGAAATGGCAAGGGAACCCTTCTTGTCAATTCTGTAATAGTGTTGAATCTGTTGAACATCTCTTATTCCAATGTCCTGTGGCAAGGGTGGTTTGGGGAATCGTTGCTAAATGTTTGGGAGCTAACAATATTCCAAACTCAATTAACCAATATTGGACCTGGGTTGCTAGGTGGTTGCCTCATGGGGGGAGTGTTTATGCTTTGGGGTTGGCAGCTGTTTGCTGGGCGATCTGGAAAACGAGAAATAAGGCGTGTTTTGAGAAAAAGTTACCCAAGAACCCTGCTGAAATCATCTGTTATGCATGCTCTTTGATATTGTACTGGACAGGGCTTTACAAGGAGGACTTCCAGGAAGCTATGGTCGAAGGTATCGGTGTGCTATTGTCCATGGCGTGCAGAATGCTAGCTGATGGAAGGAACAATCAACCTCTTAGGATCAAGGCACCGGAGGACGTTCTGGATACGGTGGAGGAAGACTGATGGAAGTGCAAGCTTGGAGCTGGATGGATTCTGATCTTTTGGCTTTAGTCTGTAGTCTTTTTCTTCTAAACTCTGTCTGCCGGTAGTTGTAACACTGGCTTTTGGATCTTTTAGTCTGTAGCAGATGCGAGGCTTGCCATTACAAGATCATTCTGACTCAGATGCATCTTGTAATGGCACTTATCATCCTCTTTCCTAGGTCTGTCCTTCTTTTCTGGGTCTTACCGAGTCTGTTTCTGTAACGAACTTCGGTATTTCCGTTCAAGTAATGGAAATGGGGATTGTCTCGATTCAAAAAAAAAATAAGGGACGGCAGCTGCCAGAAGCATCAAGGCATGGGCTATAACAGATGCTGCACGCCCTATTGTGTACACACCCAACTGAACCCCAAGACGTTTTCAGTTCCTGCGTGTCTTCTTCCTTCCCCTCTTTTTCGAAAGACTCCCCCTTTCTTGCTTCTTTTGCTTGCATTGTGGGCTGCTGCCCTTTTTGGCCATTGTAAATTTTAAGGATGAAACTAGTAGTCACTAGTCAGCATCTATGCAACGGTTCGAAGCACTATACCACCACAATGCCCATGCAAAACAAATACAATAACAACAAGGGATTTTTTTTTAGACCAACAAGAAATATCTGCAATAATATATGCCAATCACGAAGGGAACTAAATAACATGCAGTTGCAAGCTCATTCATATCAATATTGCAGAAAAAATATATAGTAGTATATCAAAGTTACAAGAAATGGATGTATTGTCTAGGAATTGGCACATATATATACATATTGTGTTCCAGATCTAGAGACACAAATGCAGACGAAACATGTATGTTATGTTCCTGGCTTTAGCAACTATATATGAATGTTTGAAATCGATCAGGTAGCACTCCCCTCTATATAGACTCATGCATTGCCCTTTTGTTCTCCTAAGAAAGGAGAAATATGAACAACACCAGCCGTCCATGAATATAAATGGAAAATGGAGCTTTGCTTATATTTCTGTTCCGCCAATATCATGAATAATATGCAGCAAGCTAGTTTAATTTAGCTGTTAGTTTGCTTCTGCACCAGAACCAAACTAAACACACACTTACTTGCAAGCTACATACAAGAACAAATTAATTCTCGTTCGCCAAAAAGAACAAATTAATTCTGCAAAGATATTCTACAAGCTAGCGTTAGAGAGTATACAGCTTGTGCCACTGTTTTCACCGCAGATTAAACTTCTCCCACACCATGCCATGCATGGACAACACAACTGCTAGGGAATCTCAAACTTTTCGTTCGTTCTCTCGCAAGTTTTCATCCCTTCGGATCGGAGGAGGAGCAAAATAAACCAAAGAAAACATAAACAGCTACCAATAAATGATTCAAATTAGCTGAATAAACAGCGACGATTAAACCAGTACTCACGCAGTGATTCAAGTGAAATAGCGGAAAAAAAGCGGAGAAATATCTTTCGCAAAATGCAAGAAGCTAGCCACTGAAGAAGAGAGAGGCCGGGCAAATCAAAGATGAGCAATGGCCTAGCTTGCCTTGCTTGTCGTTCTACCAGTACCAGCACCGGTTGTGGCATTTCATCAAGAACTTGAAGAAGTCCCGCTAGCTGCTGGCTTGCTCAGATGGATCAATGGATGTAGATGGCGATGAATCACCTAGGAACGAAGAATAAAACTCACGGCATGATGAACGGCGGTGACGCCGACGTATCGGGCCCTCCGCCGCCGGACGGCCCCGGGGGCGGGCTCCCCTCGGATGACGGCCCCGCCGCCGCGGCCGACGCGGACGACGGCTTCTTGCGCTTCTTCTTCTCGTAACTGATCCCTCTGGCCCGCGCCTGCGTCTCGCGCACCTCACGCAGGTAGAGCCGCACGGCGCGCGCGCCGAAGGGGTTCATCTCGGGCGTGCCGCCGTTCTCCTCGTAGGCGGCGCGGAGGCGGCCGATGAGCGCGTCGAGGGAGCCCCACGCCTGGCGCAGCGGGCACGGGCACGGCGCCGGCGGGTTGGGGTGCCCGTAGAAGGGGCACACCGGCGTGTGCACCTTGGTCTTGCCGAACTGGTCCATGTACTTGAGGAACTCCAGCACGTGTGCGCCGCTGCACCGCGACAGCGACAGCGGCGGCCGGTGGTTGCGGAGGTACTGCCCGAACGTGTTCCAGTCCCGGCGCTTCTGGGACTCGTACCGGCTCAGCGACGGCGACGAGCTAGACGGCGACGGCCCGCCTCCCCCCGCGGAGGATCCGAGGGCCGCAGCCCCGGACGAGGACGAGCCGGCCCCAGACGCCCCGGCGCCTCCGGAGAAGATGACGGCTGCGGCGGGGCCGAGGAAGAAGCTGTCCTGGGCTGCGCCGTCAGCCGCCGACGGTTCTTGCCCCGGGATCATGTGATGGTGGTGGTGGTGGTGGTGATGATGGTGGTGATCCATCCCGAGCGGCTGTGTCATCGATCAGCAATGCAACGCAGCAAAAAGAAAAGAAGTATGATTTCTTGCTCTGATGCGAGAATCCACTACAGAAACAACTCCGAGATGGCTAGGTCAAGACCGGAGGAGGGAGAGGAAGGCAAGGAGAAGCGAGATCGATGCGTACCGGAATGTGCAGCACCCGATCTAGTAGTCTCTGCAGCGTGCAAGAAGCTCACAGATGCATAGGTGTGAGGGTGGGGATCTTGGCAGCGGTAAGCTAGTACTCTTCTGATCCAGCTCCGATCCTGGCGAGAATGATCCTAGTCATCGTCCATCCATCGACGATGCCAAGAAATGCTATGCTCTGACGCTCAGCGGCTCAGGTGGTCAAGTCATCCTTGGGAGTCAGCATGAAGGTCTGGTGGTGGAGGTGGATGAACAGTTGATGGTGGCAGTGCTGCTGGTGCTGGTGCTGGTGCTGGATGGGGTGAGGGGGATGGCGGAGGGGATAGGTTTTTAGCCTTTTGGTTAGGCAGGCAGGCAGGCCTTGAGGGGGAGATATGATAGGTGTACCAAGTAGGGTATAGCTTGCTAGACAAGAGAATCTTGGGGGTGTTTAGTTCCCCTCCATTTTGCAAAATGCCTCATTTTGCAAAATGCACGCTTCCCAATGTATTTTTTCCTCTCTGTGCACGCGGCCCGATGCGCACCCATTTTGCAAAATGCCTCCATTTTGCAAAATGGAGGGGGAACTAAACACCCCTAAGACTTGAGTGAGAGCCTCAAAGAGATATATAGGAAAGCAAATAAAAACAAAGTGCCCTGCTGGCTTCTCCTCTTTATTAATTCTTCGGATTTTATGCACCAGTGATTTGTGGAGATTGAATTGTTGTGTACCCCTATCCACTAGCTGGGGATTAAACACTAGGGTATGGCAGGCACAGATCGAGGAGGCGTTCTGCAGTAGTGATCGTGTGTATCTTACTAATGTGACTAGACATGAGCCCTTGTGACCAGCTCAATCTCAAAATCCGTTGGCCAAGTTTCTTCAAAGCAAGGTTTTAAATAGCTGGCTATAAGCTTCGCTATCTCGCGCTATAGTTTATTGATGAGGATGCCGCTATTTTCTCCTATGTGCAATTTAGCCGCTACTTACCGCTGTAGCTCCATTTAGCCGGTTATTAGCTGTTTTTGGAGGTCTCAAGCTAAATGCTTAGCCTGCTATTTAAAATATCGCTTCAAAGCCTTAAAATGTTCATGCGTAGGGTATTGTGTGTTTATATAGATTGAGTGTGCAAAGCGTATGGACGACCTAATTAATGTGTTTAGCAAAAAAACAAAATCTATCATATGTTAATAGATAGGTTTTTTTCAAAGCCACCATGGCCATTTTATTAAATAATAGTTACATCATTTGTGATTTTGCTCTAAGTATGAAATATGGAGGTTTACCGACCCGACTACATTTCTTTCTGAAATACCACGCGCAGACACTCACACGCACGCACACTCAACTCTATGAATACACGCATGCAAACCCTTCCCCTATGAACACATCCGAGAGACTGGACCGGCTGTTCCGATCTTGAGATTGATGATTTCATCACAGCGCCTCGCTATCGAGGGGCACGTGGCCTGCCACTGAAAGAATAGCGCCGGTTAAATCCTAGAATAAATTCAGAAAAATGTGACGCCCGTGCCGAGATGGAGACTCGAACCCGGGTGGGCAGGTTCCACCACAAAGAACCTAACCACGCTTAGTTCCGCCGACTGCATTTATTCTTAGGAAAAATTCCTCGTGAAAAAGCAATAGGTCTTTGTATTCAACTTGCAAGTAGAGACCCTAAACCCTAAATTTTATTCTTACGCAAACGTACGTAGTAGGTGTGTTTGTATTGAAGACTTGAAGTCTGACAATGCATTTTGCATTATTGCAGTCTCCATTATGAGCCTAATTAGATTTTTTGGGGGTATATATGACAACAGAGTTGGAGGTCTTAGCAAGAATTCTGGCCACCCACAAATAAAACACAGTATTCATTTATATCAAATGTTTGAGGCCCTCTGCTTGATAATTCAAATAAAAATGTTTGGTGTCCACTCGATCGATTCCATGTTTGAGGTCGGGGAGCCTCTACACAAAGCCGATTATTAGCCATCAACAGTGTTCAAAGGAACTTTTTTTCTCGAAATAATTAAGAAGAAGAGACGACGACAAGATCTACGTGAGGGGATTCGTTTCTAGAGGGTGCATGTGCAATTCCTTCCATGCCTCCAATCTGCAGCTGCCTGACATGACTGCATGCAGGATAATCTGGAGTGATGGCCTCCTCTTGTTTCTTTTGATTTTTCTTGTCGATTTTTTTGCTACTTTTTAATTCTATCGATGCAGTGGTGAGATGGGATGGTTCTTCGGTCAGTGTTGCACGGGCGCTGATGGGAAAATTGCATAAAAGGAACATGTTGCTTGTGTTACTACTGTAGACGACATGAAATATGGTACATGATGCATTCACAGATATTAATTATATTTGTGCATCCCCTGGTATGTACACGTATGGTGTCTGATATCCATACTTGGAGTTTTGTCACAGACATCGACTAGTCAAGAGATTCCATGTCCCACCTGAATCCTCTCTCATGCAAATAATTATATTAAATATTGGTTTTTTTTATCTATTGGTAGATATTTATATGCAATTTCCTATATATTATTTATTTGTGTAATCGATTTGATACGTGTTGTTAATATATAGCATTGGTTAAAATTATTATATATGCATATCTGTCTAGTATAAAAAAACTAGATTTTCAGCAAATAGACACGGAACCAATACTGGTAGTATCTGACGAACTAATTGAGTAGCGGAGTTAGTACCTAACTGCTCGCGTTTATTTTGAGTTTTAGGTATATGCCTGGAGAATCAAACCAGGTTAGGGTGAATAATAGCACATCTAGCAGGTGCCATCATGCTCAATAATACTACTGCTGATTTGGCTAGCTAGAATGTTTGCAGAAGTTATAATTAGTACAATAGTTTAGCCCAAAAATTCAGGTCATTTATTTTAAAGGTCACCATCTTCTGAGTAGTCCCTTCCCCCTTGTCACATATTACATGTATATATATAAGAAAAGCGAAAATGACATATTCACTAGAGACTAGACCAGAGAGAGAGAGAGAGAGTTTGAAAGTCGTTTGGAGCGGAGGAGGGAGAGGAGGACGACAGTGACAAGTGAAAGTTAGTTGCATATGGTAAATACTGCTTTTTGGAATCGACACAGCGTAGGCTACAGTACACTAGTACTTGCACACGCCACTACGGGAAACCCCCTTTGCCGAGTGTCAAGTACACTCGGCAAAGGGACTTATACACTTGGCAAAGGGTTTTGCCGAGTGTAGCCCACGGCAATGGCACACTCGGCAAAGATGTGACGGCAAAGGGCTGTTTGCCGAGTGCCAAACATCGGGCACTCGGCAAACCTTTTGCCGAGTGTCTCCTGGCACACGGCAAAGACATGGTCCCCTCGGCAAATGGGACTAACGGCCGTAAGGCCAGAGACGGCGTCAGGCGCCCTTTGCCGAGTGTCCGATGGTTGACACTCGGCAAATATTACACCCTTTGCCGAGTGTCCCGCCCTGACACTCGGCAAACACATGTCCCCTTTGCCGAGTGCTATGGTAAAAGCACTCGGCAAAGTGACCAGAACAGCTGGTTTTTTTCTGTTTTCTCTCGTTAAAAGTACCCCAACTCACAAATATCACATTGCACAGGAATATATCACAATATCCATCACAAACGCAAATATATCTCACAATATCCATCAGAAAAACAAATCCATCACAATATCCATCACAAACACAAATCCATCACAATATCCATCACAAGTATCACATCCATCACCTAAGTTGACATGAACATAACAAACTCTAAGAAGGAGGCCACTGTGACCACGGCTGCGACGGATTTGACAAATCTTGGTCCTCATTTGGCGCATTGGATCCCGCCGACTGGTTCTGCACATAGGACAAGATTATGCATTTGTTAGACAAGTTATACATCAGAAGTCATGAGATGAACATATAAGTTTTATAAATGGACTAAATTCTCTAAGTTATCTAATTTGTGAATGTTTTCTGAATTCTCTAAATATACTTTGCTATATGAATTCTCACAAGTCTCTAAATCTTTTAGGTTCTCTAATTCTCTAAATTCTTCTAAGTTCTCTAATTATCTAAATCTTCTAGGTTCTCTAATTCTCTAAATTCTTCTAAGTTCTCTAATTATCTAAATTTTCTAGGTTCTGTAAGAAATTGAACTTGAAGGTTGTCCGAAGTGACTCACAAGTGTATGTGATCCAGGATATGCAGGCGTTGGAGAGAATTGGATGTTTGGCCCCGGCACACCTTGCTTTGCGGCCATGCTCTGCATCCACATGTACATCTGCTGCATCTTCTGCTGCTCGGCCGTCCACCGCATCTGGAAATCGGCCTCTAATTGCTGCCGCTGGGCCGCCAACCTCTCTTCTAACATCTGCTGCATCTGGGTCTACAATATAATATCCAAATGTTAGAATGAAAATCAAACGTATTTAAATATCAATGAACGATCAATAGAACAGAAACAACCTGGAGCTCCTGTA
>CM014270.1:74609185-74629005 GCA_004135705.1 Alloteropsis semialata | reverse complement strand
GGAGGGTGGGGGGTCTGAGCTCTGGCCGGGAGGGGGGCGTCGCCGGGGGAGGGCGCTGGCGGCATGGGGAGGCGCCGGCGGCACGGTGTGGGGGGGGGGGCGGCGCTCGGGGCTGAAGTGAACGTTTGAGAAGAGTCGGGCGGATTTTGTGTAGGAGCTGAAACTTTGCCGAGTGTCCGAGATCTGACACTCGGCAAAGGAGGTGTTTGCCGAGTGTCAGATCCAAGACACTCGGCAAAGGACGTTTTTTTGATTTTTTTTTATTTAACGCTGGTAAATAATGTTTGCCGAGTGCCTTAACGGGCGGCACTCGGCAAAGAGACACTTTGCCGAGTGTTTTCTCAGGGGCACTCGGCAAACTGCCTTTCCTATAACGTATTTTATTGCATTTGTTGCACCAAATTTTGAAAATTCCATGTTAAATCCACTCTACAATGCATATTTAATCATTCAACAAGGATTGATCCATTATTTTATGTGGTTATTCATCAAAATCATTTTATATCATTTGAATCTCAATAAATGGAGTAAAAAAATTAAAAATTATCAAACGGATCCAAAAATTTACCATAATTTAACATGAAACAATTCATGCATTCTATTATCAATAGAAAAATTTCTAAAGCTAAACTCAAATTGGACCGTCACTCTGTCTCCAAATCATAAAAGAATCCTTTGAACTCTACAATTCATCTTCGGAGATTGTTCGGTTTATAAGCATCGTATATCAAAACTTTTGCAGAACCTTCTAAATTTTTTACCACAGCCTCCACATAAGATATCATGAGCTCTTGACCAATATCAGGATTTTCAGAGTTCATTTGATTTTTCTATAATTAAAAAACAATCCTCGCACACGTACTTCATCGTGTTTCGTGAAAATCAAGTTCCAAATTTACTTCTATTACATGGATAATGTCACACAATGGAGTTAGTAACATGAATATCATTTTTTCAATCACTCTCTTCTCTTATTTGAAACACTTGTAGTTCAAATTTTGACTTAAACCAACAAATTCATTTTAATGAGACAAATTCATTGAATATAGCAAACGGGCCGACAAAAATCCAAAATAGTAACATGGAGTACAATGTATCATATGTGAAATAACAAGCAAAGTTTGGAACTATTTACATGAAATATAGAGGTCCACTTTGCCGAGTCCACTTTGCCGAGTGCCAGAAAAAGCACTCGGCAAAGGGGAAGTTTGCCGAGTGCCCCTGTCACGACACTCGGCAAAGGGGGAGTTTGCCGAGTGCCAGGATTCGGGCACTCGGCAAACTATAACGGCCGTCGACGGCCGTCAGGGGAGCTGGCCGGCTGAGGCAACCCTGTGGACCCGCTGGTCTCTTTGCCGAGTGTCCCTTCCCTGACACTCGGCAAAGCTCGATTTGCCGAGTGTCCTTCCCCTCACACTCGGCAAACATATACTATGCCGAGTGCTCTTTCTTTGCCGAGTGCTTTTCTTTGGACACACGGCATATGCTGTGTTTGCCGAGTGCCCGACATTTTGCACTCGGCAAAGCTCAGGGCACTCGGCATAGTTCGGTTTTCCGGTAGTGCGCAGCATATGTGCACATACTATCTGGCCTCTCTCTGCACCAGCCGAACCCTAATTTCTCTTTCCTGCACAGATCTCTGCTCACTCGTACGGCACTCATCAGCTAATTCAAATCACATGTACACATACAAATCCTAATGTATATATACTACACGCACACAGTGATATGCTGCCGGTGGCCTAGTACAAATAAAATGTATTTTCCACCAGGTATTTAGTAAATCGTTAACGACCGACTGCGGTGTGATGCCTAAGATTTATGTTGCCACCATAATTATCTGAATTAGATTGTCCCAAATGTATATATTAAAGAATAAAAAGTTCGTAAAAACACGAATATATAGTCCATTGTTATGTTTTTTGCCTTGCTGGATGGATCATATTTATCAACACGCGTCATGGGGGTGCGTTGGAGGACAGTAGCAATGGTCTAATGACCATTATATGATCTGTCAAATTCAGATATGAACAAATCAGGCACCATTTATTTGTTACGCAGGGAAATGCCACACATCATCTAGTGAAGACATATGGAATTTGTGCTAAGCTATGTACTTTGAAATTAATTTCTACTACTCCACCCAATCAAAAATATTTAGAACTTATAAAACTCTAATCTGTTATTTGCTTCACAATGGTAGGTGCTTTAGTTTTGTCCTAAGTCAAACGTTTTTATCTTTGGTGGCCATCAATTATTCCTTAAAATTTACATAGTTTAACAATATGAAAATTATATATTAGAAAGTATATCTCATGGTGAATCTAAAAGCATAAATCTTACTAGTTAAACCATGCAATTTTTAGAAAATGTATAATGGATGGCGTAACTATCAAAAATTTTCAAATATTAATATGAAAAACATAAAATTACTTATTGAAATATACTGTTCCAATGCTACAAATTTGTAGAAATTATAACTGTATTAGAATAGAAAGGGAAAAGTCTAATTTACAGTCTTCAACAATCACAAAAGTCTGATTTTCATCCCTTTGCTACGAAACCGGGTATAATAGGCCATCCAACAATTGAAACGGTTCAAAATTGTCCGTCCTAGTGGTTTTGAGGGTGGTTTTCTATTTGGTGATTTTTTAAAAAAATATTTAATTTAAAGAAATCATAACTAATTCATTTGAAATAAAAAATGAAACCAGTATCAAAAAGTTTCTAAAAATGTAAATCAATATATTAGTCATATATGGAGAATTATTTGGATCTTATAAATAAAAAGCATGACTAGAAGAAATAAAAATAGTAGGAACAAGAGCAAATAAGATCCAACTAACTCTCAATAGAGCACCGATGTATAGGTTACATTTTTAGATTTTTTGTACTAATTTTGTATTTTTTGATTTAGAATGAATTAGTTATGAATCCTTTTAACTAAACAAATTTTTGAAATCATTCAGAAAATGGAAAGCCACCCAAAGAGCCAAATTCACGGTTTCGATAGTTCGATGGCCTATGATGTCAGGGTTTTTCTATGGAAGGTTGAAAATCGGACGCTTGTCATAGTGGATAGGGTGTAAACTGAACTTTTCTGTAATAGAAAATAGTGTTCAAAATTGGTCACCACCCCTGAAGAGTATGACAGCAGGTCAACAACACGTTGAGTATTTATGCAGAGTTATACTTAAAGAGCTGAGGGAAGTAAAAACAAATGCCCACGGATAGAAGCAGAAGGAGAAAAATAAACATGGAAAAGTGAATTAAAATTGTTAGTAGGAAAATGATGGATACTTAGTGTGTGTGGAGTATATACATATCATCAACGAGGACGTGTAGTCATTAGGCAAGGCCATTTTCAGGGTGTCACAGTCGTCCTAGCTATAGCACCTAGCTAGAGATATGACGGGAAGGGAATTAAAAGCCATGAAAGTAGTTTTCCTCCCTGGCTAGGTAGCTTGCCTTTTGAGTTGGAGATGAGATGAGATGGAAGGATCGATATTCGCTAGCTATATATCTTGACGAACGTACGTGCGCGTGTGGGAGGAGAGATGATATGGAGCGATGACGAGCAAGCTAGCACTGTTGCGGCGCGGGCCCCTGCGAGATGCTCGAATCATATAGCTAGCACTGCACTTGGACGACACATCCTAGCTAATCGGTCAAAAAGCCCTCCCGCCCAGGATCGACATCTCGCTGTCATGCATGCATCTAGCGAGCTCGATGACTCGAGGAGGGAGGGAGAGAGAGAGAGAGAGAGAGAGAGAGAGAGAGAGAGAGAGAGAGCTTGCACGGTTGGTGTGTAGACAGAAAAGCAAAATAATGGAGCAATAGCTAAGCTTAGATGAGGGGTGCATATGCATGATGGGCAACGGCAACGTCGTCGTTAGCCCCAAGCAAGCCTTGGCTTCCTTTCTCCTTTCTTTCTTTTCAATCCGCCTGCGCTGCAGCAAGTTAGGTCCATACGTACATATATGCCGCATGCATGCACCTTTTGACAGTTTGATGTATACACACATATCTGTACTTGCCCCCACACCAGTGATAGCTAGCTTATTAGATTGTCCGTTTCCAAATTTTTGGTCGTTTTAGCTTTATCATATGTTAATATCTACCTTCAATCAAATTTATACACAGAAAAAAGGTCCTAGTATCTGCAACATCAAATTGGTTTATTTGAATCCACCATTAAATATATATTTTATAGTATATTTATTATTTGATATTATTAAATTTAATATATTTCTCTATAGCATGATTCAAAGTTAATTAGAGAGATTGACTTAGAACATAATAGTAGAAATTAGAAACGTACCGGGGAAGGATTACATAGCTAGGAAAGGAATGCATGCGCACTACCGAAAACTCGAAGTTTGCCGTATGTCCGAAACTTTGCCTTTGCCGTGTACAACCTATCTGGCACACAACAAACATGTCCTTTGCCGTGTGCTACGGTGGTAAACACACGGCAAAGCCACGGCACACGGCAAAAGAGCTCTTTGCCGTGTGCCCAGGGCCAAGCACACGGCAAAGAATAAGTTTGCCGTGTGCCTGGTTCCCATCGCACGACAGAAAAAAAAATGAGCGACCCAGCTAACGGCCGGCCGTGCAGTGGACAACCATTAGGCTTTGCCGTGCACCGCTAACTGGCACACGGCACAAAGCTGCTTTTGCCGTGTGCTAGGTTCCCAACGGACGGCAAAAAAAAATGCGACCCAGCTAGCGGATGCCAGTGGGCAGGGACGTCCGTTAGGCTTTGCCGTGTGCCGCCAAATAGCACACGGCAAAAGCACAGCCTTGTCGTGTGCCTTTCAGCGGCACACGGCAAAGAGACGCTTTTGCCGTGTGCCCCTGAAAGGCACACGCCAAAGCAACCAAAAAAATCGAGTTTGCGACACACGGCAAAGTTCAAATCTTTGCCGTGTGCCACCCTCCTAGCAGTCTAGCACACGGCAAAGCGCCCCCTCTATCCTCTTCCCCCGCATCGTCAGCCACGCCGTCTCCGTCTCAGCTCCGCGCCATGCCGCGCCGTCTCCGTCCACGCGTCGTTCGACTTTTTTATGCCGTGTGCCGAGAAGGACACACGGTAAAGTCCCTTTTGCCGTCATGCCTGTTGACGATCCTTAGACGCGCCAGTTGTGAACCGCAAGCGCACGGATCATCGTAGTTTTTCCTTTAGAATATTCCATCCAAGGTTTATCAATCCGTGGATCGACAATGAACTACCTAGGTTTTTCTATCTAATCTAACGGATCTATTCCTAGCATTAAGCATTGATTGCATATAAGGGGTAAAACCTACTATAAGATGTGAGTGGTGTGTATAGGTTGATCACATCTATAAACATAGGCATATATAGGTAGAGCAACCAAAGGATAAACGGGCCAATTGTCTTCTAGTTGTAGTTCTAGCAAAGAGGAGTAAGCGCATCATGCATCTCATCTAAAGCCATCTTTAAACTCTTACCTCCGGTCAACTTCCCGAGAACGCCACCTTACACGGGATCACACCCTGTCACGATGGTCCCTATCGGCGTGGTTAGTTTACAAGGGCACGTCCACAAGTGAACGTGTCTAGATATCATGAAGGGTCGACATACTAGATCTAATTACCATGATTACATAAAGCATGCTATATAGTCTAACTATGAATTAGACTAAGGAATAATCATATTCATGATAGGTAGAAAGCATAGAAGGAGTTATCAAGTCGCTAAGAGATCGGATGACATGAAGAACATTGCTCATATAATAGATGTGTTTGGATCATCACCACCGAATACATACCATTGATGACTCCAACTTGCTCATGAACTCCGTCATAGCACAACCACGCAGGGAGGCCATGGCGGCTAGGGTAGGCCTAAGCCATCCCTAGACAACTTCGAGGACTTGCGGCGGCCGTCGTCTCTTTTTGGTGTATGCCCTAGGTTTCGCCGAGTTCTGGTGGATGGATGTGCGAGCCCTCCTGCATCGGGGCTATAAATAGTCTGAGGAAATCCTAGCTCGAAGGGGAGGCTGAGGCAGCGCAAAAACACCCTAGGCCGGCCGGCTTGGGCCCCCCTGGGCCGGCCGGCCTGGGCTGTTTCTGTGGCCCCTCGGTCTCATCTTTCGCGTGCAAGCTTCTAGATCCTCCAGGAGTTGATTTGCCAATGCATGTGGGTATTTGACGTCGGTTGCTTCGGGATAAGATTGGATCTTAATATCTTTCCATATGTCTGCCTGATTCGCCTTGATCCTGAAGTCATCCGACCTTATCTTCAAGTCTTTGCTCTTCCTCATTCTTGAAGGTTGGTTCACCATAGATGAGAGCGAACGAAATCCGAGTCACATGGCCTTCATTCCTCCGCGCTACGCATAATCTTGGTCTTTGTCCAAAAGTGCTCATTTATAGCTCAAAAACCTGCGTAAACCAAAATTCTCCAAAAATACATGCATATGCAAAAATGGAGTTATTTCAAGTGTCAAGTGGCGGGTTAGTATATGAATTGGTCCCAAAACACCACTTAAATAGTACTAAAAGTGTGTCGCTAACGAGCGTCAACAATGCCTTGCTGCCGTGCGCTGTTTGCCGTGGGCGGTTGCCGTGTTCATTATGGCTTTTGCCGTCTCCCCCTGACACACGGCAAAGGAGCGAATTCCGGTAGTGGCGGCCACAGAGGTAAGTCAAATATTTCTCTAGTGGTGGGCATAGGTGGGATGGGAAGATCGATCATATGCTGGTCCCTATAGAGCTATACATAGCATATGATCGATGCTCCACTTTTTTTATATATGTTTTTATATAATAAGAAAATATATACTTACATAGTACAATCCCATCCGAATAGTGCCACTATACTACTACGTACAACTCATTCCCTGTACGTGTGGTCTCAAGTCTCAGTGTGTAAAGTGCCTAGCCGTGGGGCATATATATGTGCATGCTAGTAGCTAGAAAGAAATATAAGGTATGGCGCTGCGTACCTAAACGTACACACTGTTGATCTGAGCTTCGATAGTGCACGCACGTACAGCCATCCGTGATACGACTGGTGATATATAGGCTCTCTTCTTTGGTCGTCGATGTGTGTGTGTACAATATGCCAGCTGATGATCTGATCCATCCAGAGGGACAAATTTGCACGCATATATATATGCAGCACTTCTGCACTTGTTTAACTCAACTAGATTGGTAGCTAGCTTGATGTAATCAACAAAGTCCGTCACTCTGATAACGATATTACGCTTAAGAAATAAACTCTGCCCAAGTCCATGTCACGAGAAATGACTCGATAGATCGCTATAAGGTACTCCTCCATCGGTTCTAAATTATTGTCCACTCTACCTTTATTTTAAATTAGGTTTATCAAATTTTGACTAAGTTAATATAACAATTTATCAAAACATCTACAGGGCCAAATAAGAACACTATCAAGATATATATTAAATGGCAAATCTGGCGAAACTAATTTGATATCGTAGTTAGATATATTTGTGTCTTTTTCTATAAATTTGCACTACTAGAGAATCAGCCTTTCGTCTAATTAAGGCCAAATTTGGCATTAGCACTGGGCGTATAATGGCCCGGTACTAATGCTCACCGGGCCCAACGGTTAGCATTTGGAAGGCCTTGACCATGGTCCAAGTCGGGGCAGAGCTAGAGAAAATAGAGAGGGTGCGGCGCTTCATAATATACGAACGATGCTCATGTTAATATGGTGAAAGTTTAGACATTATAGCTGAGTTTAGAATTTTTCACCCAGAGCCCATAACGTGGCTCCGCCACTGGTCCAATTGTTGCTTTGGTGGTGCACATAACTGAAGACCATGTACATTTTTGTGTTGTAGCTTGCTATATATGGCATGATATATTATGTCATGCATGTCATTATTTTAATAACTATAGTCTAAGTACTGTCTTAACCGTCCAGAGACCGGGAGTGGTAATCTTAGAGGGTTTGTATCACCTTGATGTGATTGTCTTATATCAAGAAGGCTCCATCATATGTATCTAAACGAAATACCCAATGGAGGGCTAGCTAGTTGTCATGGGAGAGAAGAATATGTATCAAGGCGGATGCAGTAGCAAAGCAGTAGATATATACATACATGGATGGGGGCAAGTGGACTGTACATAAAAACGTTGTGGGCGGCCGGGAGACGAGATGGGGACTGACTGATGATGCATGAGTGCGCTGCCGGCGTAGCAGTTGGAATCAGGGTGGTAGGTCGATCGGCTTGGTTGGTCGTGGTCGTGGGAGAGAGATGCATGGTAGAGTGATAGAGAGATGGAGATGGACGGGTGGATGAGCTAGCAATAATATCTCGCAACGCAGCAGTAGAGTGGTGGTGGCTCCTGATGGAGTTCAAAGGTTGGTTGATGGACACATGCAATGGATGGAGGACGGTGAGCAGTTGAGTTTGGCGCGCCATAGAATGTCTGTCCAAATAAAGGAAGGCAGCTAAAGTGAGAGCCTCAGGCCGACACTGTTCACTAAAGGAAAAACTGCGCTGCGCTGCGCTGCTAGCGAGGTGCTGATAGGGATGGATTCGGATCGGATACACATGGAATCGAATCCGGATGTCATTTTTTACTAGATATGAATACAAAACGAATACATCGAATACGGATTCGCATTCGGATAGATGGCTTTATCACGTGTTAATTCTTCACGGATACGAATAATATCGGATATTCCATATTTTATTCGAATACAAATATGGATTCGAATAGAGAAAAGTAACAAAAAAATGAATTCGGATATTTTCATTTAACATCTACATTAAAATCGAATACGGATATCCATATTGACATTTTAGTTGAATACGAATACGGATAATTCAGATGTCTGAACATCTGAATCCATCCCTAGATGCTAGGAGAGAAGAGGAGAGAGAGAAAGAGAGGGAGAGGGCAATGGAATCGCCATGGCCAGTCATGTGGGCTCGTGCATACGGCGTCTGCAACTGCATGCATGCATATGAATGCTGGGTGGTGGCAGTACATGGCCATCCGCTAGCTAGCTGCCACAGCCACATCGCGCATTGGGATCACCACTCGCTCACCTACTGGCTGACACGGGTCTACTACTCTTACCGGCCGCCCAGCTGCTCCGACGACGATCCATCCGTACCAACACCCCCACCGTCTTCCAATCTCACACGCACACCACACCCCCTCTCGCGCGCTCTGACCACCGTGCCCCATGCATGCAGCATGCAGAGAGAGACTAGAGGACCATGCATGCATATGCTGATATGCATGTGTGAGACGTGCGCTACTACACCACACGACTATCCCTGCCTCGTGAGTTGTGAGTACATTGCACGCATTTACTGACCTCCAGCTCGCGCAACAGTTTATGCCCTGACTGCTTTGACCGTCTCCATACTGCCCCTGCCCCTGCCCTGCCTACCTCCTCGTCATCTACATGCTCCTACGTGGCAGGCCAGATAGGCAATGCATGGCCTAACTCCTAGCCCTTCCTCCCATTCGCCGTCTCATCACTTGGGGGCAGGATAAAGTACGGGTACCCCGCGCTCAACCTATCTATGCGCACATATATTATTTTATTATATTTATTTGTGTGGATCTGCCGTCCGAGTGCAAATGCAACCGCAGATTGGAACGCTGCATGCACGCATGCATGCCAATAAGCTAACAAGCTTTGCCGGTCGGGCAGATGCATCATGCATGCGTGCGTATGCTGATATGCACTGCACGTACTGCACGGTTACAGTTACAGTCGTGGCGACCTACCCTAGCCTAGTAGCCGATATAGACGACGATGTAGCTAGGGTCGTACGCTACGACACGCATGCATGTACAGACTACGTACTGTGTGCACACAGGAACAACAGGATGCATCGATCGATCGATCATCGATGGATCGAGACCAGCTGCTCTGTTGCTGCATTGCTTGCAACAGCGCCATCTCTGATTCAGATTCTGATTCCCACGCGGCCGGCGACTATGACCAGGCAGGCAGGCAGGCGAGATCGAGCTGCGTGAGGTAGACCGATCGGACAGGATGGATTCGATTCGAATTCGGTGCACATATATGGGCCGGTCAAAAGGTCGCGCTTTGGTCATGACCACGATCGTCGCGCGCGTCATGTATATGCACCCACGCACAGCGAGCTACACACATTTTTATCTATCTATCTATCTATATGCAGTTGAGTCTTATATATATTGGCATGGTACCAGAACCCTATATAATATATATATATATATATATGGAAAATCCATTCTACACGTCCGTGTAGCTACTGCCACGTGGATTACCGAGAATGAAAGGGCAAAAGCGCGGCCTCCCGCGCTAACAGGTAGCCAGGCGAGGATCCAATAGTGATCTCACCTCTTCCCGCGACGTAGCCGTATCCGATCGGTGTACATCTTCCGAGCCCACATGTATACAGTTTGTAAACAATTTTTTTTTATTTGATCTTTATCTCTCCGCCTTATCTGCAGTTGAGAGATATGAATTCAAATTGCTGCCTTATGGAGAGAGATTTGGATTGTTCCAACCGACTAATTAGCAGAGTTCGCTCGCCGTCGTCCAGTCGCCGGCGGCGCATATTACGCGTATGCGCTTTGCTCTTCCATTCTGCCGTCCGGCAAGGCGACGGTGAATCTTGAAGCATTGGTACCGATCATCGGCGCATATTAAGCATTGGTATATAGCATCTGTCTCCCATCGACCCGCCTGTAGATGCGTCGTCGAATTGTGGTATGTGTGTGGTGAACCGGCCGGTGATCGATGTGTGTATGCGTCGGCCCCGGCGTTACAGTGCGTGCGCCGTTAATCATGCACGCCGCGGCCGCGCCATGGCGGCATGAATGGCCCGGATCCGGATCGGACGAGGTCAAATAATAAATCATGCCGCGCCGCGGGTCGCCTGCAGCGGCGTCGCCTAGCTAGCTATTACGAATTTACGATCGAGCAGCAGGCGCAGGGCGCGAGATGCTCGGCCGGGCGGCATGCCGGTGGCGGTCGCGCGCCGCATATGCATGGCCGGCCCGACCTCAGCTAGTTAGTGGATCGATCGCTGTAGTGTCCGTCGACCCGTCGGCTGTAGCGGCGGGCGGCAGCGGTGGCCCACCGGCGATACGGCGGGCCAGGCCGGCAGCGGGGATCCTGCCGGCGGTCGCTAATAGCTCGCAGTGGCAGAGATCTCTGCCCCGGCCAGGCAGTTGGTCACATCGATCACATGCTCGTACGTACGTGCTCGGCTGCTCGACGGCCGTGGATCAGCGAGAGCCAGCTTGCTGCGCGCCCCTGGCCGGCCGGCCGGCCTGCTGTTTATATTACACAGCGTCAGCGTGCCTGAGTTATTATTATATATACCATCCATCCGCCAATCGATACATATGTGGCGGTAATGTCGTAGATGACACGCCCACATAATGGCGGTGGCGCCAACGGAATCTTGACGCCCGGCCAGCCGGCCGGCGTGACCTACTGCTAGCTCGATCTCGCCAAACCAACAGTGCCTGCGATTAAAGCCAGCCGGCCCTTCGTGCATGCATATGGGGATCAAAAAATTGATCCCCATTAAATGCACCTTTGACCATTAATTAAGGGTATTAAATAAAGCCAGTTTACAAAACTACCTCCACAACCCCCTGTCAAATTCGCGAGACGAATCTAATGAGGCATTTGACCGCACGATTAGAGGATGATTACTGTAGCATTACTGTAGCAAATCATGGATTAATTAGGTGCAGTAGATTCGTCACGCAAAGTTGCACTCATCTGTGAAAAGGTTTTGCAAATAAACTTCGTTTAGGGCTTCATGCGGGCGACAGTAATCCAGATCAATTTTTTGATCCGGCCAAACGAACACGGCCACTACACAGCTGCACACAGTCACTCCTCACTTGCTACTATTCAGTTACTACTTGCAATACACATATACATGACAATATATATGGTGGTCATAGAAAGTCTTCATATATATACATGTTTTTTTAAAAAAGAAGAGAGATCGAACAACACGTGACAATATATGACTAGCAATAGCAAGGTGCAAGATGGCACTGTTCATGTGTGCTCGGGTATATGGTCCATGCATGTATATGGAGGGTTGCGGCCTGCCTCTGCCTGCAGGGCGTGTGATGTGGACTAGTCGCCTTCAGTTCCCGGCTTCCCGGCTGCCTGCCTGCCTCTGCAATCTGCATGCGACGACGACGCCGGCCGCGGCCGGTGGCTGCCTCTGCCTCGATCGCTCGCTCGTCAAGCTATAGCTATAGAGTCGTTGTTGGTCATTCCAGGCTCGTGCACGCACTAGCGGCGCAGGGCGCAGGCCTAGCCTAGGTTGCCCTACTCCGACGCGGCAACAGTATCGGCGCGGCCGGCCCGCGCCCAGCCTACTCTACTCGACTACTCCCTCCTCGCGCGCGGCGCCCGCCACTTGAAGGACAAGAGTTTGAACAGTCATGCCCTGCTACAGCGACCGACGCCATGGAATCAAAGCATGCAAGCAAGCAAGGGCAAAGCAGAGCATGGACCGGCCTATGCATATGATGATGCATTGTTGTTGTTGCACTTCCGGCCGGCCGGCCGGCCGGCCATCATCGATTTATCCAGCCGGCCAGCCTCGAGGGTTTTGCAGGATCAGGAAAAGCAAAAGGAGAAACCCATGCATAAAGGCTCCTGTGTGCAAGTATGTGCCCTACTGCATGCCAACAGGACAAAATTGCGGCAGCAGCTAGCTATAGCACACTGCATGCTGTGCTGCCCGTAACTTTCTCCGTGTGATTTCTTTTACGGCACTGCCAACAATGTTTTTTTTTCAAAGGCAGCACACTGGGGGTGTTAAGTTCACCTCCCTCTCCTCCATTTTGCATAATACGCGCTTCTCAATGTCCTTTTCCTCTCTATGATACGTGACCCAATGCATAAAAACACTATGCATAACAACATCTAACCCTGGCTGGACTGGAACTCGCTTGCAGTACAATAATGCCAGCGGCCGTATGGGAATGGGGCAGCGGCCACCCTCAGCTTTAATCAGGGTTCTCTTCTCCCCTTCGCAAGATGCGCACGCAGGCAGGCAGGCCCAGGCCCCAGAGACAAGCAGCAGAGAGCCGGCACGTGAGCCGCCCAACTAACCGTCCAATCACTCCGGATCTGACGGCTACCAGAAATCAAAGCATATGCAGCAGCAGCAGCAGACTGAAGCTGAGCGCCTACTAGTGTACGTGTACGTGTGTGAGCACAATAGCACATGCCGCCTGTGATCACCACAAGCAACAACAGAAGCCTAGCAATGATGCAGCAGCAGCCGCCTTAACACAGTCGCGTCTCTGAACAAACCCATGCGTTGTTCTCCCTCTTTCATGAGCAAACCTGCACCTGCAGCTGCAACGGATGTCGATAACAGAGATAAACCAATTATTGCCAACCTTTACCTGCAGCAAGAGAATAATAAGATAAATTAATACTTGTTATGTTTTTTTATTTGAGTGGAATACTTGTTATTTTGTTCATAGGGTATAATAACAAAAAAAAGGGCACAAGCAACATGTCAATATCTTTTTCAGTAGAGTCCCCTAGTACGGTGTTCATCTGCGACAACACCCAGGTAAAAAACAGTGTTTCAGAACAATATCAGCACCACCAAACCAATCCAGTCTTACCCGCTTGTGATAGTTAAATGGACCACAATAGCTCAACTCTCTGTGCGGAAAAAAAAACGGGGTGAAAAACACCTAGAACAGAACAGTGCATTAGTACAGAAACAAATGTCTCAGCTACCTTCCTCCACTCAGGACAGAATTCAGCTAATTGACTAGTAAAAAAACTAGGTGTACAAAAGGAGCCAGCATAAGCCTAGCATAGACCAGAACAAAGTTAGCTCAGCTCGATCATTTACAATTTTCTATGGGACTGAAGATAGTTCATATGCCCAGGACAGGTTGAAGCAACACGGAGCAAATAGATGGCACCACCAACTTATCAAGCCACGCCGCTCAGGATTTCAATCAACTCATTTTTCTTCATCTTTGAGTAGCCTTTGATTCCTCGAGACTTTGCAAGCTCCCGCAGTTCTGCAACCTTCAATGAGTTCAGATCGGAACTTTCTGCGGCACTATTATCATGTGATTCATCAGTATCCGTAACATCAGCGATTTCCAAAGAAGGTTCAGGGTACTCCTCATGTAAGTCCTCGGTATCAGATTCATCATCTGAAAGAGCATCGAAGTCATCCAAAGAAATATTTTCTGGTGGTATTACAGAATCAGATTCGTATGGAGAAACCGAGTCAGGCTCATCTGTAGCAGTCCTCTCATCAAGAGCCGTCTTAGCTTTCTGTACAGCATCAGCGACATTATTGGCGATAGACTTGTGATCAGCATCGGCATCTGCATCTGCACTGATGACAGGCTGGAATCTCACTCCAGGAACAGGAGATCTTCGCCTGAAATTTGAAGCTGGCCTTTTGAAGGGCACAGGTGGAGGCTTCTTCTGCTCTTCCTGGGTGTCACTTTTTGTGCCAAAGATGGTTGAGCTTTGTCTATTTCCAGAATCATTGCTTCTCCTCATCAGATCAAAATTCTGTTCTTTGTCATCACTGCTCTTCCGTCTTTGGTCCACAGAGTGTTTCCTAAGCAGCTTAAGAAGGGAATCAACGCTGCCCCTCTCACCCTGCACCTTTGCAGGTTCAGGCTTCTTGTCTTCCCTGCTTTTCCCCCTAGCCCGCAGCTGTGCTTGGACCCTTTTAAAGAGCTCGACAATCTCCTTCTCTCTTTCCCCTGGAGCTGATGTGGCTTGAGGACGAGAATTGCTTGCCAAAGAGATTGGTGGTCCACTTTTGGAGAACATGATATCACTATCAAATTCATCAATGTTCTCAGAATCATCTTTATCTTGGTATGGCTTGCCTTTCCCCCTGGAAGACCCCGCCTTCTGTTGTCGTGATATATCCGAATTCCTTGGCCTATGATTGTTGGGGCTCGCACTACATACCAAAGACACCCTCATTGGCCCCAACATAGGTGATGTGCCCATGAAACATGCTCCTGGAGGGATTCTGCAATCTCCATGATGTACAGATAAGGTTCCTCTGCCTGAGACCCCTGGCCAACAAAATCACCGTACATTAGTTATTGCTTTAGAAGAAACTTGTGAATTAGGAGGGAATGGGCAACTTAAAATGGGACTGACTGCATTAATAACAAAATAAACTAATAATGCATGACTAACAAGAACACTTTTTGATCTAACCGTCTTGTAAAGACAAAGACCACTTGAATGATGCATAAAACCTTACAGAAGCCTTCAAGAAAAAATAAAGGCCATCAGAGGGAGAACGAAATGAACTATTAGGAGTGTACATATGAAAGCAAAGTGTTAAACAGGCCCACATTCACTTTTAGTCTAGAATGAAAGTTGGGTCTTTGTGCATAGCTCGATTTGAAAACATGATAAGATGCTTAAAGGGTATGAGCTATTAGGCCTTGTTTAGTTCGCGCAACTTGGGTTGCAACTTTACTGTAGCAATTGTAAATCGAAGATTAGGAGAACTAAACACGATCTAATTATAAAACTAATTACACGGATGGACGGGAAATCGCGAGACGAATCTATTAAGCCTAATTAATCCGTCATTAGAGATTGTTTACTGTAGCACGACGTTGTCTAATCATGGCCAAATTAGGCTCATTAGATTCGTCTCGCAAAGTTAGGGGGGTTATGGAATGGGTTTTGTCATTAACTCACGTTTAATACTCCATACATGTAAGATTCCCTTTTATGAATAGTGAAGTTGGATGAATAGTGAAGTTTGTTGTGGGAACTAAACAAGGCCTTAATGTGGCCTCTCTGTGCATCTGCAAGGTACGTACAGTGCTACATCACAAGTGGAGGTGGGCAGCATACAGTAAGAGTAGCCCTGTGCAATTTTATGGATCAGCTAACAAACTACAGCCCGGCCGCCCTTTTTATTTTGTGCCATCTGATCATGAATCAACGGCCCGGATCAACGGCGCAGCAGTTTGTTGAGGAAGGCAAGTGGCCTCCCTCTACATGATTCTTCTTTTGTCCCAATAACATCATGAAATTCACCTTTACTTTACTGTTTATGCATTAATTTTGATGGGTCACCTATTAAAGTCGAACAACGCAAAAGAGGGAGGTGTTTACATCATGTACGGAAAAGATGAAATGCCTGCACTGGACAACAATACCAAGAAATAGCAACCAACAGGAAGTCATAACGTAAACTTGGGAAATAAATGCGACCCATTTTGAACATTGGGATATCAAATCTGGTTGGCAGTCACCTATCGGACAATAACAAAAATTGACAATCTACAACATGTGCATCCGGGTAGCTAAGAAACTGCAGGGCGTCTAAATAGAAAAGATTCACTGATAAAGTAGATAGATATTCCGTGTAAAACTGTGGACGAAGCAAGAAGCGCACACACCATCTATTTGTGTATACACAATCCTGTTCATGGCATCTATAAATCCCAGATCAAATTAAAATCTAATTGGCTCCTACACTTACAGCGAGCTGCTATAGACTTTTGAGTTCACCATTGCGAGATCCGCACATACATCAGACAACGAATTGCTAATTTTGATACGAAAGCACATGAAGACCTATTACAGTTGGGGAATAAATCTCTACCCAGTTTCTTAGTTGATGAAGGCCATAGGGTACACTGCAGTAGAGCACGCTGCATTTCTATAGTTTGTCCATCGTCGACCCATCAGGAACCCAACTAATTCAGCCCCATTTGCTTCACAAGGATTTAAATCCCCATAGCAATCTGGTGGAATTCACTCGTTGCAACAGTTGCATTCTCCACATAGCCCCCGATTCCCCTTTACTAACTGGGTATGGATTACGTTTCCGTTTCATTTGACGAATCACCATTCTCACACGGTGCAATCTGGAGAACCCAGCATGTAGGAACCCACACCACATAGCAAACAGTCTCGAATATTAGGCTGCCCCCGTATGGCTCGCATTGCGCCCCTTGGTCGAGACAGGGGCGCGCGCGCCGCGGCGGGGGCATTTACTACGGCCGAACAGTGAAGCAGGACAAACGCGTCCAGCAACCAGGCGCGGGGGATTCCGCCGCGGGGGGACGGTGGAACCAAACCCTAGCCGTTCGAATTGGCGCGGCACGCGGGACGCATGGAACCGTGGGTAGCGAGACGAGAGGAGGGAGGGGAGGGGAGAGGGCGGGCAGCGTACCGCGGTGGTGGAGGAGGGCAGGGGCGGCGGCGGACATCCCTTCGTGGGGGTGGCCGCCCGGAGCGTCCCGGCCGACGACGGCGGCGTCGGTGAAGCGCCGGCCTGGGTCGGGGCAGAGCGATTTGGTGGTGGCAGGCCAGCCAGCTGATAAGCGGAAGAGAGAGAGAGCGGAGGGGAGTTGGGGGATTTTGGCGAGGGTTTTGGCCTGCGCGCGGTCGGAGGCCGAGCGGGAGGAGGGCGGGGACGTGGGCCGGCTCGTGTCACTCGTTCGCGGACCTCGTCGTCCGCGCGCCGCTGCCGCGACGGCGGCTGCTGCCGAGTGGAGAGAGAGGAGAACTGGGACTGAGATGCAATCCCCAGCACGATGGGCCACTGGAGTGGGCTTGTTTGGGACGGCGGAGATAAAACAGTTTGGGCCGCTTTTTCTAGCTTGCATCTGCATCGCCTTCAGCCCAACTAGATCTTGAACTTTAAGCCCAATTACTTCCCAGTGTTAGCATTTTCTGACCGCTTCATTTTTTTTTTCCTTCCAGAGTTCCAGTCCTCAAGGCTCCATGCTTCGTAGCATTTGTTATATCTCTATCTCTACTCCTACTTACTTATACTCCTATAAAGAACTTTTTGTCGTCGTTTTCTGTCCGTCGTAGGTCCTCTCCACTACGCGGTTTTCGTCCGGCCCCCGAGCGCTCCGTTTGAATTTCCGGTTTTCCCATCTCCTCGCGCGATCCGCGCCCATCTCCTCGCGCGATCCGCGGACTCTCGTCCTCTCTCGCATCCTCTATCGCATCGCCGCTCCGTCCTCTTCTGGTGGTCCTCCTCTCATGGTCCCTCGCCCTCGATCCTCCTCCCTTCGATCTCTCCCTCCCCCGCCGCCTCCCTCGCCCCGCGCCGATCTGATGGCTGCGACGCCGCCGCTTTCCAAACCTTCTCCCACACAGCTCCCTCTCCATCCACGAAATCTGACTCCTCCTGCAGCCGCCTCCCTCTCCATCTACGCCCAGCGTTCGCGACGGACGGATCCAAGTGAAGCGCCCGGCCGCCGCCTCCGTCTCCATATACACACCCTCGCCAAACTGCCACCAAGGAGGAACAACTAGATGGAGAAGGGTAGGTTGCCGTCTCATGGAAGGAAGCAGGCCACCGCCGCTCATCGCGTTGAGGGGATGCGGGCCACTGCCGAGCGATCTCATCTCCGCAGATCGAAGGGGCGCACCAGAATGTGTTGTGATTGCGCCGGCCGTCTGTTAGTCGCTGCCCCTCTCCTGTCCAATCTCGGACTTCTGGTAAGCTCGGCCATGATCCAATTTATCCGCCATGATCCAATTTATCATCTCAACCTACAGAGCGTGGCGGCAATAATTTTGATATGCAGAACACGACAATAGTTCCCGGTGACGAGGCAGGCTGCTGGTGCAGGCTGATGATGCAGACTGACAACAGAAGCCGGTGATTCCATATTTGTGGTGAGAGGCAGTGTAGCAATCCACATCTGTAGGATTCTGTCATGTCAATTTCGATTTCTATATCAAGGTAGTCTGCAATGAGTCCTGTCAATTTGCCCTCTTCCTATAATTCAGTCCTATAATTCAATTATTCCTGCATCTGGCCCGTCTATGTTGCATTTTTTGAACAATGCAGAGTAGCAGCTGCAGAGATACTGCTTGGATCATAAAGCAGAGAAAAAAGAGGTATGGCGGATGCTTGGAATTCAAGTGACATTATCATAAAAATTAATTTCTCCTGAGTTTCATAAAGCCTAGGATTTGATTTGATTACTGGTTGCAGAGGTTAGCATCCTCCATGAGGCTGTGCACGCGATCAATGGTTCCACCATAGATGTTTAATTGATTATGGCATTTCCAGAAATTTCAGGAATTATGGCACCAGACACTCATTTTGAACTACTTCTAATTCCAGTGTGTACCAGTCAGGTTCCTATAACAAGCCTCTCCATTTGAGCCTCCCTTTAGGTGTCATTACCTAGAGTTAATGGGGTCAATTACTGGACCATCTATCTTTCTGGTCCTTCACCTAATTCTTCAAGTGCTTAATCATCTGAACAAATTAGCTTTACATATAGAGTTTATATATGCTTTGTTTCGATCCTTCCATTGTAATTTGCTAGACTGAAGTCAGGTTAGCCGTACGAAAAATACGACGCACTGAAACACCGTTAATTAGGGCCATCGGGGTAATCTAGATAACATAGTTTGCATCCTCAGTTGATTGATATGTTATTCCATCATGCGTCACACCACCCCTGACTAAGTTGTGCAATTAGCAGCATTACTATAGATTAGAAAACTACTTTCTGTTAACATAAAGTATATATATCAACTACTTTTATCTCTATTATATTTTTTGTCACCAGTAGATTAGGAAACAACTTTTATTGGGTAAAATAAAGTAGGTATCAACTACTTTTGGCTCTATTTGCTGATTCTTGCAATATCATTAACATTTGCTTTTATTTTGTTGTGGTTGAGCCACCAGCCACAAAAGCATTCCTGATGCATTTCTAAGAAACATTCAAGTTATTGGCAGCCACGGTAGGCCATGAACATTCAGGTCCTGGTTTCGTTTTTGGTTGCTATTTCCTTTAATTAATGCTGAGCC
>CM014270.1:74576498-74607712 GCA_004135705.1 Alloteropsis semialata | reverse complement strand
AAATAGAAAGGTTGAATCATACGTTGGATTGTTTAGAACCTAATCAATTTGATGTGGAGATTAGGTTGATCAACATAAATAGTGAAAAGGGGTTAGTTTAGTTTCATACAGTCTCTATTTTGCATTGTTGTTACACTTTATTTGATTTATATAAAAATTATTTAGGTTACAAATAGTCCTAATTGAAAACATCAAAATTTCCCAAAGCGGTTTCTCATTTTTTTTAAAAAAAACAAATAGGACACGAGCATGAGAATATGTGGAGTATTCATTTTGACACATGAACATTGGCGCGTAACGATAAAAACGACGTACTGGTTTAAAAGAAGCTTCCGTAATAAATCCGTTTCAGCCTCGTCCTCTGTAACTCATGATGGAGTCGTATCACACTGCAGGCATTGAGGCGAAGCAACTTGGTCAAGGCCTGATCAACTTGTTAGTTTTTCTGTACGGAATGAACGAATGACCCAACTTGATCAGCTTGACGAAGAGCCCTACCGACCCGGCCTCACAAGTGGGCCGCAGATGCAGCTCCCCATTCCATTCTGGCGCTGATCAGAAACGGCTGCGGCGCTGCGCTGCCGCGTTCCTCTCGCAACCGCATCATCAGTCAAACCAGACCATCCGATTAGAGCCACCCCCCGTCGTCAAAAGGAGCTGATCGAGGAAGCGCGTGTACACACGTGCTTCTTCTTTTGGTTGCTGCCTTTGTTGGTCCATCAAGCTGCGGTGGTATGGTAGCACATATATCGGACCCGGACTGTCTTACGGGAGAGAACGAGACGATAGCGAGTCAGAAATGGCAAGCACCCTGCAGCTGATGCAGGCCATTGCACTGGTCGTGTTGCTATCGCGTCTGGCGCCGGTGACACCGACCTCGTCTCAGCGGCAGCAGCAGGCACAGGTGATGCCTCTCGCGCGGCCGGGATGCCGCGACAGGTGCGGCAACATCACCGTCCCCTACCCATTTGGCATCGGCGCCGGGTGCTACCGCGACGACGGCCAGGTCCAGGGCTTCCAGCTCCTCTGCGACGACACCCGCTCCCCTCCCCGCCTCACCATACAAGGCTACGGTTACCAGCTCGCCGACCTGTCCCTCGCCGCCGGCGAGGCTCGGGTCTACCTCAACGCGACGCGCATGTGCTACAACGCCAAGGGAGGCTTCATCGACGGCAGCAAGACCAACGGGCTCATGGCCCTCGGCACCAGCCCGTACCTCGTGTCATCGGGCAAGAACCGCCTCGTCGCGATCGGCTGCCCCAACCTCGGCTACTTCGTCGACGACAGGGAGTTCTTCGTCAGCGGCTGCACGTCCGTGTGCCGGCCGTCGCAGTACACCATCCCCGGGCAGGGGTCGTCGTGCACCGGCGTGGGGTGCTGCCAGAGCGAGATACCGCCCGGCGTGAGCTACTACCAGCCCAACACTCTCAACTTGCAGCAGGGGAACCTCGACCCGGCCTTCTACCAGAACGTCGTTCTCACCACGTGCCACTACGTGTTCCTGGTGGAGACCGCGTGGTTCAGCTACAGCGACCGCGCCTTCTTCAACCGGACCGACAACTTCGCCGTGCCCGTCGTGCTCGACTGGGCCGTCCGGAACGTCGGCAACTGCAGCGCCGCCAGGCGCAACACGACGGACTACGCCTGCCGGAGCGCGCACAGCGGCTGCCTCGACTCCGCCAACGGCGCCGGCTACCGGTGCAACTGTTCCAAGGGGTACGAGGGGAACCCCTACCTCCACGGTGGATGCACAGGTACACATCTTAGGCGAATGTGTGCTTCACTCTTTCCTCTGTACCATTAACAGTTTGCTTTACCTTAATGTGGCTTTCCTTTTGCAAACGGATCGGAAGACATCAATGAGTGCAAGCGCGAAAAAGAATATCCATGCTACGGAGTCTGCACAAATACGCAGGGAGGCTACAACTGCAAATGCCGTCCGGGAACCACTGGGGATCCCTCCAAGCAGAACGGTTGCCGGCCCAAGGACAAGTTCACGCTAGCTCTCAAAGTGGTTACAGGTACACAAATCATCATCCTGTGATTACATGAATATGCTCGGTAATCTTTTCGATTTCTTGTCGGGATACTGATGGGTGAATACGCCACATTCAGGAGTTAGCATTGTAGTGTTCTTGTCAGTGTTTACGTGCTTCTGCCTCTACCTGGGGCTCCAGAAGAGGAAGCTCATCAGAACGAAACAGAGGTTCTTCGAGCAGAACGGGGGTGTGATCCTACAGCAGCAGATGCGCTCCTACAGTAGCGTCGGCGCCGGCTCCAGCGCCGGAGCAGGTGGGTTCCAGATATTCTCCAAGGAAGAGCTCGAGAAGGCGACCAACAACTTCGCCGCTGGCCGTATTCTCGGCCGCGGCGGACACGGCATCGTGTACAAGGGTGTGCTCGAGGACAAGACGGTGGTGGCCATTAAGAAGTCGAAGATGATGGAGGAGGCCCAGACCAAGGAGTTTGCAAGGGAGATGTTCATCCTCTCCCAGATCAACCACAGGAACGTCGTGAAGCTGCTTGGCTGCTGCCTCGAAGTGGAAGTGCCAATGCTGGTCTACGAGTTCGTCTCCAACGGCACTCTCTACCATTATGTCCACGACAAGGATCTCAAGGCTGACATAACCTTTGACACCCGTCTCCGGATAGCGGCAGAGTCCGCCGAGGCGCTTGCCTACATGCACTCATCGGCTTCGCCCCCGATCCTCCACGGAGACGTCAAGACGGCGAACATTCTGCTCGATGACAAGCTCACCGCAAAAGTTTCAGATTTCGGGGCATCAAAACTTGCACCCACTGACGAGGCGGAGATTGCAACATTGGTGCAGGGGACTTGCGGATACCTGGACCCTGAGTACCTTATGACATGCCAGCTAACGGACAAGAGCGACGTGTACAGCTTTGGCGTCGTTCTGCTGGAGCTTCTGACCAGGAAGAAAGCACTCTATTTTGATGGGCCAGAGGAAGATAGGAGCCTTGTGTCATGCTTTATGACAGCAGTGAAGGCTGGACGGCATGAAGAGCTTCTTGACAGCCAGGTGAGGAACGAGATAAGAGCCGAGGCACTCGAAGAAATTACTCACCTCGTGATGCGATGCCTGAGCATGAGCGGGGAGGAACGGCCGACGATGAAGGAGGCTGCTGACAAGCTGGAGAGGCTGAGGAGATACCAGCAGCACCCGTGGGCTAAGGCTGATGGCAATCCGGAGGAGAGGCAGACCTTGCTTCCCATGGAACAAAGGGATCTTCCTTTAATGTTCAGCCAGCAAGATGTCCTTGATCTTGAAGAGGGCAGCACATATACTTATAGTATGTAGTAGATCATAATATTTGTACCATTCTTTTAGCACATCAACTCTTTCGGATGTAATGTTTCAAAAAAAAAACTCTTTCGGATGTAATAATAAGTAAGGTGTGCACATTTGAACAAAATGAAAGTCAGTTAAAAGAGTTTGCAAGGGAGAAATTAACTCTTCCTGAAATGGATCTCAACTTGTGAGATGGAACAAAAGAGATTTAAAAAAATGTTTATGTTGACTGCAAGATCCCAGGAAACTCCAGGACTGACAAAAAAAAACCCATTGATATACTATAATATACTTTCTCAAAACAACAGTGTCTGTGCCAACCTCATATACTCTTCATCATTTTCTTTACGAAAAAGGGAAAACTAATTAAAAACCTTGGTAAAACTGAATGCAGATCTCTTGGGTAAATATTGGGCAAAACATCATGATTTAACAAGAGTTTGAGCCATTGTTACAAGTATATGAAGAACCAGAAACTGTACAAACCAATGTTAACTAGTATTTATTTATTCACAATCGAATGAATGAACTGCTTAACTTGATTTATAGTTAATCTAGAAAAACTAAATTGACATGATGAAGTACAAACATTGTACCTTTTATTTGGATCTGGTGCCTCTAGTGCTTTCTTGCCAGATGCCCAGTTCACAGCTTCCTTATAGAGGAATAGGCCTCCCAGTGCAGGTCATAGCATTCAGCATCCCATGCTAAACCCTTAACCATCCCATCCTTTTTCCGCCGATCCCAATGGGAAGGGTCACTCTTCTGCACATTAGGGAGTAAAATGTGTGTCAATTTAAGAAGCAAATAACTTCAGAATATAATATCATTTCAGGATTTCAGCTTCCTGAGCCTTTTGATTGCAGCTTTGGCCTGTGTGGATGGTTCAGAACATCATTCAATCTATTCGGAAATGATAAATTGTGCGCAATGAATAGCTCCATAACATAGCTATTGCCACTTGAATTTGTGAACTTACAAAACTATCAAGTGCTTGAAGAAGAGACAACTCTCCATAGGTTGAGATGATATACTTAGACATCACTCGGTTGCGGCAATCATGCCCCTCAGATTGCCTGGTGACAGATACATATAAACGGAGGCCATAAGTAACAACATATATACATAATTGTCAATTTTATGCAGTTTATATTATGGACACATCAAACATTTCGTCTAAATCATACTGTATCAAACAGATGAATTGCCCAAGTAAAGTCTGAATGTTTAGTGGTTTCTACCTGGATCCGTCATTGGAAACGTTAATCTGTACTGGTGCACATCCATACTTTATTGCCTTCATCTGCCCACAAAGAGACTTTACTAAGAGGCAAAACAGTTGGATGGAAAGTAATCACAATAGATAGTAATTTGGTGTGCCCTCCTCAAACATAATTAATGTAAATTATGATATTGCTAAGATCAACACAACTTAACAGAAACAAATTATCAGCAAGGTCTGTTAAAAAAATGTGTGTATATACAACAGCACACCAAATAAAATAACTATATCAAATGAAAATTGCAGTCTTTATTTGTATCTGAGAGGAAAATGATGTCTACTAAAGACATTGTTTTAACTTTTTGTCAAAAAAAAAATACGCACACATGTTGTTTCCTCGCATAAACAATAATGAAAAAACTAAGGTGTACATCCCTGCTCTATTTTGGGGGTGGGGTGCTTTAGTCAGTAGATAGTATGTTTGTAACTGATGCATTACAAGACATGCAAAAGGACACTTAGTTTTCTGACGAAATAACGAATAAACTCTAAGGACTTGTTGATCAGGGTGCTCAGCAGTCATTCCGTCTCACTAGCATGTGAAAAATTATTTGCACCAGTTCTGGCCACCATCAAATCAAAGGACACTTAGTTTTCTTAGTTACAAGCACCCTTATACATTGAGCCTTAGTTTGATAAGAAGAAACAGAAAAAGGCTGGTCTCATATACCGCTATTTGAAGTGATGGGTCTTCAAAGGAAGAGCAAAGAATGATATCGGAGCCCGCATATATTAAATGTGCAAGTGTCTCATCGTATTCCTCAACGAATGCTATGTTGTCGTCCAGATTGATAAACTGAACAAATGATAAAGAAATGCAATTGCATTAAACACACGGTATGCCATGAACATGGAACGCTTAAACAAGTTTCGTTTAACAAGGAATAGCGATGCTTTTACCTCTTCCTGTAATGCCCTCACAGTTGAGTCCAATACAGACTCTAACTTTTCCATGAAGATGACCTGTACAGAATAAAATCTTGCAACTGTGTTACGGTGTTAGAAATGAAATTGACTGTTTAAGTTGAAAGGAAAGGTAAGTAATAACTACAGGAACCTGAGCACTTCCACGCAGAGCAACATGAACTGCTTCCTTGAGATGATGAATATCTGAATCACCATCGCAGATACATCCTACCTGACAAATGGCACTTAGCTTATGATATACTCAGTGTAGTAATTAAACAAACAGAATTTCTATGTTCAAAACAATGGGGTACGTACGATAATGGACGAATCACCGGGGAACCCAAGTCGTCGCTTAAGTGCTTTTCTGCAAATGGACTTCCCCTCAATATCATTGGCAGAATACCGCCGAGGAAGATAGATGTCTTTGGATGGATCCCAAAGTTCACCATCCAATCCATGAGAAGAAACCAATATCTTCTCCCTACAAGGAAATTAAGTGTCTCAGAAAATCTCAGCAAAGCAATTGCCAATTGTGGCCAGCATTTTCGTAGGCCCTGCAGAAGAAAAAAGTTATGGAAATATAAACAAAAAACAAATAATTACTTATGTGTAGTTAATGTTGCTTCCAACCCATGTCCCGAACCCCGGATAAGAACATCTCTTGAATGGGTTGAGGACATTAAAACAACTTTATTCGAGTAAACAATTCCTCCCTGCGCATGTATATATAAGCAGAAGTTAATGGAAATATATAAATTTGATTGGGTACACCAAGGGCATTTGAATTTTGAAACAATTTACTTCTATCTGGAATTTATTTAAATTTATATTCAAGGAAAATCTGCACATGTTTCAACAAGTTTATAACAGAAACAGAATTTCCCTCGTTACTATAGTTTGTGTCCGAAGAGTAAACAGAATTTTAGATACACATAGTTCAATGTGTAACATATTACATATGTCGAAGCATTTAATTACTCAATTTTTAAAAAAGTACTCACCTTGAGAATATTAACAAGATGTGTCTTATTAGGATCTTGTAGACGATCGGCACGATGAAGCTTATGAGGATCAAGCCCACACATTTCCAGCTTATTTGGCTCCTCTAGGCACTAGCGGAAATTGCATGAAACAACAATATTTAAGAAAAATATGAAACCATTTGTACATACAAATATTTGTCCTACTGAGCCCTCAAAAATGGCTCGAGATATGTCCAAAGGATGTTCATGTTCCCATTAGTAGAAAACAGTAGGCGGTTTGAATATTAAAAGTTTGCAACAATCTACAGGAATGCTGATGATGGTTACAGTGTGTTGGTGACCATTAAACAATTGGAAAAGTTATACAGGATATTTACTTGGGAATTCAAGTCTTGGCATGTCAGTAATATCCGAGTGTTCCCAAGCCCCTGAAAGCATAAAAAAACTACATAAGGACTTCAATAAGAAAATGCTAAATTACAAACGTAACATTCAATATTGATTCTCATATAGTCATATACATTTGTAATGTTTAATACATGCTGTAAACTCACAGTTTGGAATCAAAGTGGGAGTTTGACAATCAGGAAAAGGCATATGCCAAACTAAACTCCTGTTGAAAATGAGAACATTCATGTGGTAGCTCATGTGGAATGGGATCAGAGCTTCATTTAAAGGGGTATATTGCTTGCCAGGTTTAAAGAGTTGCACACCATATGGACAAAGTGACAATGCAGATCAGGTAGAGTTGCACACCATATGGACAAAGTGACAATGCAGATCAGGTATTATTCTTTGAGAATGTGTTGACACACCTGGCTTGGATGTTTGACCTATAAACTATAGGCCTTTCTGATAAATCTGGGAAGTACACCTTCGATCTACCAAAGCACTTTAATTTATTTGTATTAAAACATCATCCACATATTTTATCTTCTGTTTCCAGAATGAGATATTTTCCATTGGCTACAATAGGATAAAATCCTATCAGAAAATATTATCATGCATTTAACATGAAGAAGCGAGGAAGAACATAGGATGCTATTAGAAGAAATAATTTGTGAGCTATTATCATACCATCAAAAAGCACACAGAAATGTCACAATTGAGAAGGCAGTGTCTTTGAGAGAGACGAGCATATAATCAGTAATAAATAACCTTAAGAACTGACCTGGTCAGCAAATATATCCCAGAAAAGCGGTGCCACTATAGCAGTTTCCCAGTTATGTATGTGTAAAATATCTGGCTTCTTTCCAGATTTTACAATATAATCCAACGATGCACGGGAAAAATAGGAAAATCTGAAGAGCAAAAAAGCAGTAAGAACATATTAGTTTGTATGCCACGTGCAAAATAGAAAAAGCATGCACAATTGTGTCATGATTTGATCCTCCAATAAAAAGCTACAGCTTATATTCTAAAATGCTAAAATAATTAACAGTTAGAAAATCTAATCAGTTCAAAATCAGGTCCTTGTGCATGTTATAGTCATACAAGTTTTTCAATACCCTAGTATAGCACTACATACCGCTCAAAGTCATCTGGGTAGCCACGTAACATATCACGATCGAAATAGGAGAGCTGGATTGGTTCTATGAGTATAAGACCAACACCACTTGATGTACTGCAATAAAGAAGAAAAATTAGGAGGAGAATACCTCTAGGACTACAGAAAGACGGAAGCATGCAGGAACAATATAATCAGAATGTAATGTATATCATCTAAAATAGGACAAGAGAAATATAAAGGGCTTGTTAGGCCTCTTTGTGTACTAGGAGTATTTGTTTACCCAGTCCATATTCTGTTTTTATGCCAAACACCACCAAAATAAGATTCATATTCTGCCTCAGCTTTCCTCAGACCATGAATTCCATCCATGTTCATGCTGGTGTACCTATTTTGTGCCATACCAATGCAATGAGCATGATAGCTTTGCTTGCAATAATCAAGATGTAAATGTGGCACAAGCCAAAGCAATGGATATCATATTAAACTTCAAATATGAAGCACATGACATCAGTAACCAAAAAAGAAAGAGAGGGAAAATTGAGAACAATAGACCAATACAACAATACTACAAACTATAATTTATTTCAAAAAGGAAGTGAGCCTAGCTGGTTGAGGGTGTAGATGTACGCCTAGGCCACCCAAGTTGGGGTCTGTTAAGGTGAAGTAGGGTGCCTATTTTACTTCTTAAATTAAACCTGCATAGTTCCTCCTAGGTCGGTCTAGACCTTTTACAGTTCATTTCAAAATGTTTGGTTAAGTAATGGAATCATTTGGGACATGTTGTCCCCAATGGTACAAATGGTAGTTATGAATCATAGACGGTAATCAGAACTAAAAGCTAACTGCTAAATTCTAATTTTCAGAAGAATGCCAGGTTTACAGCATACATATAGGAAGGGGGAAAAAACCATGTCATCTGGATATTGATGTCCACATATCATCATATTGTTTTACTTCTACACAACAATGATTTGTTACCTGGTGCAATTTATTAGAGTATTAGTACTGGGAAGCACAACTCAAGTCTACAGGTAAAATCTTAGAAGGTGTTATATAGCTGAACATTTTCAACGCTAAATCAACCCCAAGCAATTTTCACGTTCATATGACAAAATGGACTGTTACAACAAAAAAATCTTTGGTGTCGAGCTGATAAATAAAGCGTGAAATATTATTATTGTACCAAATGTTTGGTTGGGACAGAGAGATTACATACTTGGGCAGTATCACCTCCACCAAGTTACCCTTTCCTTGAACTGCACAAGATAAACCGGCAACATAGGCAGATAATGATCCACATGAGGCTATTGGGTCCAGTTCAGTGCAGATGTGCACAGCATGAAGAGGTTTCCTGCATGGAACATAGGCTGAAATTTAGCAGCAACAAATGTAATAACAAATACTCAAAATAAACAGGTCAATTGATTATTAAAAAAGAAAATGCAGTTTCATGATTACACTGGACGAAATATGAATCACAAGAATGTACGATGAGTTGCCATGTTGGGAAGCATCTTCAAGCTCATTCAGGTGGATGTCAAAGGATCCCAACATAGGCAGTTGTATAGTAGTTAGAAAAATTGAATGAAAGACAGTACGAGTTGCAGTTCGGACACACAGGTAAGAAGTAGCATACTCTATTGGTTTACGCAGAAAGACTCGCAGTTCGGACATCAGTTCAATATTTGCCTTGTGACGAATGTCAGAAAAAGTACTTTGTATTATGCTTCTATTATCGACAATTTTCTCTCTTAAATCAGATGCTTCCTGCAAGCTGATCATTCCAGAAATGACCATTGTATCTATTCGCAGGAGTAATTCACAGAACATTGATGATTGTACTGCTTCGAGAGGGACACCTGAAAGGGCTCCCGTGAGAAGATGAAATATGTAAAAGTAAAGAAAAATACATATGAAATGACGTTTGATATATGTGTTTTTACTTGACAGTTAAGAATGGAAAATGGGAGGTAAAATATCAGCTTAACACCCAGCAATGTATTGCCGAAGGTTGTACAGTTTCATAATCTGGATTCTGAACCGAATAGCTCCAGATTGAAAAATGAGAACAAACCTTGCATTTCCGTTTCTAGTACTTCTATTTCCTGAAGAAGCAATTTATTTTCATCTTGCAGCTTCTTCAGCTCCACCATGGCCAGAAGCCGCTGCTTGTTAAGGTACAGGATATCTGTGATAAACAAATTATTTTACCTAATTATCAGAAAACCACAAAGTGATATGAATCTAATTCAAAATTGTATTAACCTTGTGCCACAAGCTAAAACACGTTAGCCTCAAAGCTGTGCTTCTAGACATAAAACTACACTTGAACAATGGAAGGAAAGAGTAATTACTCTGCTGAGCCTGGCTGAAGAGCTCTCGAATGTCACCCTTACGTTGATCACTAGCCAACTTTGTTCCCTGGAACAGAAGTGACTCGTGACCCTTTCAATCCAGCAAAGCAGAACGATAGTACAAGATTTGAGCATTTATTTGTGTCCATCTGTTTTCATACCTTATCAATGCTTTCTTCGACGTCCAACCTACAGGTTCCCACAGCCCCAGCATAGACATACTCAGAAACATCAATCATAGGCTGCTCCAGCTCAAGCGGTACAAAATGGTAACAAAATCGAGATAGCGAGCACCCACCGCACGGTACTGGAGCTCCCGCGACGAGGCTTAGCGCGAGACTTACCGTCCCCCTTCCTGATAAATGTATGGAAGGACCGAACCAAATGAGGCGGGAGCGCACGGACACGCACAGAGGAACACGTGAACGCAAGGGCACGCAACAATTTTACGAGCATGACCGCACAAGCTCGTGCCGGACTGCTGGGCGCGGATTTGTACGCACCTGGAGTAGGAGCACCGGGTGAGAAGCGTGGGTCGAGCAGCGCGGGCGAAGAGAAGGCAATGTGCTCCAGCGAGCGTATGCAGGAGGCGGCGACGCCGGAATTGAGGAGCTGGTGGAGACGGCGGCGGGGCTCGCAACGCCGCTCCGACGACAAGGCGCGTCGTCTCCATGCCTGCCTGCTACGCGCGCACCTCTCGCCGCTCTCCTCCTACCTATGCCTATGCGCGTGGGCGTGGCACCTCCCGCCGATTCACCGGGCGAGATAGCACCATCTGCTTCTAGGTTTCGAGGGTGATCCTGGCGCCGATCGGTGCAGCCAAGCGGAGTTTTGCGGAGGAAGGAGGCGGAGTGGGGGGAGGAGGCGAGGAGCGCGTGGCGTTTGGCCTTTGGCGTCAGCGAGCGAGCGAGCGAGCGGTGGTGCGGGCCGCAGGTTTATCGCGGATTTGGGGATTAATCGGGCGGGATTAGATACCTCCCGCCGGCGGCGGCGGCGGCGGTGCGGGACTGTTCGGACCGAGCAGCGCACTACGGCCCAGTTACGGCGATGCCCGTGCGCTGGGCTGCTTCGTTCCTAATGTTTCCTTCCAGCCCAACAAGGGAGCAATTGGGACGGAGGCGGGCCTTTGAGAATTTGCGATGCATGTCTCCCGGCCCAATTTGGTAGCTGAAGCGGGCTGAGCTGAATTAGCGGCTTCTAACCATTTCTGCAGCTGCTGATATTGACCAGCTGCTAGCGTGCCTCCTTTTCTTCTGGTCATTTTTCCATGGTCAGAGTCTATAGCTAGCGGATGATCGCGCGGGTTCAGGAATTTGAGTCAGGGCGTGTTTAGTTGAGAAAGTTTGATGAAGTTTGGAAAGAAAGTTGCCATTGAGAAGCGTGTTCTGTGAGGGAGCACGGTTGTCAGTGGAAAGAAAGTTGTCAGTTGCCGGCAAAAGTTGCTAATCTAAACAGGGCCTGAGTCTCCACGGAAATACTGGAGAGGTCAATCACGAATGAAATGATGCCGTGTTGATTGATTCTCTCCTGTGTTGTTGGAACAAAATGATCGTGCGGGAATTGAATTTGGGACGCTACCTCAAGGTATATTCTGTTTGCATTCCCGTCAAGGCGGCCCAGTGGTCAAACTTGAACGGGCCGTCACGTAAAAGCCTCGTCCCTGACTATTCCAACGTCTCGTGCTCTCGGCTGTGCAATCCGTGCCATGGAGACTCCTCTCAAAATTTGTTCGCCGCAGTTTACAGAGAGTGCACTGCAGGTCTCACATGTACGTCCGCAGCGAGGCGTAGAAACTACAGTACAAATAAATCACCGCCCAAATGTCTGATCCACCCGATAAGCTAGCTGTCGATCGTGTTCGGAGAAATGTTTCTACAGAGGAATAGAGGATGGCGAAGGAGAATAGCGGCACGGCTACCAGCTTGAAAACAGAGGAAATCAGACATGTTACTAATAAAAAAAAAGGAAGAGAGAGCAAGATTGAATGAAGCTGAAAGTTATGTATATATAACTACAGGAAGATGCTAATCGATGACATTACCATTTGGGTGCTACACTGCTACCGCCTGACTAATAATTTAGAAGGCTTGCCGTTACGCGTCATCCGTGACATAGTAGCAACACCACCGCTCATCCAATTGACTGATTGAGCGTGCCCATGGCGCCCCCGTGCTCTCCAGGATCAGCACCACGTACGCGCTTGGATCATTCGCTTGGAGGCTAGAGAATGCACGTAATTAGTAAAATACATTGACCAGTTACTACCAGCTTAATTACCGCCCAAAATAAAACGTCGTCATCTGAGTATAACCAAGTGGCAAAAACAAGAGACTAGTATTGGGCATTCCTGCCTTGTGGAAGTGGATCACACTGACTTCTCCCGGCCCCGGAGTCTACGGACACGTATTTTTTTCGCTCCAGGAAGTAGAACTCTATTCGTGTCGACAGGTAGCCGGCGTCGATTCTAAACACGCCCGGTGACCAAGGCGCGGGGGGGCTCACCTCATCAGAAACAGATGACAGCGAGTTAATTTAAACATAAACGCTAGAGCGCGCCATGCATGAGAACACGCAACATACATGCCTGCACCAGTGTCGTCGTCAGCACGGGCAGACACAAACATCTCATTGGAGTTTGCTTCCATCAGGCGCAACGCAAACAGAGGACGATGCCAGCATTTCTTTCTCATAGCTAGCATTATTGACAAACAAAATTTAGTTAACCACCTCCCATTAGTGGCCCATAAAAAAAAACTCCTCTTTGGTGCGAGGTCTCTGTCACAGTCACAAATACTCGCACAGTCGCAGCACCTAGCCGGAAAAAAGATGGCATGGAGGGGCCGTCACACTCGTGGCCTACTGGCCTGGGCAATGCTAGCATTTGTCGTCTACGTAGAATATTTCCGTGCGTGTTTGGTCCACGCTCTGCCACAGCACTGTACACGGCGGCCACACAAAAATAGCTGCTGCTTGGTTGGGCCGTACGTCACAGTAAAAGATTTGATTTTCTACAGCTTTGGTTGTGGCGGGTGTGGCGCCGATTATGGGCGCCACAGCTTGTGGCGTAGCTAGCTGATGGTGTGGATTTCCGTGGCCTCAATCCAAGCAGGCCCGGATATTTTTTCGTGTTAGCATCAGCCTGTTCGGTTGGCTGGTGGCTGGTGCTGATTTGTTGTGAGACTGAAGTACTGCTGGCTGGCTGGTGGCTGGTGTCTGGTGCTGATTTGTTGTGAGACTGAAGTACTGCTGGCTGGTGGCTGATAAGCCAAGCGAACAGGCCGTGTTCGGTTGGAGGGACAAATTTTTTGTCCCTCCATTAAATGCTACTTTGACCACTAATTAGGGGTATTAAATAAAGTCAGTTTACAAAACTACCTCCACAACCCCTGGCAAATTCGCGAGACGAATCTAATGAGGCCTTTGACCGCACGATTAGAGGATGGTACTGTAGCATTACTGTAGCAAATCATGGATTAATTAGGCTCATTAGATTCGTCGCGCAAAGTTGCACTTATCTGTGAAAAGGTTTTGTAAATAAACTTCGTTTAGGGCTCTGTGCATGAAAAAATCGTCCCCAACTGCCGAACACGGCCAAAAGATGGCATGGAGGGGCCGTCACACTCGTGGCCTACTGGCCTGGCCTGGCCTGGCCTGGGCAATGCTAGCATTCGTCGTCTAGAATATTCCGGAAGAGAGACCGGAGAGATGGATATTTTTTCGTGTTAGCATCCAACTAGAGGAATAGAAGATTTCATTTCATGTCAAATCAGCTCGCCAGCAAAGCCCGGCCCCACGGATTAGCTAGTCCCCATCAACTCGTCCATTTCCATCTGCTACCAATCACTAATCAAACGGCAATCATGCAGTGCACAAACCATGGTTCCTTTGATCCTTTCGCCGTCCATAAAAAAATATAGCATGCGTCGTTCTCGGTGACATCACCCCCTGGACTATGAGTGGCGGCGCCACTGGATCGATCAGCTGGCCGGTCCTGATGGTGTGATGGGAATTCCGTCTTGAGATTCCAGAACTGTGTACGCCGGCGCAAAGAATATACGCGAGCCGGACGAGGAATCGGAGAAAGGTCGCTGGTGCAGTAGGCGGCGGGCCTGTACTAGGCTGTAGCCAAGTGGCGCACGCGCACATCCGGTTCCCAAAGCGTCGAGTCCAATGCAATGATGATCGCATCCGGGAGTCGTCGACGACGCCTTTCGATTCGGGGGCCGGGCCGGGGTCGATCGGAACGGCCGGGTGCTGCCGCGGTCTCCGTCTACTGGTCGTGTATCCGCCGTCCAGATGGGTGGCAGGGTGGGCGCCGCGCCGGCCCCGGCGGATCGGAGCCGGAGCGCAACGTTTCTGGCGTTTGCGCCTGACTCGCGGCTCCGAACGTTGTTCCTCCCCCGTTCGGCCGTTCCTGCTCAAGATCGACGGGATTCGCGCCTGCACAGCGTACGGTGCTGCCCGCTGCCGCGTACGTGTATACCAGTGCTGTAACTTCCAGAACGGAGGACTATACTGCATGTCCCGTCCGTATTCTGATGCACATACAGCCATACACTGATACACGTGGCATAAGTGAGCCGTGCATGCATGTCATGCATGAGGTCACGGTACATTCGGTGCCGTGCTGATCGTGATTTTTGTTGCCGTGTTCGGATGAGGTGATAAAAAAATTGATCCTTACTTCGACCACTAATTAGGGATATTAAATAAAGCCAGTTTACAAAACTACCTCCACAACCCCTGGCAAATTCGCGAGACGAATCTAATGAGGGCTTTGACCGCACGATTAGAGAATGTTTACTGTAGCATTACTGTAGCAAATCATGGATTAATTAGGCTCGTTAGATTCGTCGCGCAAAGTTACACTCATCTGTGGCTGGGTTTTGTAAATAGACTTCATTTAGTACTTCATGCATGCAAGATTCTTTGGGGAAAAAAAAAAGTTGTCCTGGATCTGCCGAACGCCCAGTTTTCAGGCTGCCTGCATGTCTGTATGGGCTGTACTGTAGATAACAACAAAACAAATGGTATAACGGCAGATTTGGCGGCGCGTAGACGCTCACGAGGCAGAAGACCCAACAATTCCCGTGGATTTTAGTGGTTCGATGATACTCGCGAGAAACGCCGAGCGCCACAGCAGAACGACAGCACGGCGTTTTCAGTTTCATAGAAGTCATCGACATGCGTCTCCGCGAGCTCTGGACACAGCCAAAATGCATGCACTGCAGATGCAGGCTTTGCTCCCGCCTCTGAACCGCCGGTCATGCAAATGCAATGCAATGCAAAGCAGAACTTCTCATCAACCTCGCCCCAAATAATGCGGCGTCTGTTTACGCGATCGATCAAAGGGTTAGCATCAGGGTTTATCAGTTTATTGTGAGCTTCAAAGAACAGAAGCAACTGCCCCCCTTTCTTGCTAATTTGCTATAGAAAAAGAGAGCAAAATGGAAGAAGATAACAGATACTGATGGAGACCATGCATGTCCCCACCATTCAGATGCTGCCACAGTACGGTCGGGCGTCCTCGTCACCCTCCAGGCTCCAGAGAGGCCACGTTGCATTGCACGCCCCCAATAATTCACTGTGATATCTTGGAGATGGACAGCAGATGGCCGGTATACAACCAAATCAGCGTACACCATTCAGTTCAATGGGGCTTTCTGCACTTTCAACTCCAGGGCGATCTGGCGGGCTCGGGCAGAGGGGAAACACAAGCTTTTTGCATGACTGTTAGTGCAGGAAAAGATTCTCACGGCTGATAAGTTGACAGCTAGGGAATTGGCCATGTAATCCGATGTGTCCAGTGCCAAATCGAACAGAGCTGTAAAAGGTACAGCCACACAATGTTTAGTTGGTGGCCGAAAAAATTTGCAGGGTATTAAATGCATCTTTGACCACTAATTAAGGGTATTAAATAATGTCAGTTTACAAAACTATCTCCACAACCTCTGGTAAATTTGCGAGACGAATCTAATGAGGCCTTTGACCGCATGATTAGAGGATGATTACTGTAGCATTACTGTAGCAAATCATGGATTAATTAGGCTCATTAGATTCGTCTCGAAAGTTACGCTCATCTGTGAAGAGGTTTTGCAAATAGACTTCATTTAGTATTCCATGCAAGAAAGATTTCTTTTTGCAAATTTTTTCGGTCTCTGCAGGTTGCTGCAGGTTTCTCTCGCCTCCCACGGTTCGAATAGTCTGCAGAGTTCGACGTGAGGAATCTTTTCGTTCTGTTCGGTAGCTGCAGCGTGTAAATCGATTTGAGTTTCTTCTCTCTTCCCACGGTTCGTTTGTCATGCACACTAGAGGTGCCCTTATGTGATCAGGAACTGGAGACCGCCACGCATCTTTGTCTCCACTGCGTCTACACCCAGGAGGTCTGGACTCTCATTGCTCAGTGGTCAGGGGGCCTCATCCAGGTGCCGCAGCGGAACACTCCTTTGGAGGTTGGAGCTGTGGTGGAACAGCATGACGAAAGGACATGCCAAGGAACAGGGTCGACGTGTGGCTGCCCTGCTTATCTACACGGTCTGGAACGTGGGGAAGGAAAGGAATATACGTATCTTCTCTCTAGTCCGATTGCAGTGTTTGCCCAGATTAAGGATGAAATGCGTACCAGAGCAGTGGCCTGCGGAGAGCTTCAGGAGCCAGCTGTTTCTTAGATGATTACTAAGCCTAGAGTGATTGTGTATTTTCATTGTTATGTAATATCAACCTATGTAAATATTCGCATGCTTCTTCTTCTTAAATGACATAGCAGTGCTCCTGCTTTACTTTAAAAAAAAATTCACTGTCTTCTGGGGCCCACCTGCCATGCTGTCACTTGTCTGGTAGCGGCCGTGCATCTCCATTAACCTAATCCAAAACCGCCCAGCAGCCGCAAACCGCCTCTCTCTCTCCTAATCTAAACCTTTCCGGCGATCATCACATATTCTAGTATTAATTAAAGAAATCCGGACTATATTTATTCCGTAAGAAAAAAATTGAAGAATCCTTTTTTCGATAGGGGAAAAATGCAGAATCGCTAGATTGGGCAAGCCATTCATCATCTGAGGGAGCACGCATCTGGAATCAAAGATTCTTTGGGTCAAATTTAATTGGCAATTAAATCGTTGATTAGCCTAACCCTGCCCCTAATCACTGAGGTACGATTTTGATCCAGGCAAAACCGAATGCGTGAGAGTTGCTAGCTAGCAGCCAAAAGAGGCAGCGTGGAATATTCGGTTCCTCCCGGACCCGGCCCCCACCTGAACCCAACGCTGCTGCTGCTGCGGCATTAAATAGGGCGTCCTCGCCGCCCGGCAGGTGGAGACCAGGGACCAGCACACAACGCCCCGCCACCAGCGCCGAACCCACTCCAACCAACAGACCCCCACCACCAGCAGCGGGAGCATGAGCGGCGGCGAGGAGGCGCTGAGGCGGGAGTACGTCATCGGCGACGAGATCGGCCGCGGCCGCTTCGGCACGGTCCGCCGCTGCTACGCCGCCGCCACGGGGGCGCCCTTCGCGCTCAAGTCCACGCCCAAGGCGCCGCTGCGGGAGCTGGAGGCGGACCCGCTCGACCTCGCGCTCGCGGAGCAGGAGCCCAAGGTGCACCTCCTCGTGTCCGCGGCCCCGCCCGCGAGCCGCCACGTCGTCGCGCTCCACGCCGCCTTCGAGGACGCCGACGCCGTCCACCTCGTGCTCGACCTCTGCGCGGGAGGGGACCTCTTCGCCCTCGTCTCCGCGCGCGGCCCGCTCCCGGAGCCCGAGGCGGCCGACCTCGTGGCCCAGCTCGCCGACGCGCTCGCGGGCTGCCACCGCCGCGGGGTCGCGCACCGCGACGTCAAGCCGGACAACCTCTTCTTCGACGCCAGCGGCGCGCTCAAGCTCGGCGACTTCGGCTCCGCGGGGTGGTTCGGGGACGGCCGCCCCATGACGGGGCTCGTCGGGACGCCCTACTACGTGGCGCCCGAGGTGGTGGCAGGGAGGGAGTACAACGAGAAGGTGGACGTGTGGAGCGCCGGGGTGGTGCTCTACTTGATGCTCTCCGGGACCGTGCCCTTCTACGGCGCCAACGCGGGGGAGATCTTCGAGGCCGTGCTCCGCGGCAACCTGCGCTTCCCGCCGCGCGCCTTCGCGGGGGTCTCGCCGGAGGCCAAGGACCTCATGCGCCGCATGCTCTGCAAGGACGTCTCCCGCCGGTTCTCCGCCGAGCAAGTCCTAAGTAAGAAGACCAACCCTTGTCCTTACGACTCCATTGCTCCCTCGAACACCACATGCAGATCTGGTCGCTCGAAATGTCAGTTCGCTGATGTTTGACGTGGTGTGTTCTTCTACCTGCAGGGCACCCATGGATAGTGACCCGCGGTGGGAGTGTGGCGGCGGCGGACTGCTGCTGATTCAGATGCTCCGCTTCATCCATCTGCAGGGTAGATAATGGCGTTCGTCGAGGAGGAGAAGAACGACCTTTTGCAGTTAATTTTGCTTCGTTTCTGGCAATCGTCGATGGGCAGTAGTGCCGTAGTTTAGTTGGTTAGTGCTAGTAGCAGTAATCTACCATAGGCGAGCACTCATGAAGCAGGAATTTTGGGGTCTTCCTGAGTTTGTTAATGTTCGTCTTGTTAATTTGCTCTTCCTAGCCCATGTACATTCTTCTTCCTGCTGAAGAAGAGAGAACTAGACTTCTGGAGAAAATGGAACGAAAAAAATCGGAAAAAAAATTTCATGTACTCTTCAGTTGTGTGTTCCTTCCATTCCATTCCGTCAGCAAATTTCTGTGCTTCCTATATCTGAACCTTTGATGGATACCCTGCTCTGTGTTGAGACTTGAGAAGGCCACCATGTGTCGATGTCAGGAAGTTGATGTGTTGTGAATTCCCAAATGGTTTTTGGTATGCAGTTTGGACTATGCTGCAATGTTGTCTGTCTGTTGGTACCATCGATTCGATTTATGAAGATCATGCGGTGAGATTTCTCCTTGTTCTATTTCAGTACACTATAACTGTGCTGCACTGCCCTGTAATGTAAAGAAGGGATTGCATGGGCAGACTATGCATTTGCTGGTGATTTCAGCCGCCGAAGAAATCATTGCCCCACGTTCACAGGCTTGGAAATGAGACGGTGGTGACAGTGATCACATTCAGATATCAGCAGTTCTTCCCGTGATCCCAGATGCTGCTACCTCAAGCATGAACTGAATCCACAGGCTCCGCTTGCGCATGTCGCTTCTGAATTTGCTGCAACTTAACTTTAAATGGATGCCGATTAGCCTCGTACGCCCAACTTGACTAGTTGAGTCGAGACTACTACCCCCAGACTGAAAAAGATTCGCCGGTATACAACCAAATCAGCGTACACCATTCAGTTCAATGGGGCTTTCTGCACTTTCAACTCCAGGGCGATCTGGCGGGCTCGGGCAGAGGGGAAACACAAGCTTTTTGCATGGCTGTTAGTGCAGGAAAAGATTCTCACGGCTGATAAGTTGACGGCTAGGAATTGGCCATGTAATCCGATGTGTCCCTTATGTGATCAGGAACTGGAGACCGCCATGCATCTTTGTCTCCACTGCGTCTACACCCAGGAGGTCTGGACTCTCATTGCTCAGTGGTCAGGGGGCCTCATCCAGGTGCCGCAGCGGAACACTCCTTTGGAGCTGTGGTGGAACAGCATGACGAAAGGACATGCCAAGGAAGAGGGTCGACGTGTGGCTGCCCTGCTTATCTACACGGTCTGGAACGTGTGGAAGGAAAGGAATAGACGTATCTTTGATGGGATTCTCTCTAGTCCGATTGCAGTGTTTGCCCAGATTAAGGATGAAATGCGTACCAGAGCAGTGGCCTGCGGAGAGCTTCAGGAGCCAGCTGTTTCTTAGATGATTACTAAGCCTAGAGTGATTGTGTATTTTCATTGTTATGTAATATCAACCTATGTAAACATTCGCATGTTTCTTCTTCTTAAATGACATAGCAGTGCTCCTGCTTTACTTTCAAAAAAAAAAAAATACCGGCACAACATATCTCCAGTGAGGTTCTCTGCTTCATCCACTGCTAGTTTTGTTCTGTCCGTTCTTTCCCCCCGCTTCCCGGCTGCTGGAGGGCACAGCAGATACAGCACCACATTTGCCTGCTCGCAAAGCAACTGCTCTCCTCCGTCTGTAGCGGCAGCGGCGGCCAAGGAACACAGCCCTATCCCGTGAACACTGAGCACCTTTCCGATCTCGTTTCCATGATCGCGAAGCCAACAGCTGAAACCGAAACCATGTGAAGCGAAGCAAGTTGCTAGCAGTTGCTTGCAGAAAGTGTATCCAACAGTTACCACATCAAAGCCAACTGGCCTTCTGTCTGTGTGTGTTCCCGTTGCTGAAAAAGTTGTTGAGGACGGGGGAGGCAGGGGAAAGCAAGCTGGGTGGGTGGGTGGGCTGCCATCGGATCCGCCGTCACGTTCCTTCCGCCCTGGGCGCAACGCAAGCACGATTTCTGCTGCTGCTTGTATTTGATTTGAACTTTCAATTTCGATGGGGGACGCAAATACAAGCAGCTGGACTGAGGCAACTCAGCCACTAGCCACTGGTTCGTTTCTTTTCTGAAACCACCCATTCCTTTGTGCCAAAGTGTGCACATCACATGCCATTTTCGTGCAGCATGTCGTAGTCAACTTTAATGTCTGCTAACCGGAGTGCACACTGTTTATGGCCGTCCCCGCTTATCTTGACAGTCGGACATGGTATGAGAGTGTACATACACTGACTCATGATAAGTTCAGTTTCTTTCGATAAAGAGCGCAGGCAGCAGAACCGCCGCCGAAATGGAAATGTACAGGGCCCGCCTGATTGGGCTCCGTCGAGCCCATCAGTTGCTCAGCCCATCTACATCCAGGGTCAATGTCAAAGCACCTCTGGTCCAGCAACTAACTCGGGCTCTTGGAACAACTAGCTGGGCTCATTTATGGCCGTAGTCGACTTTAATGTCTGCTAACCGGAGTGCACACAGTTTATGGCCGTCACCGCTTCTCTTGACAGTCGGACATGGTATGAGTGTACATACACTGACTCGTGACAAGTTCAGTTTCTTTCGATAGAGCGCAGGCAGCAGAACCGCCGCCGAAATGTACAGGGGCCGCCTCCGTCGGGCCCATCAGTTGCTCAGCCCATCTACATCCAGGGTCAATGTCAAAGCACCTCTGGTCCAGCAACTAACTCGGGCTCTTGGAACAACTAGCTGGGCTCATTTATATTGGACCATCGGCGGAGCCCATTGGACATACGCATAGAGTAACCCTCGGCCCATCCGCCCAAGTTGGATCGTGGATCAAATGGGCCGAAACAGCCACTGAACCAAAATCATTTCTTCCCCTGCAGCATTATTCTCTGTTCCCCGTACAAAAATAACAAGTGCCACTCGTCCCAAATCACTATTTACAATTGTCTGTCAATCAATTGATAAAAGGTAATCACCTACGTTTAAAGGTTAACGCGTGCACACACCCCTCTTTCACTTTTGTAGCACCTACCAAGGCAGGCCTCAGCAGAAACGTCTCTTGCACCTTCATCATCATGGCATGAAATCGTATTCCCCACCTAATCCTCGTTTGAGCAGGCTAAGGGCAAGATGACAGGCATGTGCGTGTGGCTGTCTCTCTTCGCTGGCTCCGCTCTTCTCTTCCGGACCCCATCCATTCCAGCTCCGTTCAGCCACGCCAGCGGTGTGCTATGTGGTTGCTCCCCAACTCCAATAGCACATGCTGCTGGAATGCGACGCCGGGTCATCTAATATGACCAGGCATAAATTTCATATGTTTTCTGGATCCGACAAGGAGATACGTTCACGCAAAGGTCTTTCAGTTTGCTCTGAATGCCGCAACCTTTTCGCTCTTGAAAAATATTTATCTCGAACGCTTCAGTTTTGATTGTTTTTTTAGCTTCAACACTTTTTCTAGCTGTCCGTCCTATGATGATAGTGGGATCAGAGCTGAAAAAGGACTGATATTTTTTTAGCTACTGTCAGACAGGCCACATTGCCCTCCACATCACATTGATTATTCTCTAACCAGGCGAATACCTACTAATTTATTGGGTAATCGGTGGCCATTAGAATTGAGTAAAGGCTAGGCGGCTTCAGCTCCCACCGCTATTAGAAATACTACCCCACTACTGAATACCTGCACTCGAGTCTACCCAAAAAAGAAGAAGAAGAAGAAGTGATCTCTAGTGGAATCCGGAAAGGAGAGTACTAATTCTGTCCTGCTCTTCTTCTTTTTTTAAAAAAAATAAATGGATTGTGTGCTCTCTAGTTCAATGAAACGAGACGATGTGCTGTGTTTAGTACCTTAATGCAAACGTTGTACTCCTAATTGCGTCAGAAAGGCGCGCTTTAACGTAAACAAAACCTGCATTTGCTAAAGGGAGCGCAGCACCAACCCAACACCCCCACCTGAAAAAAGCACACGTCAATCAGGTACTCCCCAAAGCAGCCACCATAGGATTCTCATGATATCTTGGTGGTACATGGGCATAAATTCTGAGGATGGAGCAGCAAGAATGGCACAAAGGAACACAGAGATCAAAAGACGATGTGATGGGTGCGTCCATCGCAGCTGGGAATCGTATAGCCATTCACATTTGCATGCGTTTGAGGATTTGGTGGGCATGATATGCTGTTATTTGCAAAGCTCTCCTACGAGAGTAGATTGTTCACAGTGCACCAGTCAGATGTGCGTTCATGCTGGCAATCATTCAGGCTTTGGTCAGGAGGATCGCTGCATGCAGTCTGCAGATTCCTTTTGATGTCCCAATTCGCAGAGATGGAACCAAAGACAGACCGGAGGCTAGCTGCACATGCTAACCTTGGCCTGGTCCAAAATCCAGCATGGTCCCATGTTCTTGCAAGGGTGCAATGCAATGCAATCTCTGCTCTGTCTCTAGGCTCTAGAAGATGAGGCACTGGAGTGGTTGGCAAACCAGTCAGCTGACTGACCTCTTCTTCCTGCAAAGGACGCGAGCAACAGCAACTACTCATTTGCTAACAAGCTGACAGCGTCGCAACGTTGCCTGAAAAGATGCCATCGGCAAAGGGACATCGATCGTTGCATCCCATGGTGAACGATTCGATCTGAAGATCTGTACGTGTATTCTTGGCAGCGACGGTAGAATGCATAATAACCGCATAAGCGTACAATCTGTGCTGGTAACCACATACGATGCCTCTGATATCTGATGCCTGTGCGGCGACCGATTCAGAAGCGAATGTTTGTGCGTAAAGACGAGGAGGACGACCGCTGGGTGACCCCTCTCCACAAGTGCTGTGCGGACTCGATCCTTCTCCACAAGAGCAAAGCAAGCGTGGATTCCTCTGCTTTCTCAAGGCAATGGCACATCAGGCCAGCGGAGTGGCCATATGCTTTTGGTCATGATCTGACCTGACCTCGGAGCATGGCCACACTCCCAGCCAATTCACTTAATAAATGGACTAATGAACGTCCTGTCTGATCTGATTTATTGGTGGAAGTAACCACCATTTAATCCAGTCAAAAAACCAAACCATCGGCAGCTGAACGGCCTGATCAACAGGCAAGGTGAGCCATCGTCGTCGTTCTTTTTTAACCTGGTTTCCATCGCAAGCTCCACCGTCATGATTTTTCGACTTCCGGCTTCATCGTTTGGTCTCAGTAAAAGCATGTAACTGCTCATTTTCTAAACGAACCCTGCTGTATTAAAAAAAAAAAGAGCAGAGTCAGACGGCCAAAAATACAAGAAAGTTTTTAAAAAGGCTATGCACTACAGCAAAGCGAAAAAAAAAAGAAAAAGCAAATACTAGAAGCAACTGCTCCAAAATGGCGATGAGCGCACTGAGATTCTCGAGCAAGTTTCGAAGGACCAAGATTGAGAGGGATGGATGGAAGCACTAAGATTATACGCAGTTATAACGGACCAACCAACCATGTGAATAGTCAGGAGATCGAGAGATTCTACTTGGATATATGTAGCTGACTAGATGTTCTGGGATCAGCTTTGACAGCACTTGTGGACGGGTTGAGAAAAGGTGTTTTACTTATGCCGATTCTGTCCTTAATAATTTTCTGATGGCTACAGCATAGCCCCGGCATATTCTTAGCGTGCAGATGAGGTAAACCTCTCGTTCCAGCCCAGTCCCAAGTCCAAGCTCGAAAGGTAGTATGCGAGAGACGGGCATCTCGTAGACTCGCAGCGCCCCGGTCGCGCAGCAAATCTCGCGGGAGCCGTGGACAGGCACGCGACACGGGCGTTTTTCTCGTGGCCGTCAGCCGCCGCCGCCGCCGCCGCTGCGTGGCTGACCGCCCGCCGCCGGGCGACTCCGTTGTAAAAGGGCGGGCGGACAGGCACAGGCGAACATGGGGCCTGTTTTCCATAAGTTTTCCCTATTCATCACTATTTATCAAATGTTATGATACTAATTAAAAATATTAAACATGGATTAATGACAGATTAATTAGGCTTAATAGATTCGTCTCGCGATTTTCCGTCTATCTGTGTAATTAGTTTTGTAATTAGATTATGTTTAGTCCTTCTAATCTTCGAATTAGAATTGCTACAGTAAATTTCCTAAACTTATCTTGCTAAATTAAATAGGGCCTCAAGTGTTCGGAAAGCAAAGGGCGGGCGGGCAGGGCAGGCAGGCGCCTCCTTTCACGGGACGCAATAGCGACGGATCTGCTTGATCGTTGGAACCGGATGCCGCGGCGCGGACTCCTCTTTTGTAACGTTGCGCACCACACCAGCAGTATCAGCCACTAGCCAGACCAGCCAACCGAATTTTTTTTAATTTTTAATCCTTTTTAAACTGAAATATTAAAAAAAACCCCACCCGAACTGTATTTTCAAGAAATAACCCTTTTGGTCGCGCCACAAGCCGTGGCGCGACTGAAGAGGCAGTCGCGCCACAGCATGTGGCGCGACTGGCCTGCCACGTCGGCCGTCCCGTCCGCGGGCGGCCAGGTCGGCTGCTGATGTGGCCAGGCGAGTCGCGCCACATGACTTGGCGCGACTGAGTCGCGCCACATGACTTGGCGCGACTGAGTCGCGCCAAAGGCCGTGGCGCGACTCGTCTGTATACAGCTCCCGGGCCCTTTCTTCTCCCTCCTCCCTTTCTTTCTTCCCAAAAACCTAGCCGGAGCTCCTCCGTGGCCGCCGCCGCCTCCACCTGCTAGATCGGCCATTCCCACCACGGATTTAAGTGGAAAACGTGGGGAAAAGACTCCTAGAAGGTAACTCCTCCACTTTGACCATGTACATTATGTGGATTTGGTTGATTTCCTTAGTTTTGGATGAGGTTAGGTTTAGCTAGGGTTTGACATGATTTGATGGATTGAGGACGGATTTGGGATGGTTTAGTTGTACTAAGTGGTGGATTTGGTTGTTGGTAACGCCTGTCTATCGTATAGATTTTGTTGCATGTGATGATTTCGTTGACATAACCATGTGTAGATGTGGATGATATTAGAAAAGAACTAAGTTAGTTTAACTTGGTTTTTTGGACTTTCTATTAATGTACCTTGCTATAGAAATATAGAAGTTGATATCATGCTTATGTGTATATATTGAAGTTCATGGTTATGTGTATATGGAAATACGAAATATGTGAAGTATATATGTGAATTTTGTTTGATATATGGCAAATGTGTATATGAAATTGTGAAATATATGAAGTATATATGTGAAGTTCATGGTTATGTGTATATATTGAAGTTCATGGTTATGTGTATAAGGAAATGTGAATTATGTGAAGTATATATGTGAATTTTGTTTGATGGCAATGTGAAATCTTTTATGAGTTGAGATGGCAATGTTTATGACGTGAGATGTCAATGTGAAATCTTTTAGCGTTTGTATGTGAAGCAATGTTCTTATTCACCACATGAAATTCATTTTCGTTTATGTGATGAAGGTCAAAATGGCGCGGCACGCACAATATCCATTGCTTGAGATGGCGTACGACGAGCGACACCGCGGGAGGATACTTGAGGAGCGTATTGAGGTTAGTTTGTGACTTTGTATCGAGTTAATGAATTTGGTGGGTGGATGTAGTCCAACATGGGGTTTGATGATTTGTTTGCAGGTGCTGAATCCTCTACGTATCCGCACCCACAATCCTCTGGCGTGGGATGATAGGTACGCCCCATACCTTCGGCAAGCTGGCTTTCTTCCATTGGCGATGCTTGTGAAGGGTGGATTGCCGAAGATGGACAATGCGGCTCTTACCGCGCTAGTGGACCGATGGAGGCCTGAGACACACACATTCCACCTCCCTTGTGGTGAGATGACGGTGACACTTCAAGATGTTGCCATGCTTTTTGGTCTTCGCATAGACGGTCTAGCGGTCACTGGGACAATTGATCCTGCTGGTTGGCGAGATCGGGTGGAGATGTTGGTTGGTGTTCGTCCTGCGGATCCACCGGACGATCAAAAGGATAGGAAGACCACAGGAGTGAACTCCGCTTGGTTGGTGCAGCACTTTGGTACGCCCCCTCCTGCTGATGCTCCAGGTGGTGTTGTTGCTCGATATGCTAGGGCATGGCTATGGCACTTGGTGGCTGGGTTTTTATTTCCGGACTCGAGCGGGAACACCTTTTCTTGGATGTGGTTAGACATAATTGGGCAAGCTTGGGAGAACATCGCCACCTATAGTTGGGGTACTGCAGTTCTTGCATGGCTCTATCGCCAGATGTGTGATGCTTGCTGCCGCAAGGGTGCTAGTGCTAACATGGGGGGTTGTGCCTATCTTTTGCAACTGTGGATGTGGGAGCGGCTTCCGGTTGGTCGGCCGGAGCGGTATACATATGGGGTAAGATAAAATCTTTTGCTTCATTAAGTATGATATGAGATATTGTTAAATTGACATTATATTTGTCTTGTTGAAGCAATTACCAACTTATGGTGAAGAGCCTTTGGCCACTGTCGGTTATCTATGGCACAATATTCTCAATGTGCATGGAAACCCGGTGAGACGTTACACTGACTACAGCAACGCTCTGGACTGCCTCACTCCTGCACATGTAAGTTGTCTTTAGCACGTTCTTTGGTATTGAGGTTTATTTTCGTTGTCTGTTCTATTGTAATGGTTTTGGCATTGTTGGAAATTTATTTGATTCATGATACCTAGGTGAATTGGCGCCCTTATGATCGAGATGAGGTGCAAGCCATGGAGCTTAGTCCATATTGCATGATGAATCAAGATTATTGGCGCTCGGTTTGTCCCCTCATTTGCTTCTACATTGTGGAGTACCATATTCCAAGTAGAGTGATGAGGCAGTTTGGCTGTCTTCAACCTTACCCTCCAGAGTACATAAACACTAATCAAGAGCTTCATCGGTATGTTGTGTGTTTGTTGAGTTTATATTCTTGGAATCATGGTATGTTATATACTTGTATTTGATAAAGAATGTGTCTTGAATGTAGTATTGACCGTCGACGCGAGAGGGGTAGAAAGGATTGGGGCATGAAGCACCAAGGATATATTGACGCTTGGGATAGTCGTGGAGCCCACATTGTCATTGGAGGTCCACTTCACCGTGACCCCCCTTTTGAAAATTATTTGCAATGGTTGAGAGCGAACACAAGGCTTAAACTTAAGGTGGCTATGGATGCTGGTCCTGTCGAGGACCTACCTTCAGACCCAGAAGATGTGTTTGACCAGTATGACGAGATGACAAGACAGGCCACACAGACACAGCGGGGACCGGTGGAAGACTACATTGTAAGTTTGGTTGAATTGTTTGCTTATTTCATTAATGTAATTTGGTTTTGGCTACATTGTAAGTTTGGTTGAATTGTGATTAAATGGTTTAATTTTCACATGGCAATGATAGGGACAACAACTTGGTCGTTTTGCTAACGAGTCTCTCGTTGCATTGGGTGTGCCAATTGGGCACCCAGAAGAGGCGAGCAAGCTACGGGCCTTCGTACAGGTTAGCTGGTAAAGTGCTTTTATCTCTGATTTAGAGCCTACCAATTTAACCTTATTGTGATTTTAGAGATTCCATCGTGGGTGTCGAAAAATGGCCCGCAAGTTGAATTGCATGGCCCCACGAGAACAAGAAGCGGCTGGTGGTCCCTCAAGTTCTGGTATACGTTCAGCTCCATCCACTAGGGGTACTAGGGCCACCTCCACGAGTCCAGGTGCGGGCCTGGTTTCAAACTAGTACTGTTTGTGCATTTTTGGTTGTCATCATTGGTTTGTGATATAAAATGTATATTTGTTCATGCAGGGACTCTCACCATTCCCGGCCCTAGTAGGGATGTTGAGGAGGAGGAGGAGGAGGAGGAGGAGGAGGAGGAAAATAGGTCAAACTCAGAAGATGATGATCCTTCGTATGGTCAAGAAGAGATTGGTTCGTCACAGTTGCCTGATGCGCCATTTGATCCATCACAGGGCAGTCAGAGGCCTAGGAGGCGGGCACGACGGGATCACACAGATGTTGGGACCCCTAATGTGTTGCCTACCCATCCAGGACGCCAGCGTCGCAAGAAGAAGCCCTACACACCCAACCCCTCACGTCGCAAGTAGAGTTAGTGAAGTAAGATTATGTGATGGATATGTTTAGTGATGGACTCGTTATCTGATGGACTTGGGTCATGTGAAAACCTTTGTGATGGACTTATGTTTAGTGATGGACTTGTTATGTGATGGACTTGGGTCAAGTCAAAACCTTTGTGATGGACTTGTTATGTGATGGACTTGTTATGTGATGGACTTGGGTCATGTGGAAACCTTTGATGGAATTATTATGTTATGTGATGGAATGAACTGAAAAGGACGCCAAAAAGTAACTATTTTTAAATCTGAACTTTAGTTTCATTTACAAGGGGAAAACATAGAAACACATATGACACAAACACCTCATATCATAACCTTGATTGCGACTTGTGAAATTCTAGCACTAGGTAGCTTAAGTGAAGCCTTGGAACCTTAGAAAGAGTTAGAAACTCAAAGACATTTGAATTGGACGAGTTTCCTCAACTTAGTATTGGTTTTCAGCCAAGCACCGACTGTTGCGGTGGTGGTACTCAGGTAGCACCGCAACAGTTGGCCAAGTTATGGGCCACGGGAGCCCAGGGTCAGAAGACCACCGATTATTGCGGTGATGCTACTTCCGTAGCACCGCAACAGTTTGTTCGCCAGGGCCAGAGTTCGTCTCTGGTTTGACAGACTGTTGCGGTCGTAGTCAACTGCATGACCGCAACAGTTGGTGCCCAGGCTCAATATGAAAATGCTCTCTGGTTTGACAGACTCTTGCGATGCTCCATCAATATCCGACCACCGCAACTTTTGGTGGTGTTTCACGATAATGCAGTCCTTCCTCTCAGGAAGTTGCGGTGGTTGCTCAAGAAACCCACCGTAACAATCGGTGGTCTCGGCGTTTAATTCATTTAGCTCCTGGTCTGACAGACTGTTGCGGTGGGTGTTTTACACCACCACCGCAACAGTCGGTCCTCAGTGGATCTCGTCCGTTCCACCTATCCATCGCTCAATCTCGGCCGTTCGTTTATCTTAAAACCTAACTGTTTATCCTCCTTCCTTCATCCGTACCCCGCCGCTTCATCCGTACCCCGCCGTGACCACACGCCGCCGGCCGCCGCTCTCCCCCGCGCCCTCACGCTCGCACCACCGCGGCCCGCAGCGCCGCCGCATCCACCTCGCCACGCGCGCGCGCCGCCACTACATCTCTGCCCGCGCATCCACTGCAGCGCCGCCGTTCGTCCGTCGCCGCCGCGGTTCCCCCCTCGTGCCGCCGTGCCTGTGCAGTGCCCTCACAGGTGAGGTCCCCAAATCAAATTTCATCTCAAGATCTCGGTTCACTCTCTTGTGTCATATGTGAATCAATGAATGGACTTGCACTTGTCATAGATGTGTATATCTCATTGGTGCATGGATGAACTAGGTGCTTCAATTTTGATGTCAGTGGGTCTCATAATGTTCAATTTGTAGGGGAAGTGCTGTCCAAATTTCTCACACACATCAATGTTCTCACATGGTTCTACATGTCCCTATATCACATTTCATATACATCTCTTGCCATTCACTAGATATAATCGTCAATGCTCTGTCCTTTGTCTATTACTCGCACAAGAGCTTATATATATCACATTCAATGCCGAGTTTGGTTTTCAATGTCATATTCTATCCAATTTCATATCAAACTCAAATGATCTAGTCTAATATCACATTTCATGTCTCGTATGCCATATCTATCTTAGGTTCTTAGCCGTTCTCGAAGCTCTCACCTATTCATGCTTTTGGGTCACTTATCTGTACAAAATGCTTATTAATGTTATATATTCCTCTGTACCCTTTCTTTCGTGCAGGGGGAGTTTGGTCTGGGTCAGTGGCAGATGATAGCCGGTTGACAGATTCAGTGGCAGTTGCTTGAGGCCAAGCCTCAGGTACTTTCTTTGGACGTTGAGGCCAAGCCTCAACAAAGGTCCGTGTCAGGGGGAGTTTGAGCAGTGACAGTGGGTCAGGTTGACAGTGTCAGTGGTCAGTGGTCTTTTTGCAGTTGTTCAGAGATTATTTTTCTGAGGCAGTGGACTTCTTGACAGCTCAAAGATGGCTAGGACAAAGACTCCAGGTCGTCCCGGCAATGGGGACTCACCGCCTCGTCGTCCTCCGCCCTCTGACAAGGGCAAGGCGAAGGCACCCCCAAAGCCGCCGAAGAAGAAGGCGAAGAAGGGTGGTCCAGATGATTGGGAGACCACCTTAGCAGTTGTCCGGGCGCAGGAGCGCATTGAGGCTGGAGGCCGTTCAGCCCAGTTCAGTATCCGTGACCAGTCAGGGTCACCGGTTGCTCCAGAGGGTCCACCTGCCCCTGCCCTCAGACGCTCCGGTCGTACTCGTGTGCAGGTGACCT
>CM014270.1:74532440-74575498 GCA_004135705.1 Alloteropsis semialata | reverse complement strand
GCTATGTTAAATACAATGGCCATGATGCTGAAGGATGGGAAGTCACGAAGCTCTACGTGTAGTCACCATCTTTGTATTTAAATTTGGTTTGTAAACGACTTACTCCGTACAGTTTTGAATCTATGTCATACTTGTACTATCTGCGCTCACCGTCGAGTGAGACTTCTGGTGTTTGTTTCGATCCTTGTTCCAATTGTGGTTGAATCGGGATTTACCCGACAGACTGCCAGATTAGACCGTTTTAAGTGCATGCAGACATGATTATTTATTTAAAATGAGTGTCAATGCACTTAAGCCGGTTTAATTTGGGCGGTTCTGCCACAGCTGGTATCAGAGCCGAAATACACCAGGGATGGTATAAGTATGATTGCTTTACTTATTCAAAACTTAGTATGAGTTTCTACAAACCTTGTTTTCATACGTGATAGGGTTACGTGATAAGAAACGAGTCTATGGGGATACTATAGTGAGGTGGCAATATGTATATTTGAACTAATTTCTAGCACTTAGGCATGTACACTAACCACGATTTCGTAGTTGGAAATCGAATAGAAATCGATTAGCTAGTATAGGAAGGGGCGTATAAGTATGCCACTATATAAGTTCGTGTCCTTGTCATTTAATGGCAAGCTTTCCTTTTGTAAGGACGAATAGGACGAGCATGCATCATATCATAAATTTGTTGCAAGAATTAGATTGTTTGTAATTTTTGTGCCTCCCATAAATTGATATAGGATTGAAAGCTATACACATGTTGATAGTAGAAAATAATACTTAATCACCCTACAAAAAAAATAATAATAAATATGTAAAGCTAAATACCTAGGTTACCAATACAAAGAGAAAAAGACATAGGATTCTCTTTCAAAATCTGGTCAAGATTCTGCTTTCCCTCGTTTTCCCCAGTACAACCCGTATCCATGGTGTAACTCTGGGACGCACCACCTCCACCATAGCCTGCAAACGCTGCACCCCTACCCTGCCCTATTCCATTGCCCTGCCACCTTTCTTGGCTTTCCACCCTATCGCACTCGCCACTACGCCTACTGTCATGTCGTCGAGCATCTAGCTGCCGGCCACTGCCTTGCCACGCGCAGCCATGCCTTCGATCTTTTCTCCGGCCCCTACCGTCTCGTTCAAGCTGTCACACACGTCGCCCATCATCGACCCCCATAAAGAGGCAACCATGGCAAGGAGGTTTCAACGCCAAGCCTGCTTCCTCCACTTCCAAGCCGCCCAGATCCACCGCTCGAGTTCCTTGGCCATTTCTTCCATCAAGCCTCACCACTTGCACTCTTCCGGCAAACTCCATCCCCCGTCATCTTCATCTCTGGCATTGCGAAAAGAAATTGCAATCTCTTATGCCCACATCCAGGCCGTCTTCTTGAAGCTCCTCCGTCACTCACCATTGGAGTAGAAGTCCAAGCAGAAGCCATAAGAGCAGGCCTCAAACCAAGAACACCAAACTACGTTGGTCGAGAAGCTCAAGACATGCCTACTCCCATGGCTCGGATCCTTGAGGAGTGTGATCTAGATTGCTGGTTTGTGGTAGTGACGTATGTCTGTCGTGTGTGCCAGATCTTGATGCTCTTAGCGTTCTACTACCATATAACTCGCCGGCTCCCGCATGAGCGACGTTGATGTATCCTGAAAGTGTAAGCTATGAACTAGCCTGTTAAGAGCCAGTATGTATCTTCATACAAATCACTGAGCATACTAGTATATGTATGTTTTTTTCCAAACTCGAGTCTGGGAATCATGTCAACCAATCTTGGTGTTCCTCTGTGACTATCATTGCCTCTGAATATGTTACCCTAACTCCAAAGTCTAATCTTACTCTTTTATTCTTTTCTTCACTGTCAATCTTTAGCGCTCCTTTTTGCTACATCTATATATTCCTTAGATACATCATTTCTTGTTAGATTATCCATCGACGGCTTAACTGTTAATCTTTGGGCTGCTACATATAATTTCTATTTTATTGTGGAGCCTTGTCACATGATCTGAGATGCCCCGACGGAACCAAGGTTCTCGTGTATCTAATATCGTTTTATGTAGGCGGGCTTGTACTTGGAAGGTCAGTACATCCTGACAACCAGTACATCCCTACTTGCAATAAACGATAAGGATTACACGATTGTGTCACTTGGAGCGCGTAGGTATTTCAGCTTTGTGTGGATGTGGCTTATTGCAATGATTTTCGTACATCCTTCCACACCTTCTAGTCTTCTTCCATAAATCTCTCCAAAGCTTTCTAATGTAACAAATTTTTCCTTTTCTCCACCTCACTCTAATTTCGCTTCATCCTTGGAATCTCGGGACGAGATTCTTTTAAGGGGGTGGGATTGTAACATCCCAGTTCAAAAAAAAAATTAAAATAAAAATCCAAGAGCGCCGCCACAGCACGGCAACCCCATGCCGTGACCCGATCGCCGACCTCGGCGTCCGTGCCACGCGCCGGCCAAGCTGAGCCGCCGCGCGTCTGACCCCACCTCGCCACGCGTCATCCACGCACGGCCACCTTCATCCCCGCCGTACCGCCGCCCATGCCGACCGCGCCACGCGCCGCCGCCCGAGCCGCGGAGCTCGTCGGCCATATCCACCCCCTGGCCATCACCCTCATCCCCTCGCCTATAAAATGCCCTCACCACCCACTCAATCCCGCACACCACCACCCCGCCCTTCTTCCACCTCACCCCGAGCTCACCGCCAGCCACCCATTCCGCCCCGGAACCCTAACCCTAGCCGGAGAAAAGGAGAGAGAGAAAGAGAGGAAGCAGTGGGAGGAAGCAAAGAGTGAGGGGGAAAGGAAGAAGCTTACCTGGCGCAGGTCCTCGCCGGCTTCCTCCTCGCTCCGGCCGCCGCTGCCGTGCGTCGCCGCCGCCGCCGTCGAGAGCAGGTGAGGAAAGGGAGAGAGAGAGAGCCGAGCCGCGCGGGCCTGACGGCCGCGCCGGCCTTAAGCCGCTCGCCCAGTGGGCCGAGCAGGCCGGTGGGCCAGGCCACACGCAGTGCTGGGCCGCACGCGTGTGTGGGCCGCGCACCCGCGAGCGGGCCGAGCCGCGCACGGTGTCAGGCCGGGCCGAGCTCAGTACCGGCCCGGGAGTCCGGCCCAGGAGCCTTTTAAAGGTTTTCCAATAAAAATTAATGAATATTGCTGGTAAAAATCATATAAAATCACAGAAAAATGAGAAAAATACAAACTAAAATTTGTTGAATTCCTCACACAAAGTTCTATCCAATAAAAATATACAATCATGTATATATTCAGTGTTGTGTGCATATCTTAATTTGTGTCAAAATAAGGACTAGTAACTTTGTTAGTACATAAGAAATTATAAAAAGACAATAAAAATGTAAGATTAATTTTTAGACATATGATTTATTTCCTATCCATGAAAATGTTAGCATAATATAATTACCATTTTCACCTTAAAATAATTAAAGGGTGCATCTTGTATAGCTAGGTAAAATAGGTTATGACATAAGTACATAACTAAAATATGTTGCTTTTATTATGCTAAACACTATAGAAGATATATAGCAGAGGCTCTGAATATATTGAAGTTAAAAATAACCAACACCACTAATAAAAGGTATATTCATGTCACATATGTGCATATGGTGCTAAACTCTTAAGTACACACACCATATTCTTTTGCTTCATGGGAGTTAATGAAGGAAGTAAATTAAGAAAAGTAAATTAAGTAGCCCATGCATCATCTCATGTTTGCATCATATCGATCATGTAGATACCGCGTTCAAGAACGTTGTGTACGAGCTTGTTGCTGAAAAACAGCAATAACCAGGAGCATCCGCAAGAGAAGGCTATGAAGAATTGACTGACTAGGCCCAAGGTCTAGTTGGCACTAACATTATGGTTCAGCAAGGCAAGCCCCAGAGCATAACCTCTATTTTCAAAACTATGCAATGTTTTACCTAAGTATCTATGTGCATTTAGGTTCTAGGAGTTGTATGGAACCATAGATGCATAATTCTATAGGCACCTGGTCAAATACTAGTTTAAATTCGTTAGTTGCTATGCTTAAATAAGTACGGTAGAAGTCGAGTGATTACCGTCACTCGCGAGACATAGAGTTTCGCTTTAAAAAGTAATTTTTGGGAATTAATGGTTTGTTTATTAAAAGTGGAAGTCGTTCGTGGGGCCCTGGGTATCAGGGTTGAACAGTACTAATCACATGCCGGTAGTAAGAGGTAGTTGAACCCGGTAAACCTACGTACCTATATGCAAACTGGTAGAGTGAACTGATACTGCCTTCTCAGTGGTGCTAGTCTGTAACTCATGGCTGACCCGTCGTTGGTATCGGTGGGGATTGGCGGTCCCGGGCTGCAGGGCAGTTCACCTATGCGGGGTGCATATAGGGAACGGTTGCCATGTACGGCCCGACGGGGCGCGTACGTGTCGTGTGATTAGGTTTACCTTGCAAGGTTTAAAATCGGATCGATTCGCCGCCACTCTCGGATAAGAGAACCTTGATCCCTCTGTCACAGTGCGACATAATGGAAGTGAATGGTAATATGAAATGGTTGATTGAGTGAAGATATGGTAAATGTTTACTTGTTAATGAATTGCTTTTAAACTTAATAATATGATAGATGGCAAACATAGAAGTTAGTTTTATTCCATTAATTTTGATTGCTAAAACATTGAAATTAGGATCAACTCTTAGTAGCTTTTCGACAAAATATACCTACAGCCAAAAGCCTTGCATGCTAGGAGTCGGCTAAGTATATCCCACTAGTCGGGTAAGTCTTGCTGAGTATTAGTTACTCAGGGTTTGTTGCCTAACCTTTTTCAGGACAGGAGGTTGTTGAGTTTGTCCTTGCTATGTTAAATACAATGGCCATGATGCTGAAGGATGGGAAGTCACGAAGCTCTACGTGTAGTCACCATCTTTGTATTTAAACTTGGTTTGTAAACGACTTACTCCGTACAGTTTTGAATCTATGTCATACTTGTACTATCTGCGCTCACCGTCGAGTGAGACTTCTGGTGTTTGTTTCGATCCTTGTTCCAATTGTGGTTGAATCGGGATTTACCCGACAGACTGCCAGATTAGATCGTTTTAAGTGCATGCAGACATGATTATTTATTTAAAATGAGTGTCAATGCACTTAAGCCGGTTTAATTTGGGCGGTTCTGCCACAGAAATGAGACGGTGGTGACAGTGATCACATTCAGATATCAGCAGTTCTTCCCGTGATCCCAGATGCTGCTACCTCAAGCATGAACTGAATCCACAGGCTCCGCTTGCGCATGTCGCTTCTGAATTTGCTGCAACTTAACTTTAAATGGATGCCGATTAGCCTCGTACGCCCAACTTGACTAGTTGAGTCGAGACTACTACCCCCAGACTGAAAAAGATTCGCCGGTATACAACCAAATCAGCGTACACCATTCAGTTCAATGGGGCTTTCTGCACTTTCAACTCCAGGGCGATCTGGCGGGCTCGGGCAGAGGGGAAACACAAGCTTTTTGCATGGCTGTTAGTGCAGGAAAAGATTCTCACGGCTGATAAGTTGACGGCTAGGAATTGGCCATGTAATCCGATGTGTCCCTTATGTGATCAGGAACTGGAGACCGCCATGCATCTTTGTCTCCACTGCGTCTACACCCAGGAGGTCTGGATTCTCATTGCTCAGTGGTCAGGGGGCCTCATCCAGGTGCCGCAGCGGAACACTCCTTTGGAGCTGTGGTGGAACAGCATGACGAAAGGACATGCCAAGGAAGAGGGTCGACGTGTGGCTGCCCTGCTTATCTACACGGTCTGGAACGTGTGGAAGGAAAGGAATAGACGTATCTTTGATGGGATTCTCTCTAATCCGATTGCAGTGTTTGCCCAGATTAAGGATGAAATGCGTACCAGAGCAGTGGCCTGCGGAGAGCTTCAGGAGCCAGCTGTTTCTTAGATGACTAGTGATTGGCGCGCGCCTATGCGCACGATGGAGTACGTGATGTTTTGCATGATTTTAAAATTTTGTTGTGGATGAAGTATGACAAATGAAGTGGGTATAAGTAATTGTTTACATAAAATGTGTATAAGCGTGAGGGCTTAAACATAAAATATCTGCACCATTCTATCTAGGAGCGTGGATTGATTTCTAAAAAATATGAGGGCTAATTGGGAAATGTGCTTCCAACTCAACTCAACATCGGGTTGGTTCATTAAAGACCCAAGTGACTAACTGTAAGAAAGTCCCGGTACTCAACTCAACCCGGGTTGATCTTTTTAGAAATATGAGGGTCTAAATGGAAAAGTCTGCCACACTCAATCTAGGAACACGATTTGATTCGTTAAAAAATGCGAGGGCATAATTAGAAAATGAGCACGCCACTCAATGTAGAACAATGTTGTTCACTTGGAAATGTGGGAGCCTAAATATAAAACATCGGCACCTATATCTAGGACTGTGGGTTCGGTTTTTTAGAAACGGGATGGTCTGGACGTAAAAAGTCGGAGGTTTATCGCTAGCCGTCGGTACGCGGTCGGACGGTGTTGGGTAGATTTTTTAGAAACATGAGGGTCTAAATGAAAATATTCATTACACGCAATCTCGTAACACGATTAGATTTTTAAAAAATACGAGGGAATAATTGTAAAATGACCACGCCACTCAATGTAGGATCAGGTTGATTTATTGGAAACACGAGGGACTAAATACAAAACAGCGACACCTTTATCTAGGACCATGAGTTTGATTTATGAGAAATATGAGGGTTTAAATATTAAAAATCAGTGGCTTACGGCAATGGACGAAAAAAATTCGAGGAAACGTGAGGGTCTAAATACAAAACATGTTCGTCGCACGCAATCTCGAAACACGATTAGATTTCTTAAAAATGCGAGGGAACAATTGTAAAATGATCACGCCACTCAATGAGGATAAGGTTAATTTCTTGGAAACACGAAGGCCTAAATACAAAACATCAACACCTATATGTAGGACCATGAGTTTGATTTCTGAGAAATATGAGGGTTTAAATATAAAAAACCAGTTGCTTATGGCAATGGATGGGAAAAATTCGAGGAAACGTGAGGGTCTAAATACAAAACACCGGCACCTGTATCTAGGACCGTGGGTTTGATTTCTTGAAACTCGAGGGTCTAACGTAAATAATCGGTGGGATTTGATTTCTTAGAAATAGGAAGGTCTAAATGTAGAAAAATCGGAAATACGCTGGTCTAAGCGTAAATAAATAATTGATGGGATTTGATTTTTTAGAAATACGAGGGTCTAAACGTAGAAAAAAGACGACCTATACCTAACCGTCGGATGGCCATCCGTCGGCCGAAAAAAATTCGGCCGACGTGGATGGCCTGGCCGGCCGGCGAGTCCGGCGCGTTTAAAGAGTTCTAATTACTAAGCCTAGAGTGATTGTGTATTTTCATTGTTATGTAATATCAACCTATGTAAACATTCGCATGCTTCTTCTTCTTCTTAAATGACATAGCAGTGCTCCTGCTTTACTTTCAAAAAAAAAAAATACCGGCACAACATATCTCCAGTGAGGTTCTCTGCTTCATCCACTGCTAGTTTTGTTCTGTCCGTTCTTTCCCCCCGCTTCCCGGCTGCTGGAGGGCACAGCAGATACAGCACCACATTTGCCTGCTCGCAAAGCAACTGCTCTCCTCCGTCTGTAGCGGCAGCGGCGGCCAAGGAACACAGCCCTATCCCGTGAACACTGAGCACCTTTCCGATCTCGTTTCCATGATCGCGAAGCCAACAGCTGAAACCGAAACCATGTGAAGCGAAGCAAGTTGCTAGCAGTTGCTTGCAGAAAGTGTATCCAACAGTTACCACATCAAAGCCAACTGGCCTTCTGTCTGTGTGTGTTCCCGTTGCTGAAAAAGTTGTTGAGGACGGGGGAGGCAGGGGAAAGCAAGCTGGGTGGGTGGGTGGGCTGCCATCGGATCCGCCGTCACGTTCCTTCCGCCCTGGGCGCAACGCAAGCACGATTTCTGCTGCTGCTTGTATTTGATTTGAACTTTCAATTTCGATGGGGGACGCAAATACAAGCAGCTGGACTGAGGCAACTCAGCCACTAGCCACTGGTTCGTTTCTTTTCTGAAACCACCCATTCCTTTGTGCCAAAGTGTGCACATCACATGCCATTTTCGTGCAGCATGTCGTAGTCAACTTTAATGTCTGCTAACCGGAGTGCACACTGTTTATGGCCGTCCCCGCTTATCTTGACAGTCGGACATGGTATGAGAGTGTACATACACTGACTCATGATAAGTTCAGTTTCTTTCGATAAAGAGCGCAGGCAGCAGAACCGCCGCCGAAATGGAAATGTACAGGGCCCGCCTGATTGGGCTCCGTCGAGCCCATCAGTTGCTCAGCCCATCTACATCCAGGGTCAATGTCAAAGCACCTCTGGTCCAGCAACTAACTCGGGCTCTTGGAACAACTAGCTGGGCTCATTTATGGCCGTAGTCGACTTTAATGTCTGCTAACCGGAGTGCACACAGTTTATGGCCGTCACCGCTTCTCTTGACAGTCGGACATGGTATGAGTGTACATACACTGACTCGTGACAAGTTCAGTTTCTTTCGATAGAGCGCAGGCAGCAGAACCGCCGCCGAAATGTACAGGGGCCGCCTCCGTCGGGCCCATCAGTTGCTCAGCCCATCTACATCCAGGGTCAATGTCAAAGCACCTCTGGTCCAGCAACTAACTCGGGCTCTTGGAACAACTAGCTGGGCTCATTTATATTGGACCATCGGCGGAGCCCATTGGACATACGCATAGAGTAACCCTCGGCCCATCCGCCCAAGTTGGATCGTGGATCAAATGGGCCGAAACAGCCACTGAACCAAAATCATTTCTTCCCCTGCAGCATTATTCTCTGTTCCCCGTACAAAAATAACAAGTGCCACTCGTCCCAAATCACTATTTACAATTGTCTGTCAATCAATTGATAAAAGGTAATCACCTACGCTTAAAGGTTAACGCGTGCACACACACCCCTCTTTCACTTTTGTAGCACCTACCAAGGCAGGCCTCAGCAGAAACGTCTCTTGCACCTTCATCATCATGGCATGAAATCGTATTCCCCACCTAATCCTCGTTTGAGCAGGCTAAGGGCAAGATGACAGGCATGTGCGTGTGGCTGTCTCTCTTCGCTGGCTCCGCTCTTCTCTTCCGGACCCCATCCATTCCAGCTCCGTTCAGCCACGCCAGCGGTGTGCTATGTGGTTGCTCCCCAACTCCAATAGCACATGCTGCTGGAATGCGACGCCGGGTCATCTAATATGACCAGGCATAAATTTCATATGTTTTCTGGATCCGACAAGGAGATACGTTCACGCAAAGGTCTTTCAGTTTGCTCTGAATGCCGCAACCTTTTCGCTCTTGAAAAATATTTATCTCGAACGCTTCAGTTTTGATTGTTTTTTTAGCTTCAACACTTTTTCTAGCTGTCCGTCCTATGATGATAGTGGGATCAGAGCTGAAAAAGGACTGATATTTTTTTAGCTACTGTCAGACAGGCCACATTGCCCTCCACATCACATTGATTATTCTCTAACCAGGCGAATACCTACTAATTTATTGGGTAATCGGTGGCCATTAGAATTGAGTAAAGGCTAGGCGGCTTCAGCTCCCACCGCTATTAGAAATACTACCCCACTACTGAATACCTGCACTCGAGTCTACCCAAAAAAGAAGAAGAAGAAGAAGTGATCTCTAGTGGAATCCGGAAAGGAGAGTACTAATTCTGTCCTGCTCTTCTTCTTTTTTTTAAAAAAAATAAATGGATTGTGTGCTCTCTAGTTCAATGAAACGAGACGATGTGCTGTGTTTAGTACCTTAATGCAAACGTTGTACTCCTAATTGCGTCAGAAAGGCGCGCTTTAACGTAAACAAAACCTGCATTTGCTAAAGGGAGCGCAGCACCAACCCAACACCCCCACCTGAAAAAAGCACACGTCAATCAGGTACTCCCCAAAGCAGCCACCATAGGGTTCTCATGATATCTTGGTGGTACATGGGCATAAATTCTGAGGATGGAGCAGCAAGAATGGCACAAAGGAACACAGAGATCAAAAGACGATGTGATGGGTGCGTCCATCGCAGCTGGGAATCGTATAGCCATTCACATTTGCATGCGTTTGAGGATTTGGTGGGCATGATATGCTGTTATTTGCAAAGCTCTCCTACGAGAGTAGATTGTTCACAGTGCAGCAGTCAGATGTGCGTTCATGCTGGCAATCATTCAGGCTTTGGTCAGGAGGATCGCTGCATGCAGTCTGCAGATTCCTTTTGATGTCCCAATTCGCAGAGATGGAACCAAAGACAGACCGGAGGCTAGCTGCACATGCTAACCTTGGCCTGGTCCAAAATCCAGCATGGTCCCATGTTCTTGCAAGGGTGCAATGCAATGCAATCTCTGCTCTGTCTCTAGGCTCTAGAAGATGAGGCACTGGAGTGGTTGGCAAACCAGTCAGCTGACTGACCTCTTCTTCCTGCAAAGGACGCGAGCAACAGCAACTACTCATTTGCTAACAAGCTGACAGCGTCGCAACGTTGCCTGAAAAGATGCCATCGGCAAAGGGACATCGATCGTTGCATCCCATGGTGAACGATTCGATCTGAAGATCTGTACGTGTATTCTTGGCAGCGACGGTAGAATGCGTAATAACCGCATAAGCGTACAGTCTGTGCTGGTAACCACATACGATGCCTCTGATATCTGATGCCTGTGCGGCGACCGATTCAGAAGCGAATGTTTGTGCGTAAAGACGAGGAGGACGACCGCTGGGTGACCCCTCTCCACGACAAGTCGACAAGTGCTGTGCGGACTCGATCCTTCTCCACAAGAGCAAAGCAAGCGTGGATTCCTCTGCTTTCTCAAGGCAATGGCACATCAGGCCAGCGGAGTGGCCATATGCTTTTGATCATGATCTGACCTGACCTCGGGCATGGCCACAAGCCCAGCCAATTTACTTAATAAATGGACTAATGAACGTCCTGTCTGATCTGATTTATTGGTGGAAGTAACCACCATTTAATCCAGTCAAAAAACCAAACCATCGGCAGCTGAACGGCCTGATCAACAGGCAAGGTGAGCCATCGTCGTCGTTCTTTTTTAACCTGGTTTCCATCGCAAGCTCCACCGTCATGATTTTTCGACTTCCGGCTTCATCGTTTGGTCTCAGTAAAAGCATGTAACTGCTCATTTTCTAAACGAACCCTGCTGTATTAAAAAAAAAAAGAGCAGAGTCAGACGGCCAAAAATACAAGAAAGTTTTTAAAAAGGCTATGCACTACAGCAAAGCGAAAAAAAAAAGAAAAAGCAAATACTAGAAGCAACTGCTCCAAAATGGCGATGAGCGCACTGAGATTCTCGAGCAAGTTTCGAAGGACCAAGATTGAGAGGGATGGATGGAAGCACTAAGATTTTTTTTTTTTTATTTTTGAAAAACTTGCAGGAGCACTGCTATGTCATTTAAGAAGGAGAAGCAAGCTGTCTGTTACAAAGTTGCTATTACATAAAAGGATTGACATCTCTCAAGACACTAACATTAAGGGAACTAGACAACAGGGCTCTAAACCCCCCTGCACAGGCAGCTTCTCGTAGCTGCATTTCCTCCTTTATCATGGACACAACATGTTGTGGCGATGCTGAGAGTCTTTCAAACACTCGACGATTTCTTTCCTTCCAAATATTCCAAGCCGTGTAGATGAGAATTGCCGCAGTATGTCTCCCTTGCTCCTTGGAAAGTCCCTGCAAAGAAGAATTCCACCAGTTTTCCATACTGACTCCCGGCTCCGGCATGTGAATGGCGCCCTCCGTCCAAATCCCAACTAGCATCCATACCTCCCTTGCGAAAACACAATGGAGACACAGATGTTCAGCCGTTTCCTGCTCTTGATCACAGAGTGTGCAAATCGGATCACAAAGGAAATGCCGCACCGCCAGCTTGTCAGCCGTCAAAATCTTGCTTTGAATCAACAACCAAGCAAAGAAGCGATGTTTCCCTTCGGTTCTCGCCCTCCAGATTGCTGCCTGGTTGAAGGAGCAGAATGCTCCAACAAACTGCGCATTGTATGCTGACTTGGCGGAGTAGCATCCATCTGCTGTCCATCTCCATCTAATCTCATCTGGCTGCAAGTTAAGCTGAGTTTGTTGCACCGTAATCCATAGATTGGCAAATTCTGCTAATTCCGTCACTGTAGACATTTTCCACAATCCCCTCATCCACCTGTCATTTTGTATCTCATCTCGCACAGACAAGTTTTTGCGCCAGGCTAATTTATACAGGTTGGGCGCAAGGTCTCTCGGTGCCTTGCCGTCCATCCAAGGTGAGTCCCAGAATCTTGCCGTGGCCCCATTCCCCAAGGTTACATGGGTGCTCAGTCGAAAGAGCTGTTTATCAGTTTCATTGCATGGCAAATCAGATCCCACCCATGGCCGGTCTGGATCCTTCCATTCATACCACAACCATCTCAAGCGCAGCGCTCTGCTAAAAAATTCAAGGTCGAGCACCCCTAACCCTCCTGCTATCTTAGAAGCACTAAGATTATACGCAGTTATAACGGACCAACCAACCATGTGAATAGTCAGGAGATCGAGAGATTCTACTTGAGATAGATAGATATATGTAGCTGACTAGATGTTCTGGGATCAGCTTTGACAGCACTTGTGGACGGGTTGAGAAAAGGTGTTTTACTTATGCCGATTCTGTCCTTAATAATTTTCTGATGGCTACAGCATAGCCCCGGCATATTCTTAGCGTGCAGATGAGGTAAACCTCTCGTTCCAGCCCAGTCCCAAGTCCAAGCTCGAAAGGTAGTATGCGAGAGACGGGCATCTCGTAGACTCGCAGCGCCCCGGTCGCGCAGCAAATCTCGCGGGAGCCGTGGACAGGCACGCGACACGGGCGTTTTTCTCGTGGCCGTCAGCCGCCGCCGCCGCCGCCGCTGCGTGGCTGACCGCCCGCCGCCGGGCGACTCCGTAGTAAAAGGGCGGGCGGACAGGCACAGGCGAACATGGGGGCTGTTTAGTTCCATAAGTTTTCCCTATTCATCACTATTCATCAAATGTTATGATACTAATTAAAAATATTAAACGTGGATTAATGACGGATTAATTAGGCTTAATAGATTCATCTCGTGATTTCCCGTCTATCCGTGTCATTAGTTTTATAATTAGATCATGTTTAGCTCTCCTAATCTTCGATTTAGTTTTGCTACAGTAAATTTCCTAAACTTATCTTGCTGAATTAAATAGGGCCTAAGTGTTCGGAAAGCAAAGGGCGGGCGGGCAGGGCAGGCAGGCGCCTCCTTTCACGGGACGCAATAGCGACGGATCTGCTTGATCGTTGGAACCGGATGCCGCGGCGCGGACTCCTCTTTTGTAACGTTGCGCACCACACCAGCCTGTTCGCTTGGCTTATCAGCCACCATGGGGCGTCCGGTTCCGGTCCATACTTGCGTCAAGGCCACACGATGCGGACTTGCCATTGCAAATCCGTTCGATCCTCCCGCCCAGGAGATCAACGCACACGCTGTTCTCTCACGGAAAAGCTAGGACCTCACTGGCGTGCGGGTCCAAGCAGGTTGCGTATGCCGTCAGGGCCCACCTGTCAATGTCTGCCTATGGCGACGTATCGAGCACAAGTCGGTTTTCCGGCCGTGAAAGATAGCCCCCAGACTTTTTTAAAAAAAAGAAAAGTGAGCCCCCAAACTCATTGGGTAAATATTTCCTGTGGTCGAACACGTCTTCATCGCTAAGTTTATAATCCTAAACTCAACAGTTAGTTCTCGTGATTACAATTATTTGGAAAGTACTCTACAATTAAGCGGTTCTACTCTTCTAGTTGTAGTTGGGCGGTAGTTGGCATTTTCATCGGCAGCGCGATGTTTATGGTGACTTGGTTAATCCCAAGGTTACTCATCCGTGGAGATAGTGTGGGCTTGTGTGCGCTCAGCACTTCAGCGTGCGTATTAGAGGGTGTTTAGATGCAGCATTATGTATAGTATTTATAGAGAGAAAAAGTGCATTAGAGAACGTGCGTTATGCAAAAGCATTATATAGTATTTATAGAGAGAAAAAGTGCATTAGAGAACGTGCGTTATGCAAAATGTTATGCATAGTGCGTGAACTAAACAGGGCCTTAGTGTGTTTCGGTAAACAAAGTTTGCTAATCCGTCCGTGGATTAGGATGACGACGACTTTGGCATAAATGAGGGGGTCAAGTTACTGCTGCTCGAAGACTCGAAGTGGGGGGTTGGGATTGGATTGGGCTGGATGTGGATGGGATCGGCGCGGCGAAACGAAAGGGACGGCTCAGCCAATCCACTGGCCCAAGAAACTTCTGCCTTTTGATGCCACCACCACCGCTGCATCTCGTTCTGCATTTTGCGACGGCGCGTGGTAGGGACGGCGAGGCGAGACTTTCACAAATCTAGTGCTGGAGGAGAGCTTTGCGCTTGTGTGTTTCCCATGTCTGCATTTGTTTACGCACACGCAATCTGAAGGGCCAGGAGTAGAATACGACGAGATACTCGTACTACCCCCGTAGACCAATCTTTTCAGTTGATCGGGGCTGAGATCAGAGGACGGAGACCGGTGTTTGCTGCAGGTTCCAAGGACAGATGGCCACGCGTACAGCAGATTAAACAAAGGTGAGCGAGTAGGCGGCGATGTTCACGCACGATCCAGAGATCTACCGGAGCGCGGGCATGTGCCGGTTTGAACAGAGAAAAGGGTCCGGGACTCGCCGCCATTCCTGCATATGGGTGCCCAAAGACTTTGACCCCAACTACGTCTCCTGCTCTCCTTGGGAGCTGGAATTATTCGTTCCTCGGCTTAATCCATCCAAACCTAGAAGACCGCATCTACGTGTCCACTAGCACTGCCACTGCTCGCAGAGATAATTTCTTATTTGCCATCAAAATTTACAGTGCTTCCCTATTTGCCATCGCGAAAGTTTGTGTTCCTTATTTGCCATTGTACCAAACATGAGTTCCCTTCTTGCCATTCCCGTCCATCTGTTAGGATAACAGAGTTAGAGACCACGTGAAAGGACCATTTTACCCTCGGTGGAAACTCTGTTGTAAAATGTGGCGTTTCCTTTCTTGCCATCAACATATGTCAAATTTGGCTGACGTTTACTCTTGCCATTAGCATGTGTCTCACTTCTTGATATAATTAAGAGTGCACATGGAGCTGTTAATATTTACACAATAATATTTTTTCTCACAAGAATAATCATCAATAATCCATCCATAACACATCAGGTTCAAGAGACATGACCCAGACCAAGTAATATTACCTTATGGCCATTAAACAATGTACAAATCATATTACATCATGCGTTCATTGTGGCCAATCAAAAGGATTATGCTGCTGGATGATGACATGCTAAGTTGTTCATGCATACATAAGGTCAGAATCACATTACAGCATATTTGCTCATGCAAAAGCAAAACACCACCAAAACAAGATAAATAAGCACCCATTCACAGGAGATCTTCATTCACAGACTAAGCCTTCTTTTACTTCTGGTTGACATTGCTGGGCTACTTGGACATGTCGTTTTGCAACATCTGGGAACAAAAGAAAAGACATTGTGTAGGAAAACCAAGCCATTCACGAGCACTCACCCTTCCAACAGCCACGCACGGCAAGGTGAACCTGCAGGCCCCTGCACTCCTCCCTCCGTCGCTCCTGCTGGGGCAAGGCTCGGCGCCCGTCCCTCCTGCTGGGGCGAGGCCTGGCGCATGGTGGAGGCCAGCCCGCCGCTCCTGGAGGGGCTAGGCCCGGTGCTCAGCTCTTCCCTTGCTGGGGCACACCATTCCCACAAAAATAAACGGCATTAACACATCCAGTATACAAATAACACAAAAATCACACAGTCTGCACGAGAGCACACCAGAAAATTCGAATCCCACCTTCAGCAATCGCGCCACAACGGCCCAATCATTGCGCGAATGAGGTTCATAGATGGGCCGAGGCACCGGAGTTACCTGGGGAGGCGTGGCTTGGAGGCCGCTGCGGACACCACGCCATCGTCGACGGTGGACGCGCAGCACCGGAGCTGCTGGGGTGGCAGCGCCATCGGCGGCGCGAATCGGAGGAAGCCGGCCCGGAGGCCTCCTCCTGCAGGGCCGGGCGCATGGCGTGGCTCCCGCCGGGGGCCAGCCCGCCACCTGCGGCTGCTCCCGCAGGGAAGGGGGGCGTCCTGGCGCTCGTCGATGCCCCCGCCGGCGCGCGACCCACCGCCTGTGGGAGACCCACCGCCGACGCTCGATCTAGGGTTCGTGAAGCGAGAGACGGCAGTGGCAGACTCGATTTGGGGAGACGGGAGAACGTTCGGTCCAACTTGAAGTCACCGAATGCACAGTAAATAGTAAATTGAGTCTTCATTAACAGTAACCTGACGTAACACTGTAGCAAAACACTGTGCCGATTTCCACTGTAGCAAAACACTGTAGCACACGATCTGGATCATCCATCAGGAAACGAACGGTTCACAATCAGACAATCAGAGAGGGAGAGATAGGCAGAGGGGTAAGGGCAGTTTAGGGAATATGAAAAAAACGTTAGGTTCTCTGGTTAACGGATCCAGATGGAACGAACGGCGATGGCGAGAAGGGAACTCATGTTTGGTACAATGGCAAATAAGGAACACAAACTTTCGCGATGGCAAATAGGGAAGCACTGTAAATTTTGATGGCAAATAAGGAATTATCTCCTGCTGGCATCGCATCGCATTGCATCGGCCAGATCAAAGTCTGCAGTGCACGGTAAGAGATTCAGAGTAATTATTTGTTTGTCTATTTCTGCAGAACACAATCCCAATTCAAAGATTAGCATGTTAGAAAAAGCGATCTATCTTGGGACAGTTGGACTCTTGGTAGTAGTATACGTACTCCGTAGACCGTAGTACAGTGCTGGGAGCGAGCAGTACCGAAACCGATGGGCGAGCCGTGAATGAGTGCATGCTCCAGTCCATGGGATTGGACTGCGGCACAGGCACGGCAACGTGCGCGCTGTGATGCTGTCGGGAGTGGGTGGGTGTTGGGACGGAACTGAACTGATGGCGAGCGAGCTGAGGTCAAAGAAAAGCGCACGACATGCACCGGACCGGAGAGGACGACTCGGGCAGCTCCAGCGCCGGAGCGAGCAACAAAACCAGACCGGACATACACAAACAGCTACGGCCCGGGCATGCATGCTACCAGCTGGATGGAGTTGGAGGGACCCCGCTTCGATCCTTCACGTCACTCCACTCCCGGGCCGGGCAGCACATGCCGCCCACTCGACTACTCGTGCTCCCGTTCGTGGGCACTGCAAATAAATGCTGCTTCTCCTTCTCCTCCTCCTTTCCCGGGTCAAAGAATGCGGTGGACGTGTACGAGCGATTCAACACCGTCAAGCCGCCCCGCCCATGATGAGTAATAAATAAGGGCCTGTTTAGTTAAAACGACAAAACGACAAATTTTACTATTTATTAAAAGGAATCTTACGTGTATGAAATATTAAACGTGTGTTAATGACAACTCATTCCATAACCCCGGGTAACTTTGCGAGACGAATCTAATGAGCCTAATTAGGCCATGATTAGACAACGTCGTGCTACAGTAAACAATCTCTAATGATGGATTAATTAGGCTTAATAGATTCGTCTCGCAATTTCCCGTCCAACCGCGTATTTAGTTTTATAATTACATCATGTTTAGTCCTCCTAATCTTCAATTTAGAATTGCTACAGTAAATGGCAACTTTTTTTCACTCCAACTAAACAGGCCCTAAATAAACAACCAGCTAGCTGTGGTTCTACTTCCAGCTGTATGCTCCTTGGTCCTTCCTCTACAGCCTGTTCGGTTGGCTGGTGGCTGGTGGCTGGTGCTGATTTGTTGTGAGACTAAAGTACTGCTGGCTGGCTGGTGGCTGGTGGCTGGTGCTGATTTGTTGTGAGACTGAAGTACTGCTGGCTGGTAGCTGATAAGCCAAGCGAATGAGAGTTAACATCAAGGGCATCCCAACCCAACACACTACCATGTAGTTTTCATACTTGCCATGTCACATCGATACTACCATGAAAACTACTCTTTTGATGCATAATTTCTTCAAAATAATTTATTATCCAATCTCCTTTCTTCTCTCTCCTTTCTCACCCTATCTCCTTTCTTCATTTCTTGGTTCACATGGTTTCTTGCATGAGAAACCATTTCCTTCTCTCACCTCTTTAACTCTTTTGCCACATCATCAAATTGCTTACATGACACCCTCATTAATGCTATGGAAACCATCCTAGTAGGAGGGTTGGGGATGACCTAAGCGAGATATATATAGTCATATACTCTTTTTTTGCGAGATATATATAGTTATATACTCCTTTCGTTCAAAATTGCAGTCATATTCAAAATATTAGTACAAATAAATATAAATTTGAATCGTAGTTAAAGTACTTTTGATAAGAAACAAGTAATAACGAAATAAATTATACTAATGTAATTTTTTAAAATAATGAATAGTCAAATACTATCTCTGTTTTTTAATAGATGTCGTATTAGGTTTGGCTAAGCCAAAGTTATATAACTTTGACCAAATTTATAAAAAAATATAACAATATTTATTGTACTAATAATATGTGCAATTGAAGCATATTATATGGTGGATTCAAAGAAGCAAATTTGGTATTGTAGATGTTGTTATATTTTTCTAGAAACTAGGTAAAGTTGAACAACTTTAACTTAAGACAAAACTAATACGGCATGAAAAAAAAATCGGAGAGAGTATGCATTACAAAAGCCAATTAGTAAATTGCAGTTCGAAGCGAAAAAAGTACTGCTCCTGCTTAGCGGTCTTTGGAGAAGGGAGTCTCCCCTCCTGGTGACACGTCTACGCTCGTCGCCGCGTTGCGCTCTGTGTCTAGCCGGTTCGGCCGCCTCCCACCACGGCCTGCCGGCTAGCCGCCATTCAAATCCGACTCATCTTGCACTCGGATCGGCTGCCAACTCGGCACTCACTCATTCTCGCCTCGTTTCGCTGCACAAAGTAACAAGGATCGATCCTTCTCATTAGCTTCCAAGTTTTCTTTCCCTGAATAAGCTTCCAAAACGACAAGAACTTATATTGTTCAGTGCAAACGAGAACAGTACTTTATAAGGAAACGTGGAGTTATGGAAACCGCGGATAACCTTGACGGCGGTAGAATGAGGTAAAAAAAAAAACAACGGAGTCGTCCACCGTAACAAGTCATTGTTACCACGCTCGTCTCAACAGCGACCCATCGCTTCCGACTATTCTCATCTTCCAAGCTAAAGACGCCATTACCATTTTGTTTTCGACCGCAGCCCGATTGCAACGGCCAGCAACTAACCAAACCAACCGGCGTTGGCCGCAGCCGCAGCGAGCTGCCCCGTCCGCATCGTCGGCATCGATATCGCGCGACCCGTTCAGTGGCCATGCCCTCCATACACGCGCAGCCCCGCCCGGCAACCTCGGCCAACTACCAGGCAGGCGCAGAGGCGGCCGCCGTCGGCATCGGCGTCGCGCGCGGGTGTGTGCCGGTGCTCTGTTGCCTCGAGGGCACGGCGAAGCGCGCGGTCGCGGCCGCACGGGCGGCGGCGAGGGTGAGCGAGCGAGGCAGAGTGGCAGACGCCAAGGACGCGGCCGATGCAAGAGCGGACCGGCGCGTGCAGCGCAGCGGCCAGCGGATGTGGTGCCGGACCGGAGTTGGACCATTTTTCACTGCGGGCTCTGAGGAGCGTGCAGCGTGGAGCGGTGCGTGCCATGTATAATAACCGCGCACAGCGGCGGCGGTGGTGGAGCAGCAGAGAATTGACAACACGGGGCGTGTCGGTTTTGACTCTAGGGCTTGTCCATTTCTGATTTCTCACCGCCGGGCCGGGGAGGCAGGCCCGCCGTGCATGCTGACGCTGTGCGCCGCGCCCATCCTATCCTATATTTTTCCTACGATTATTCCCTCTCCTCCCTTCGCCTCTGGTCCTACACTTCACAGACGTACTGTGCTGCAGTGCGCATGTCACGAGCATTGTTGGGCGTCGGTACATAACATGACGAATATGAATATTCTCTCTACACCTTTTTTTTCCCCTTCTCCCCTCTCCAAAAAAAAAAACAGAAAAAAAATGTCCATCCCGAATCATTGATGCTGAGCACGTCTTGGCACAAGCTACGGTCTACGGTTTTTATAACGTGTCTTATTTCTTTGTCGCGTAAACCTCTCTCTATATATATTCTGGAGAGAAAACTAGTTGTGGTGTGGCGACTGCGGAGAGGTACGGATGAGTGACCCATTTGTGTGTGATGGCCTCCAAATAGCTTGAGTACAAAACATGAATGAGCTCATGTCGCCCAATACCTTCTCCCGGTTAATCCAAGCCGCCCCTCGATTTGAATGATGTAATGTGGGCATGGGCTCCAGCTTTTTTTTCTCACCGCCAAAGTTGCAGTTGACCTCATCAGTGCACAAGGACAGACATCACGGCAGTGCCGGCCACACACGCTACTCCATGCATCTGCTCTCATTCCCTCCTTTGCACAAAGTCACGGGAGCAGGGAGCCTCTGCTTTTCTACGACCATTGTTTTCAACCATTTTTCCCCCTCTCTCGTCCGAGTCATCAGCTACCCTTGCTTTTCGGTTCCGCCCCCACTGTCCGGGCAGCAGGGGCTGAATCATGGATTGCTTAGCTGGGCTCCTATTTTCGGACATGTTTTAGGTTCAGCTCCGGAAAGGTTTCGCTCTGCTTCCCTTCCCTTCCTTTCCCTGGATGAAATATGTGCATGCTGTTTCAGTTTATACATGAGCCAAATATACAACAAGGATTTGAACATGTGACACACATTGCAAAGAGCAAACAGATGTACCACGTACACCACGCTAGTGGAGCAAGAAAGCTCCATTTACATATACTATATGTACATACATATATACATGCTCCTAGTGGCACACGCAGCAGCACATTGCAGTGGTAAATGGATGTGCCCATCAACGGCGACACGAGGAAACCCGTGACAGGAAAGAGGCAGGCACCAGCAACACAACAGGGTCCATACTATGCACAATATTAAAGGAGCAAAAGAATTTGACCCGCCCTTCCTTTTTTTCCTTTTCATTTTTCTCATTGGGGCTTGGGGGAATAAAAAGGAGAGAACAAAGCATGTCAGAAAATTACCTGCACTCTTCTGATAAATTGCGGAGCACGGCAGGGGCAGACACGGCTACAGCAGCAGCTGCCGAAGCAAACAAGAGATCCAGCTCGGCGTGGCACACAAAGCGCATGGAAATACGGAGCAAATACCAGTGCATGTGTGTTCCCCTTCCAGCCGAGCTGGTGGTCAGTTCAGATTTCAGAGCCCCCCACACCTATACATACGCAGAGCACAGGCGAGTGACTGGTCATCAGTTCATCACTCCCAAGCCGAGCCTGAGCCTGAGCCTGAGCTGGGGCTCAGCAGCCCTCCTCGTCTTCACTCCTCGCCATCATTCGCCTCTTCCCAACCTTTTCCCCCTCCATAGGTGGCCTGTGCCCCTGTGCTTGCTTTGCTGCTTTCCTCTTTGTTAAAAGGCTGCTCCCTCCGTCTTCCTCCTTTCTCTCTCATCGCAGTCTCGCGCGCACTCTCGTTGTTGCTAAGGTCAAATAGCCATCCATCCATACGCCTCTTTCCCTTTCTCTTTCTTCTTTACCTTCTTTTCTTGATTTTCCAAGCTACAAGCTCCGGTTTCCGGGTGCTGCTTCTCATGGTCATGGCTTCCGCGGCGGCTCCTGCCAGCGACCAAACCGAGCAAAGGCGCCGCCAAATCTGCTGCCTCTGACCTCCCCACCAAATACCCAACCAGCACCCACCTACCTTCTTCTTCTTGCAACAAGTAGCCGCCCAACTCACAGTTAGCTAATCTTAGCAAGTTAGCACCACCACCAGCAGCAGGCAGCTTCACGCCGACCTGCATCTGCACGAGTATAATGGAGAGCAGATGGCGGAAGGCCAAGATGTCGCTGGGGCTCAACCTCTGCGTCTACGTGCCCCGGACGCTGGAAGGCGACGACGCCAGCTCGCCCAACACCGGCTCCTCCACGGCGGCGCTCGTGTCGCCGGTGGCGTCCTCGTCGTCTACCGCGACGAGCGCCAACACCACCCCAACGGCGGCGTCGGCGGAGCAGAGCAACGGCAAGGTGAACGGCGCTGCCGGCGCTCTGATGCCAACCACCCCGACGCCCACATCCGCCGGCCTCCGCCTCTCCAAATCCGGCAGCAAATCCTTCAAGGTACCGTCTTTCTTCCACCCGTCTCCATCATCAACCCAATAAAGGTTGCAAATTGACAAGATCCGTCCATGTAAAAGTCCAAAAGATCCGTCTACTTGCTCAGCTAATTTCTTAGTTTCTGCAATTGCAGTAGCAAGTCAGCTCCAAAAAAAAATAGAACAGAAAAAAATACAGGAGCAGCAAGTGTTCATTCAGGTTGTGTTGTACACCTGTGCTGTGATGCTCTTTTGCTCCAAATGATGCATGCAACAGTGCTACAGTAGCTTTCAGCACACATTCACACACGCAAAAGAGAGCAACACTAGTAGAAAAAAGGGGATGCAGGAGGAGATGGGTGGAGGTGGCGATGGTGGAGGAATATCATCATGAAGTGGAGGAGTTTGTCTTTCTTTAACCATGGGGTCCTCCTCCCTTTCTCTTGCTCACTCACAGCGCATAGCCCATAGTCCTCCACCACACCCCCTCTCCCATTGATCATTCACTTTACCCCCTCCCCTTTCTTCCTCTCCCTGTCTACCCAGACCCAGGCCCTCTCACTTCTTTTTGTGGAGGCATAGCATCCTTTTCAGAACAGATTGAGCACTGTTCTCAGATCCCTTGTGCATTCTTGCTGCAACTTGCAACTGCAGCACGGCACGGGAGAGTTACAGATTCCAGAGATCCCACCACTGTTTCACTTTCGACACCCGGGATGCCAAAATTGCAAAAGAAAGTATTCTGATCATGGCCCAGTTGCCTTGTTATTAAATTGCAACATCTGTAGCTAATTGTTTCTGCCACGCCGTTAGTATTTGGTTTTCAGACTGCTTGTCTGAGCCTCTGAGGTCATCACCCCTTTATTCTTCTTTTCAGCTGGGGGTGGGGTGTGTATTAGCTAGTCAGCAAAGACTATTTCAGATTAAGGCACCTATCTCAATGGATAATCCGTGAAAGATTAGTTGACCATGGGTTGCTTGTTGCAATATGCCTGATTGTTGTAGATGTAGTTTCCCAGCAGAAGCCAAGTTTCTTCTATATAAATTTTAGAATGTCTACTTTCTGAATGGAAGTCCAAAACTGCGGCTTCTGACCACAGTTTGGAATTAACGATTGGCAGCACTGATATATCCTTTTAGAAGGTGGATCAGCAAAGTCTTAAGGGCCACCTGCCTCTGCCTATAAGTATTTGTCGAAGTTTTACTTCTTTGTGCCGTGCATTCTAGTTGTCACTAGCCTGTCACTCAAAAGTTGCAGCATGCACTGGAGATGCCATAGGAGCATTGATGCTATCTTTTACATGTTACACGTTTTGACCATTGTTCCAAAGTCTATTTCTCATTCTTGTACATTTCTTTTTTTCAGAAAACATGTGCCATATGCTTGACCACGATGAAGCCGGGTCAGGGCCATGCTCTCTTCACAGCAGAGTGCTCGCATACCTTCCACTTCCATTGTATTTCTGCAAATGTTAAGCACGGAAGCAGCAGCTGCCCAGTTTGCCGTATCAAATGGAAGGAGCTTCCATTTCGAGGCCCTTTGCCTGCTGAATTACCCCAAGTAAATGCAAGGATAAATCCAGTTAATGGGTATCAAAATGGAGGCCATATGACTATATTGCGACCACTTCCTCTTCCCCGTGCCCGCTCTTCTGGTAGGCTTCATCAGCTGTCTGCATTGCTGCCTGACACTGACCCTAGTACTTTCAACGATGATGAGCCCTTGGAATTGTCATGTGAAGCAACTGAAGACCCTCAACAGGGCAGTTTGAGAACAGTAGAGATAAAAACACATCCTGAGTTCACCGAAGTACCTGAAAATACGTCAGAAAGAAACTTCACTGTTCTAATTCATCTTAAGGCACCCTTTGCTCAGCATTTACATACATCCAGCAATCTCGAAGATAGCAATGGGCCAAGCACAACACGAGCCCCTGTTGATCTCATCACAGTTCTTGATGTTAGCGGAAGCATGGCTGGTACCAAACTTGCATTGTTAAAGAGGGCTATGGGATTTGTCATCCAAAACCTTGGCTCTTCAGATCGTCTTTCTGTCATCGCCTTCTCATCATCCGCACGCAGGCTGTTCCCCCTTCGTAGGATGACTGAGTCTGGCCGGCAGCAAAGCTTGTTGGCTGTTAATTCATTGACATCGAATGGTGGCACCAATATTGCAGAGGGCCTCAGGAAAGGCTCCAAGGTTATTGAAGAGCGCCAGGCCAAGAATCCAGTCTGCAGCATCATCCTTTTATCTGATGGTCAAGATACCTATACGGTCTCACCAACTGCCGGTGTACACAAAGGAGCACCAGAGTATTGTGCGCTCTTGCCATCCACTAATGGTAACCAGCAGGTACCTGTTCATGTCTTTGGATTTGGTGCCGACCATGACTCAGTCTCGCTGCACTCCATTTCACAAACTTCTGGTGGAACCTTTTCATTCATTGAGACAGAGGCAGCGATCCAAGATGCATTTGCGCAGTGCATCGGTGGGCTTCTAAGTGTAGTTGCACAAGGTCTGCATGTAAAGGTGGAAAGCCTCCACCCTGAAGTGCACTTTGGCTCCATCAGATCAGGCAGCTATTCTAGCAGAGTTTCAGACGATAAGAGGAATGGCTCCATAGATGTTGGAGACCTATATGCTGAAGAGGAAAGGGATTTTCTTGTGTCTGTAAATGTTCCCCCAGGTTATGGGGAAACGGCACTTCTCAAGGTTGGCTGTGTCTACAAAGATCCACTGATGAAGGAGACTGTTAATATGGCTGATGTGCAAGTGAAGATCTCCAGACCAGCATTCGTCTCAGTACAAAGCGTCTCTATTGAGGTGGACCGCCAAAAAAACCGTCTTCATGCAGCTGAGGTCATGGCCGAAGCAAGGTTTTCTGCGGAGCGTGGTGACCTCACAAATGCTGTTTCATTACTAGAAGACTGCCGGAGAATGATCATGGGATCAGCATCAGGACAGTCCGGCGATCGTCTGTGCCAATCATTGGATGCTGAGCTGAAGGAGATGCAAGATAGGATGGCGAATCGGCAAAGGTACGAGGCATCTGGTCGGGCATATGTCCTCTCAGGCTTGAGCTCCCACTCATGGCAGAGGGCAACTGCACGTGGTGACTCCACAGACAGTGAGAGCCTAATCCAGGCCTATCAGACTTCATCCATGGTCGACATGCTGCTGCGCTCACAGACAATGAGCCGCTCGGCAACCCCTCGACAAACTCCACAGATGAGGCATGCAAAATCGTTCCCAGCACGCCCGCAGCCAAGGTAACTTCATTCTGATGACGCCAAGAAGGATTTGCCTGAAGCCTAATTGCTTGTTAGAGGACGTAGTTGTTAAGTTGTTAGTTTTGTGGTGGGAGGACGGGACGGGGTATAGTTTGTGTGGTATAAGGAGATGTAATGGTGTAAATTCAATTTGGGGTGGTGGAGGGTAAATGGTGAGAGTAAGGTGTTTTGTAATTGGGGTAGGGGATGGTATACGTCCTGGCGGGGAATGGGCAAGAGGGTGGGCTATTTTTTTTTTCCCTTGGTGGTGACTTGGTATACTCCAGTATTGTACTAGCTCCTTTGTGTGGTGATGTACATAAGAGAAGGGTATACATTTGTGAATTCCTTGAGGAGGATGGATACTTGATCCTAATCCTTGCAAGGTTTGTTCCCTACTTCCCTCTTCCTGGAAATGGAAAAAGGGTTGATGCTTCTTCATGGAAATGGAATTCTTATCCCGGCTGTGCCTGGGTATTTTCCCCATGTTATTAGAAAATTTGGATGGTCAGTTGTGTTGTGTTGCATGGTTGCATCTGCAAGGAAAGTTTTGATAGTATGCTACTCCTCGCTCCTATAATTTATGCTGATCCTCAGTCAACAGTGAATGATTGTCTAGAATGTGGAGCAACATGGTGGTGGTGAACTAAAAAATACCTCTGGTTTCAGCATCAGCACATCGGAGTCATCCACGCAGAGCTGCTGAATCCACAAGGCAAACCTCTCCTCCTTGCCGCCTTGGTATATGAAATTGCCCCTATAATCAGTTCAGTGGGACAAAAGGGCGTGGAACATGTAAGATTTTTGAAGCGAGTATAGCGATCCCGACGCCATGAGCAGAGACCAGAATCACCTGATGACGCCGCCGCCATGATCTCAGGGAGAGATTGCCAGATCGGTAACTTGAGTCCGTGCCGCGGGCCAGCCCGTTTTCCTATCCGGCCGCCGGAGCCGAGGCAAGTAGGTAAGAGGCGGCGGAGGGGTGCGGCTGTGCTCGCCGTCGCTACCAGCCCAACCACGAACCCACGCGCACCCGCGGCGAACGCAGTGACGGCCTGACGGGAAGCGAAAGAGAGGCGAGAAGGAAAACCGGCGAGTGGCTGCGTGGGCCGGGCAGAGCGGGGTCGAGCCCACCAGCTAGACATTTCATTTTGGACAGCCCAATATAACCCAGGTGATGCATACACAAACACAGTCCTGGCCTCTAAGACCCCACCGCCGTCGCCGGCGCCGCTGCGTTCGTCTGGTCGCATTGTTTCACCGCCGCGCCATCTTCGACTTGTAGGGGTGTGATTTCCTATTATTCTCTGTAGCCCTCTTGCATTATTCTCTGTGGTTTGATTGTTCTGTAGCCCTCTTGCATTATTCTCTGTGGTTTGATTGTTCTCTAGTACGTACTTGATAATCGACCGATTGCTCGAATTCAGATCGCAAAGACCAAGGTCCAACGTCAGCGCCTTTAGAAGAGGGACGTCTGGCTCTGGCCAAACCGGAGGATCAGACCGACGACGACAAAGCGATCCAGGAAACGCCGTGAGTGCAGTACAGAATAAGAAGGCGACGAACAACCGAGCAAGGATGGCAAAGCGGCGGTGCAGTGAGCGTGACGGCGGACGTACGGCGAAGCACTGGCGGCGGCGGCACCTTTACCTTGTCTTCGATTATTGGTCGCGTGGCTACAGCATCCGCAAGGTGAACCCGTCGTCCGGACCAGGCCAAGGCGCTGGGCAGCGCAGCGCTAGCCTCGTGCTTTCTGGCGCTTCGCGGCGCCGCGTGGCGATTCATCTCATGGGCTTCTTCTTCTACTGTACGGCCCAATGTAGCCCGGGTGGGGTGAGACCCGCACGCCGTACACACACCGTCCTGGGCTCCTGCTGCGGAACAAAAAAGAAAACAAAAAGGAATAGGGGTCGACGATGATGGTGGCGGATCGGGATGGCGACGACTGGAATCGGTTGGTGACTTGTTGGGCTGACGCCGATGCTTCAACTGCAACGGTCTGGTCAGGAGTTCTAGACTGACCTGTTCCTCCAAACTCCGATAGCGATTCCTACGTACTCTACGCTGGCCGTACGTACATACATACGCAAGCACTTACACCCGAATCTACTACGGAGTGCTCGGCTGACTTGTACGTATTCCTTTCCGGATATCGATACCACTGCGCGTGTCATCACCTGCTATTGCCGGTCTCGCCGCTCCTCCGGCCTGCCGGGCTCTGTCAGAGAGCAATCATCGTCGCCTTGCACGCATCATCAAAACTTAAAACCACAAATCGAAGCCACCGTTAACAAAGCGAGGAGCCGGTCCTATCTTTGATCGTCTTCTTTAATCATGGCGTCTGCGTCGGTGCGCTGCTGATGCTGGTTGGTTCTGGTTCAGTCCAGGGCGGCCTCTTGTGGGGAAAGGAGATGGAATAGGACGCGAGGCCAAAGCCAGATCCCGTTCCAACCTCCTGTTGTTTGGTGTATTTTTGGGTGGTGACTTTCTCGCTGTCACGGCTGAGATCAGTTTGCACGCAGATCTGTGGCTCTCGTCGGGATTAGCGAGCTAAGCGCGTGGCTGGTGGCCAGCTAAGAAGCGCCATGAGCGAAAGATGGCCGCCGCATGCCGGTTGTCATCTGGCAGCCAGCCATGTGTTTCCCCCCCGTTTCCATTCCCGTTTTTTCAGCAGAGGGAAGAACTTTGCTTTCGGCCTTTTCGGCGTGGCATACGTGTGGGTAATCATATGCGTTAGTGCCTACGTATTCCGTTCCAGAAAATTCGAAGAAAAAAGAGATTGGGAGAGCTCACATGGTCAGCCTAACAAACTAGTATACTGTTATACAAGCTTCGACACACATGCATGTTTGCTTCTCGGCCAGCAATTCTGAATTCTTCTTTCTGCAATTCTGCATGTGCCGTTGTTAGCTTGCTTAGCTTACAAATATATTTTTTTTAAAAAAAAATGAAAATCGGCAGCAGGTCTTCTGAATTTCGCAAATTCTAGAAGAAACGAGGTTTTGACAGTTGACACCGTCGTAAAAGGAGGGCCTCCTCCATTTGCATCCAGGCTGTCTGCCCCACTGACCAGCCAGCCAGGCGACCAGGAATCGTTTACCACATGAAGAAAACTACTTCCAATTAAAATTTCAAACAAAAAAAAACGAATTACTCTCTGTACAACTACTCGCTGTGCTTTCCCTTTCCCACATCTGCCTCGTTTTTAATCTCGCCAATATTTTTATCTCGACAATGTAAATAAACATAAAAGATTTACATTGTTTTTATTTAAAATCACCGTCGGTTGATTATTCTGTTTTTCTGGTAAGCGTTGATTAATTAAATTATTCGCTCGCGCACCAAACCAACGAGGCGAAAGGAGAAAAAAAAACCAAAATATTCGCGCACCCCTCCGCCTCCTCTCTCTTTCCTCTCCTGCTCGCCAACCCAGCGCAAGCCCATTCGCATCGCATCGCAGCGCAGCGCGTCGCGGGCGGCGAGCGACAACTCAGGAAGAAGGAAAAGGAAAGCCAAGGGAAGCGGGGGCGACCCGCGCACGACCACCGCCACCGCCTCTCCTCGCCCCCATTCCGAGCCTCCCCCCCCTGGAGTGGAATCCCCGTGGACTCCCCGCTCCCGCCTCCGCCTCCGCGCGACCCGCCGATCTGCTCCGCCGGCCCTGCCTACCTCCTCAGGTGCGCTTCCGATTGCTTTGTTGTTGTTGCTGCTGCCGCTGCCGCCTGCTGCTCTCGCTTCGCCCGGCGGGAGCCGTCGGATGCGCGCTTGTCGATTGGGTTTGCAGAGCTGCGCTAGGGAATAATGGCCGGGACACCGGATCTCGCCGGGGGACGGGGCGCTGTCGGTGCTGGTAGATCTGGGGCGTGCTGTACGGACGCGGACGTGAATTTGCCACCGGCGCGGCCCGCGTAGATCTAGCGTCCACTCTTTGGTTGTTGGAGCTCTTTCGATTTCGGTGCCGGGTTCTATCGCCGTTCAAAAGTTTTTGGGTGCGAGCTTGGTTTCCGAGCGCTCGGAATCATGCTTGGAGCTCTGAGTCGGGGTCCGAAAGGAAATGGGGATGCTTGTAATGGGATCTCCATCGCAGTTGGATCTTATGGATGAATGGGTTGTGCAGGTACCCAACCGAGGAGGACGTAGAGCTGGGCGCTTGGGCACAAGGAGCTAGATTTGAAAGGGAGCAATGAAGAAAGTGTTCGATCAAACGGTCCGGGACATGTGCGTGATCTACGTGCTATACTCCTGTCGTATACCGAGTGCAATTGCGAGCGTTATTTGTTTGCTAGTCGCGTGGATTGACCTAGTAATTTGTTTTGACCTTATTATTGCAGAAAACGAGAGGTGAATAAGAAGGTCCTCAAGGTTCCCGGAATAGAACAAAAGGTGAAAGATCTCTGCCCTGGCGCCCTTTCACACAAGCATGTTCTTGGGCAAACTTTTCACCAGTTCGCTCTTTCCCTCGCCAGTTGTTAGAAAAGAAGAATGATCAACTTGTTCTTATTTGTGCACAGATTCTTGATGCCACAAGCAACGAGCCATGGGGTCCGCATGGATCTCTCCTGGCAGACATTGCTCAAGCAACGCAAAACTAGTATGTTTTTTTTTTCTCTTTCCGGATTGTTATTTTATTGGCTATCTGTCAAACAGAAACCAGCTTTCCTGGCGCTAATGTGGTTTGCATGTTTGTTTGCAGTCACGAGTATCAGATGGTCATGAATATTGTGTGGAAGAGGATCAATGACACTGGTAAAAACTGGCGGCATGTTTACAAGGTAAATTTTTGCTTACAACCATGAATATTAAACGTATGTTTTAATGTTTCTTCTGATAACATTTTGTATTATAAATAGTTAGAATAATTTGTCAATCAACTGAAACTGACGTCCTCTTTTCTGTTTTTTCCCATGTGTGGCAGGGATTGATTGTCTTGGATTATCTGGTTGCGCATGGCCCTGAGCGAGTTATTGATGACATAAGAGAGCATGCTTATCAGATTTCGGTAATGCCCTCCACCCAGCTTTCAGTATTATATGTTCATTACCATCAGAAGTTTGGTTGTGGCATTGGAGATTTTCGTTATCTTCTTGCTTGGTGCTCTGACACTATGCTTAAAATTCCAGACACTTGCTGACTTCCAGTACATTGATTCTTCTGGGAGGGATCAAGGCAGCAATGTACGGAGGAAATCCCAGAGCCTTGTTAGTTTAGTTAATGATAAAGAAAGAATACAGGAAGTTAGGCAGAAAGCACTTGCTACGAGGGACAAGTGAGTATAGTCTTTCATCATTCCATGCTTGCTTCATATTGATCAGTGCATAATGTTGTAAAAGCACGTATGTTTCCTCGTGCTATATTGATTCTTTCTATCTGTCCATCTTTAGGTATCGGAGTGCATTTGCCACCAGTGGAACACATAGGAGCCCAGGTGGATACGGTGGTGGTTATGACAATGATCGCTATGAGGGAAGCTATGGCAGTAGATACGACAACAGAAATGGAAATGGGAGGGAAAGGGAATATGGATACAGGGATGATGACAGATATGGTGGTCCTGGAGATACACCGAATCGGGAAGGAGATCGTTATTCCAGAGATTCTAATGAACGCTATGGTAGAGATTATAGAGAAGATGAATACAAAGGAAGTCATAGCAACCATGAATATGCTGAAGGATCAGGCCGCAGGAGCTATGGTCGGGAAAGGGATTCATATGGGGACGATGAAGTTCATTCATCCCGGTCTGTTTTCTTTTTTATTTCAACTTTAAATTCTTGCTTTATGGCCATAGTGGCATCAGTAACAGATGTACCGAATAGTTATTTACTATATCAACAAAATATCTCTCTACGGATTTTAGGGGTCTTTGTGGATCTTAACATCCTTCTGTTTGCCTTGCAGTGGCCGTGGCAGCAATGCTGATGGGTCTACCCAGGATGAGAGGTAAATACTGGAGAGTGGTCACTTGCATAACTCCTTGGCTTTTCCTTTTGGAGCGTGCCTTCTAAGCTCTGTTACCTGTGTTGACAGGCCTATAGAACGAAAGCTTTCTAACCAGCAGATTGCTTCACCACCACCAAACTATGAAGATGTTACAAGAGATGGCCAGAACAATCTTCATGATGAGAGGTGAATATTCTATTTTGGATGCTTTAATTTCTTGTTTGAGCAATAGCCCCTAACTAAAATTCTCAATTTCAGAAATGGAGGAAGTATTCCTGCTGTCGTACCAAAGGTGTCCTCTCCTCCAGTTCCTGCAACAAATGTTCCTGCAGAACAGGTGAATGGAGTTCACGATAGTACTGTCGAAGATGTACCTGCACCACCAACTGCTCATGCTGAGCCTAATGGATTTGATGAATTTGATCCACGTGGATCTGTACCAGGTATAGTTTGTTCTTTTTTTGCAATCAATAAATCGCTCGTGTAAACTGAAGTATTGTGAGCATCAGCATGTAAGGACTAGTTTGTGGTTTGTTCATATACCAGAACACTGTGTGGTGGAATGGTGTCTAACCTGGCATGTTGTTGGTATCAATATCCTTTGTTGGTAAATATGTACTGATGTTATGTTGCTGATCTATTTCCCTTTTCAGATTCTTCCCCTCCTGTGAACACTGCGCCAGTGGTGAATAGCTTGGAGATGGATTTATTTGGATCTGATCCTATTAGTTCACTGGCTTTAGTATCTGTGCCTCAACCAACAACAACATCAAATGTTGAGCCACCAGCAAATTCAGGTTTCGAGACAAATAATTTCATGGGCATGCCACCAACTTCCTCTGGATTTGGCGAGGTATATGCACAACTTGCTGGCATAAGTATGTTCTAGTGGGGGTTGTGATGCAGTTTTATATCGCATATTTTCTTAATTTGGCTTGCAACTGTCCTACTGAAACATTGTAAGAGCTTTTCGTAACTTTGTGGAGTTTGATGGATTAGATAAGCTAAATGCTATAGCAGAAATACCTTATTAACAAGGTGAAAGCTGTTTATTAGAGCTTTTCTTAACCTTGAACTACCTGTAGTAGTAATGACAGAATTTCTGTCAGTAAGAAAGCTTGAACTGAACATCAAGTAATTTCGTTTTTTGGTGATGGTGTGGTTGCTGTGTTTCCTTTTAATCTATATAGTCATAATTTCTAATCTGAGCATTCTTTTTAATTGTCTTTTAACCTTCCAACAGATTGATGCCTCAAATCCTTTTGGGGATCCTACTCCTTTCAAGGCGGTTCATGATGATCATCCTGTGGTTCCTCAGACAAATGCTGCGGTTCCTCAGGCAAATGCTGCGCCTGCTGGTTCTTTCCAGTCTGCTGGACCTGGTGCAGATGCAAATCCTTTCCAGCCTGCTTCAGCCGCAAGCTTTGGTTTTGGAGATACTCTTGGTGATCTCACTTTTGCATCAAACACTGCACCTGAGCAGCAAGATATTTTTGCAGACACATCTTCCCTTCCTTCAGAGGTATCAGCTGTGAATCCATCCATGGTTCTCCAACAGCCAGTTTCTACTAATTTTCCTTCTCAGGCACATCAGCCTACAGTTGCTGGCCCATCGCCTGTTACTCATGCTGCTCCCACATCATTTACTCAAGCACCTCAGGCTGCTCCTGCATTTGCTTATTCACAAGCACCTCCTGCTGCTGCTGCCAACCAGTCTCAAATTCCCCAGGCTGTTGCTACATCATTTGCTCCTTCACAGGTGCCTCAACCTGTAGCATCCAACCTGCCATCAGGCCAGCCAAACTTCTTTATGCAAGCAACATCAGGGGCTGGTTTAGATAGCCAGTCTGGGGTTCCTACACAGAATGGAGCACCGTCCTACTTTCCTCCACAGACTTCTCAGTTTACTGCTCCGGTAAACCAACCATCTCAGCCAAGCTTCCTCCCACAAACTGGAGCATCAGCTCCACAGCCAGCTTTGATTTCTCGGGGAGCATCCCAACCCCTTGGTGTGCCAAATCCAGTGCCTTCTGCCGGCAGCTTCCCACTGCAGTCAAGTTCATCAGCTCCACCAGAAACACTCATTTCAGCCTTGCAAGTTAGTCAGACTGAGCCAGTGAAAAAGTTCGAGCCCAAATCTAAACTTTGGTCTGATACTCTGAGCCGGGGTCTAGTCAATCTGGACATTTCTGGACGTAAGTGGCTTGTCGTGGGTTCTCTTTTTCTGCAATGCCAACTACCTTTATATTCTCTGACCTCATTGCATATGTTTTACAGCAAAAGCAAACCCTCATGCCGATATTGGAGTTGACTTTGATTCAATCAATCGCAAGGAGAAAAGGCAAGAAAAGAAAATAAACCAAGTGCCTGTGGTCTCTACAGTGACCATGGGCAAAGCCATGGGAGCTGGTTCCGGCATTGGTCGGGCTGGTGCAGGTGCAATGGCACCTCCCAACCCAATGAGTGGAGGCAGGTCCATGGGCATGGGTATGGGTGTGGGCACTGGTGCCGGTGCTGGCTATGGTGGTGGAATGGGTGTGAATCGGCCAATGGGCATGGGGATGGGAATGAACCAACAACATATGGGGATGGGGATGAACCAACAACCGATGGGAATGGGGATGGGGATGGGCATGGGTATGAACCAACAACCGATGGGAGGAATGAACATGGGGATGGGGATGAACCAGGGGATGCCGATGCGGCCTCCTATGGGAATGAGTCCTGGTGGAATGCCTGGTGCTGGCTACAATCAAATGGGTGCTGCATACGGTGGTCAGCAACCATATGGAGGATACAGGTGAGGAAGGAGGCTACACCTTCCCACACCACAGATTGTGCCAAGGGGGCTGAGAAACAGTTAGAAGGCGTCCGTGTTTCGCTCACCTGGTTTTGCATTGTGTATGATTTCTTGTTTCTTTTTGGGTGGGTGGGTATAATTTTCGTCACAATTCTTTTACAATCCATGTTGGATACTGTACCTACTAAATAGCAGATAGCAAACAAGTGGACGAGGGTGAGGATACGACTACTGTGTTGTGTTGGATGCAAAGCCTTAAATATTACAAGCTCCCATGTAGTTGTAACTGTAATTTGTTATAGGTTGCTTTTGTGGTAAACATATTTGTTTCAGCATTCTTGCTGGATGGACAATAAAAGGCTGTACCATTTGGTTGAGTTGTTTCGTCGTTGCATTGACACGTCTCGAATTTGACTTGACTGTCAAGTGAGTCGGTGGTTTTATATCCATTACATTATTCTAGTACCATTCAACGACAGCTTTGAGATCGACGGCTCTTGAAGCTACAACAAACAGCACAGCAGCAGTTTGGAGCTAGCCGAGATCTTTAGTTCGTAAAGTGGAAATTTGCTAAATCGTAAAAAAGGTTGTCGGAAGGTGTATTCGGGTATTAATAAAAAAAATTAATTACACAACTCGTCTAAAAATTAAATTTTGAATCTATTAAATCTAATTAATCCGTCATTAGAGATTGTTTACTGTAGCACGACGTTGTCCAATCATGACCTAATTAGGCTCAATAGATTCGTCTCGCGAATTTACCTGGCGTTATGGAATGGGTTTTGTCATTAATCCATGTTTAATACTTCTAATTAGTGTCCAAACATTCGATATGACGGGTGAACAGTGAAAACTTATCAGAAACTTGCCGATCTAAACAAGGCCTGACTCTAAAAACAGTCTCGGACTACTGCTCTATTGTACCTGCTGCTCTCCCAAACTAGAACTTGGAGGCCTCCTACCTGTAGTATGTTGCGCTGCTGTGAAGGACTTACTTGCAGTGGTTCAGGGTGTGACTTGCTGCTCGTAGCTGTTCCACGGCGGTCACCTCGACGCCAGCTGCCGGAGTCGATTGATTATGCCATGTTGCTACCGCGTCGCCGACGCAACGGAGGAAGCACTGCGCGAGGAGGAGATTAAGGCGAAGGGGAGCGTGGAGAATGCGTTGCCTGTTTCTTATGCTGGACGGCACTACGACACTGCCACTTTGTCCTGGTACTGGTAGATAGACTGCTACTAAAACAACCACATCTTTACCATCCCAAGGGAGCACACCAACATTTCACAAGCAGCATTCCATAGCAAATACACCAAACACACATCAAACATCACATGCATCCTACTACATAGTCTTTTTTTGCGGGTATCTTACTAGATAGTTCACCATCAGTACATCAACATAAAAAGGCTACGCTACTAACGAACTGAATAAATTAGCGGATGGAAACAGCAGCCAAGTCCATTGTCAGTAGTTCCCTTCAGACAGTACCTGCAAAATAAATGTTGTGATTAATCCTGCAATCCACACGGGGCATGGCAATTGGCAACACTGGACATCAAATGTGTATGGCAGCAGAAATTGTACTGATAACTCACCTTATACATCCTGATCCTGAATTGACTAACACCACTGTCCATCTCAGTCTGAAAAAAAGAGGGGGTTATTCATCAATCAAACTACAGGTCACGTAGCTGTGCTTATACTCACAAAAGCAGCACACCACCAAACATGTTTATTGCGTGCGAGCTAAGATAGATTTTCCTGATTCAAATTCTCAAAACCTTACTCTAGCTCCTGACGTGGCTGAATAGACTCAACATACAGCCACCACGTAAAAACAGCAACAACCATAGAACCCTAAATTCAAAACTAAATTACCACTTGAATCAAATAATTGGAAGATGTGTATTAGAGTATAACAGCACAAAAGGATACTAGTGACCCGAATACTTGTGCTGCTGGTTTAAGGTACAAACAATGGGGATGGAGCAAAGAATATACTTCCTCCACTCCCAAATGTAACATGTTTTAGTTTTGTCCTAAGCCAAACTTCTCTAAGTTTGACCGAATTTATTGAAAAAAAAATTGCAACAACATGTACAACAACAAATTAGTTTCATTAAATCCACCATGAAATGTCTTGATAGTGCATTTGTTCAGTGCCAACTGCTTTATTCTCACTGATTACATAAACAACTTGAGAAACAGTTTCCCAAGTGCCATGTAAATTTGTACTATGTTCAGCATGGTAAAGTAAAAATCATTTTTTTAAACAATTGCATGATAACCAAGGAAAAACACCTAATTCCCACATAGAAAGCTTCCACGTCTAAATCTTTTGCAACCCTTATAAAAAGCAGTAGAAACATACTAGCTTTGTTCTTGCTTTATTTACTTTGTTCTTTGGCGGTAGCTTATTCTGTTTTGAAAATCACAAATTCTAACATAGTTTCTTCGAAGTGTGGCAAGCACTATGTGAACTTAGTCTTAGTAAAATTGAGGTGATGGGTGGCTCAAGAGAAAACAACGGGGTGAGGAAGTAAAAATCATAGACAAGGTGAAATCAATGGGACCGAAGGAAAGAGATGGGATGAGGATGGAGTAAGAGTAATTTGGAGCATTTTTCAGAATTAAAAAAAAAGCGATAGCAGTGCCAGTGACAAAGAAACCCTTGATTCCCTTTACTTGCAATCAATTCATTCACTGGTAGATTAAAAACTGCACATGTTTGCAATGGCGTCACTGTTTTACTTTATTTGTCAGTAATGCTTGTGGTTTCTATAAAACTGACCAGAAACCAGTTACATGGGATGTTTTTCAGGGCTAATGCATTCATTAAATTGTAACCATAGCTATCCATTTCATTGTGTATACTTTCAACATTTCAGAGTAAACAAAATGTGGAGCATTTTTCAGCAGTTCATATTCCAAATATGAGTTTGCACAAATTTTGGGTAGTACTTAGAGCTGCCTACAGTGTTAACTATCTTATTTTGACTAATAAAACGAACAGGTGGAGAAAGAAATTCCCACGCTAACTTTGCAATGTGTAGAGCATGAGGAAGTTACATCAGTCCTCATCAGTTGCTGTATAATTGCAGGACAATAAAGAAAAACACCTAATTCTCACATGGAAAGGATCCACAAGTAAATCTCACACGGTGCTTATAAAAAACAGTAGACACTAGATACATACTAGCTCAGAAACATTTTAAATTACAACCGAAACGATAAATGATTTGATGCCTTACCTAGATCAGTGGTTCCCTTCTTGATTGCTCCATAGTTCCCTTCTTGATCGAAATTTGGTAAGGGAGGAGACAAAGCTATCCTGTAGGGAAGTGCATGCCCAGAGTAGTGTTTCCTATTTTGCAGCTTCTGCACAGTCATTTCCTTGAGATTGAGAACAAACACCCAGGGAGTCTCATTGTGCTTGATGAAAACAAATCCCTCTCCAGCATCTATAATCCTAAGAGCAATAGCATTATTATATGGAAATACACCTCCCATTAGGAGATCAAGCGCCCCATCAAAACTCGCATACTTCACGACATCCTCTTTCAACCAACGTCCTTTGGCACTCCTGCTCCTGTCACGGCGCCAGAAATGTAGTGCACAGCTGGAATGCACTTTTGCGACAACACGGAGATCCCTATCACCCTCGCTTCTCATGACCTTGATGTTCCTGTCGTACTTCTCACACATGCCGCTGCATGGCAGATTGATGGTGGAGAACTTCTTGGTTTGGGAGTCCAGCACCAGGATATGCTCATACCCCATTTCCCAGTTGTGAACGACCCAATAGACACACCCACTGGCACGGGCACCATCATCGATCCAGGGCATCCCATAATCGTACAGCTTCTTACTATCAGGGCATGGGAGCACTGCCCATTGTCGCGAGCTTGAGGAGAAAACACAAAGGCACGGCCCCTTCTCAACAACGTATGTGGCAACGAGCACCTCAAAGGAGAAGATGTCACCCTCGTCTTTGTCACTGATGACCACAGTAGCACCAAGGTAATAAGACCCAAGGTACAGGCCGGCATTAGGAGTGGGCAAGAGGACAGAGCGGCCAGCCAAGGGGTCGCAGATGGCGAAGTGCTTGGGGATGTCCCTGCAGTCCGGGAGATCCGGGTAGTAACCATCAATAGAGCGGTCGCAGGACGAGCAGAAGAGCAGCAGGCCATCGCGAGAGTCGGCGAGGGACCAGTAGTCGACTGAGGGGAGGGAGCTGAGGGAGAAGTCCCGGCAGCGACCGACGGCGCCGCCGACGCCGGGATTCAGCGCGCCCACCGGGAGGAATGTAGGGTCGAGCACCGGGAGGGGAGACCGGTCGCGCACGTCGAACTCGAACCGGCGGTAGGGGCGGCCGCCTTTGCAGATGAAAAAGCCGAGGAGCTGGGGCGGGTGCAGGCGGCGGAAGCGGCGGAGGAAGGCGGGGGCGGAGGTGACGCGGCGCCAGCGACGGCAGACGAGGGCGGCGGTGCGCGCTAGGTCGCCCGCCGAAGGGAGGCGCAGGAGAATCTCTTCGAGATCCGCGTCTTCGAGGACGGCCGTAGTGTCGCCGTCGCCATCCGGCGGCGCCGACCTCCGCCATTTACCCCGCATTTGGGGGATCCCCCGCCCTTGGGTATTTGGGTGTCCCGTGAATGTGGAGAGGCTCGGGAAGGCTACTAGTGCTGCGCAAGGAAGATGGGAGAGCCGAGGAAAACCGGTGTCTGAAGGTAGGAGGAGTGGAGAAGAGGTGGCCGCCGGCGAGGTGCCTGCACAGGACGGGCGGCCCTGTGCTGACAGGGTGAAGGAAGCTCCGAGCTGCCACCTCATAAACTGAACTCTTAGCCAATCTATGAACATCAACATTCGAGTTCCTACTTTTATGGACAATTTTTGCCGACGTAAAACTTGCCATTGCTATTTTAATCTCCCTGGTAATATGGCCATACAGGTCCATCCCGGACCTTGTATGCTTTTCACAACATTTGCACAATCAGTGGCAATCCTGACCTTCCGCAACATGAGGTCATTCGCAAGAGCTAAACCCTCTCTGCAGGCCATCGCTTCCGCTATTTCTGGTGATGAGATACCTTCCATAACAACCACGGACGCTCCTTGAAAGTTGCCTGCTTCATCCCTTGCAATTGCTGCCAGTGTCACGATACAGGAATTCTTTGTCATCGCAGCATCAACATTCACCTTCATCGTACCTTGAGGGGGCGGGATCCAGCGAAGAACTTGAACCTGTACACCTCCCTCCTTCTCTGCCTTCGGTGTAGCTAGTTCCAAGTCCGCGAGGAAACGCTCTACAAAGTTGTGAGTCGACAGCGGGCTTTGAAAGATGTTTTCGTGTATGGCTTTCCGTCTTGCATGCCAGATCGACCACATCGTAACCATCAGCCGCACCAGTTCGTCATGCCGAAGGGTTTCGACTGCTTTATGCAGCCAACCGCGGGGGTCATCGTTTAAAGACTGACTGATAAACTTCATTAGCACCTCGCCTTGTAATGCCTAAATGCATTTAGCCATGTTGCATTCTAACAGAGAATGCCTCCATGAGTCTTGACGGCCACAGATGAAGCAGCTGCTATTCTGCGCCATATTCCTATGGTGTCGAACATCTCCTATTGGTATAGATTGCTTTGCAAGCCTCCAGAGAAAAACGCAGACCTTGGACGGAACCTTGACATTCCACAAATCTGTCCACTCCTTTTGACCTGCCCTCATGTCAGATCTGCCAGCATTGTGCTCAATCCAATCCGTTCTTCTTTCTCGGTTGCTAACTAGCATCCGTTATGCCGATCTGACCGAGAACACTCCAGTCTTTTTCAAAGTGGCATGCCCAAAAAATCTTGGGCTTAGCGAACTAAAACTTTCACGGTGGACTGGGCCATCAGCCCGTCTCCCAAGCCATCAAATTCTGCTAACGGGTCGCAATAAGACGCGCTCTGGTAGATAGGTAGCCGCACCCTTCGGATCATTTCCATATAACTTCATTTTCCAAATCTAAAAATTTGGAAAATAAAGTGAGTAAAAATTCAAAACTCAGATTGCTTTTTTCTATTTTCCATATGGGTTGCCTGGGACTCGAATCCGGAACTAGTCGGATGGAGTAGATAATTCTTCCTTGTTACAATAACAAAAAAACCCCTCCCCAAATCGTGCTTGCATTTTTCATTGCACACGACTTTCCCTATGTAGAAATAGCCAATTTCTATTCCGAAGAGGAAGGCCACTAATTTTTTTAGTTAATTAGTAAATTGATTCACCTACTATGGAACATTTCAGAAGCAAATGAAACGCTTTCATAAAAATTCTCGTAGAATCGAGAATGAAGTTTTCATTCTGTACATGCCAGATCATGAATTAGTAACTGCAGCCAATCTCCGAAAAGTCCCGATTGTTTCGATTTTTGGAATGGGATATTTACGGAATCCCCATGAATAGGATCAAACCTTATTCCATGCTATTTCCGTAAGATTCCTCTTTCTTACTAGTAAGGTTGCACGTGCGTCACGCACGTGCTTAAAAAAAATATAGTAAGGTTGCACGTGCATCACGCACGTGCTTAAAAAAAATCTAGTAGTATTTTTAAAATCTTCAAAATAATTATTTTATATTTATAGCAAAGAAGTATGAATCTACACTTCACAATTCTAATGACATGAGTTCATCTAGGAATGAGAAAAATATGCAAAGTTGAATGATAAATTTTCAGTAATCAATTAATGCAAAGAATAGAACATTCTGGGTCTGAACAGCTGCATCACATTCCAAAGCATTCAGTGACAATACCGACAGATAATCTATGATTGAGAGAGGAAAACAAATTTGATGAACATAAATAGTTAGTAAACAACTCATCAACTTTTTAAGAAATAGTAAGAAAGTCACACGCTACCCATCAGAACAAAAAAAACCTGTAATCATTGAAGGAACACCAATGAACACCCCAATCTTCGAAAGGACAACGCTCTACACAGCTCGAAAAAATAGCACATAACAAAAATAATCTACATTCACACAAGCAAACCAAGGAGGCACTACTCTGCACATTTTCTATTTGATCCTAAAATCCTGATTACAAGGGATTATGGATGTTAAGAAGTAGAACATCTTCTCGCTCCATCCTTCCTTGGCGTGTGGCATCTTCCATCAACTATAGTTTTATAGATACATGAGAGAATAGTACCTCCTTAATTTCTCAATTCAGACCTGAAAAGGAATTTAAAAGGCAACCAACTCCAAGTAATGATACATAGAGGAAGGATTAGTACATACATGAATGATTAGTATATCTCAGATGGCATTTTCAGTTCCTGCACTAAATTATTTTCGCATACGCACAACCATGCTATATTTGGGTTAGGTAGACAAATAGTACTACTGCACATAGCAGAACTTTAGGAATCTTAAAAAAGTCTCATTATTTGACCAGTATCTCGATACACAAATTTGTAACAAAGCAACCTCAGCCTATTAACGGATACACAAAGTATTTTTAACCAACATATTCGCACAGTACATTAAAAGTAGGAAATGAAACTCACCTCGTAAGTAGCTGCTGTCCATCTGACTCTGAAGAAATAAAGTCATCATTGTCGGGCAGAATAGATATTGGTCTTGCTTGTGTCCTGGTGTTTTGAAATTACTAAATCACTCTTCCCCTTTTCAACAGCTCTTCTGACTGTACCAACCTGAATATGTGCGTGTTTTAGCAGGGATCCATAATACACAAAAAGTAAGTTGGCAACTGAAGAATTCAAAACCTAGTGGCATAATATCCCCAATTGTCGCCTCCACTTTTTCATATTCGAGGATGCCATGCAAGCTGCAATTGTGTAACTCACGTGTGCTTAAAATAAACCTCATTGATAATCCAAAATATCAAAGAGTTCAATTTATAATCCAAAATATCAAGAGTTCAAAGAAGAAGAAAAAATATATCCTGTTAATATACTATACTCCTCCAAAAGGATATCCATGCAGGTAGCACCTTGCAACATATCCTGTTAATATCACCTCACAAATCATTATCAAAACAGATGCCACCACTGTGAAACTTCCCAAAAACCAAATAAAACAAAGGTAATCATCCCCACAAATAACAAACTATGACAATGGATATACTTGATGAAAAAGACACATCAAGGATTACACACACCTGCTTATGCCGAACTGCCGATTCACCGTGTTTAACGCCACCCATTATCCAAGATTATGGGCAGCACCTGCATGGATAGCAGCAAGAGAGAGTAATTGGAGAACCGGCGGCCGTGGCGATTAACATCGTCCTCATAACACTGCCGTGGCCTGCGTGCTTGTGCCCTCAGCGTCGACTACGTGCGATCCGTCACAGCTTCATCGTGGCTGTGAACAGAAGGAGCGCTGCAGGTCAGGCTTAGCAGTTCCATAGAATTTTGAATCAAAATATGTTAACAAGCCCCTACGTTTTCCTCTTCAAAAAAACTAAATGTAAACATCACAGTCAATCATGCTTGCTGTCTGTCCAAATTGACAGCCAACATCTATAACACCAGTTCTGCTTTCTATAATCAAGAACTCACAGGAGGAGAAGCCTACTTTACATGCAACAATAGTACCATATGATAATTAGCCAATGAAGTAAATCCTTTGATGTTTTAGACTTGATAGAACATTTGCCTTAGGCAAGCACAGTAGCTCAATTTGAAGTCTCCCCAGCTCCAGTTCTTTCTTCCTGACAGAAATCTGGAGGAGCCAACACATACCTATGGTAATCTGCATTGTAAAAAAATACAGTGTCTATGGATATCTCAAATAGTC
>CM014270.1:74447801-74497064 GCA_004135705.1 Alloteropsis semialata | reverse complement strand
GATCCAGATCTCGGAAGGAAAGCAATATGAAAGCAAGCCGTTTCCGCGTTGAAACTCAACAGATTTCCTCAATTGAGGTCATCTCTTGCTAGTACCCAATGCACCAAATATTCAATAGTCTGTCAAGAAACCTTAGCAACTAAACCATGGAATAATCAAATTCTATTTCTACCCATGAACTTAAGTGTATGTCTAGGAATTAAGTGTTAGATTGCAAAACTGCAATTAAGTGTATGTCTAGGTATCCATAATGTTAAAACAAGATGATAAAGAAGTAGTCCTGATAACATAACAGGCCAAGGACCAGCACATCAGTTCATAAGAAAGTATATGTCTAGGACAAAAACACAGTGTCCCATTAACTGCAATGAATCATTATAATTGCAGTGAACTCATGTTAAGCTGTGATTGAACTCTGAACCAATGGGGACTGTACAAAATCAGCAAACAAAATTGGAGGATAAAACGTATACCTTGTTCCTATTTCACCGAACACATTGAGGGCACCATCCATGGAAACATCGATGCCGGCAACTGGGAGCATGCAGTAGCTCGTGTAATGGAGGCTGCTGGTACAGAGGAGCTTGATCAGAGAGCAAGGTTGCTGGATGTGGTACAGAGGCGCTTGCTCAAAGACGGAGAGAAGGCAAGAAGATGTGGCCTCGCTCAGGCGTTGTTGCTCCTGTACGGTTGGGAAAAGAATCTATGCAGCTGATTTTGCTAGCTTGTTTGCTTATTGGTGGAGGGGATTGGTGGAGCTGGCTGCTTGTTCTTGTGATGGAGGGACCAGGCAAGAAAGGAGAGCATCCGAGGAGGATAGCAAATGCAGTGGCGACCAAGCTCGCCCGTGGTTGCCGCAGCCCGCAGGCTACACCTGGGCCCCCTCCTCCGACCTCCCGGAGGTAGGTGGCGGACAGCAGAATGCCCTGGCGGCTCACATAGCGCACAACTCGCCAGATGCAAGGAGCTCCACTGCTGACCCGCCCGACAAGCTCCTCACGGCGCGTGCCCGCCCTTTAGAGCAATTATAATGGTCGGCGTGGAGCGGGCGACGTCCTACGTCGGGGAGAGAGAAAGCAGGAGAGAGAGTGGAGCAGCGGTTCGTGAGTCGGCGATGGAGTGCGGGCGAAAGGGCTGGCGGCGTCGCTGCTATCGGGCCCCACGTGAAGGAAACGCCAGCAGCGGGCGATTCAGCGGGCGGAAGAGCGGGCGTCGACGCCGACCGGCGGGCGTATCCATTATCCTTGCTCTTAGGCCATCTTCAACCCTCCAACTAGGATGGTTTCCATAGCATTAATTAGACCGCCACATAGAACTAGGATGGTTTTCATAGCATTAATTAGACCGCCACATAGGATGTTTAGCTTATGTGGCACTATATTAAATAAGAAAGAGAGTGGAGAGAGGAAGAAACTGGGTCTCATGTAAGACCCAGTGTCAACACAAGAACCAATGCACTAGACACCATCAAATTAGGGCACGTACAGCGCACAGCCGACCCTCGTCTGCAAGCGTCCACATCGGCAAAAACAGCTGACGTGGTCATCATTTACTCATGAGAGAGAATGGCATCGTCGCTTCGTTCAGCTACGGCTTCGGCGCGTGCTCCGACGCGAGTCGTCGAGGTTTGTCTACCGCTGTACGACCCAGTCGATCTCGTCGCCGGCGCCACGGATCCGGTGAGCGCGGGCGCGAGAGCGCGTGTGATTTTTTCCGTTGGCGCGCAGCCGAGCGCGATTTCCTCCTTCCCCCTTCCCTCGTTCCCTCAAATACCTTCTTCCAGCCCCCCAAATCATCCACTGAACCCTAGCCATGAGAGAAGAGGATAAGCAGGCAGCGGCGGCGGCAAGAGAGCTGCTGAAGGCACAGGAAGCTCGGGAGCGGAAGGCGACGGCGGCGCAAAAGAAGCGAAAAGGATCCTCGCCGGCCATACAGATGAGGAAGCCCGCTGGTGCATCACCGGCGGCAGCGGACCAGAGAAGCTTGGGTTGTGCGATGGGTGCGACGGAGCCATGGAGCTCTGGCCGCACGGTGGCTGCGTCGGAGCAGGCTAGCGGGTGTGGATTTGGCACGGCTGGTTCACCTGCGGCCTACACCGACGGCGGCGGCTACTTCTTCAACAACCCCGGCAGCTTCTTCGCCGACCCTGGACAGAGCCCCATGGCTCAGCCATGGATGAAATCTCAAGCTTCAGATCCAGCAACTTGGTATTCCATTCATTCTCTAGCTCTTCGAAATTGCTCTGAAATTCCTGAAATTGTCCTGCTTTGATTCATCAATTTTGCTTGTCATTGGTTCTGGTACAAATCTGGAAATTGTTCAAAAATTTTAGAAATTGTGACTCTGTTTTGTATATATATCAATTACAGATGTGAAGTTCCATTTGTGAATCCAATTGCATCTAGATGTTTTATTACTGACACCTATGGATATTTGATCTCTGCTAGACCGAGCTAGTGATAAGTTGTTCTGAATTAACTCTGAAATTGTTGAGGCCTATAAGTGAAATTGTTGGCTGATGCAAGAATTAATGTCCAGTTACTGAACTGATGTGGACCAGTTTGTTTATATAGGCTTGTACAGCAAACATTTAACATATTCAATCTTGAACCTTATTATTATGCAAAGTACATGTATTTTTTAATTTTGGGAAACTCTTGTTGCAGGGGAAAAAACCCAACACCTCCTGGTGGCTTTACAAACTTTATTCAGCCTCCTGGTGCCGATAGGAAGAATGAGCAATACTGGGCGGCTGTTGCTGAGACATACAACCAGACTACACCAAGCCAAAGGAGAAGAAATGCAAAGCAGAGCAAGGACCGGTGGCACAAGATCAATAAATGGACAGACCTTTTCCATTGTGCTTGGATTAAGGCTCGGAGAATTTACACTAGTGGCCATAATGATCAGATGTGGATTGATAAAGCACATTCCTTCTATGAGGATGACAACAAGTTACTGAAGCTAGGTCGTTTTCAGTTGATGGATGTATGGTATGCTGTCCGCAATGAGCCAAAATGGATAACATACAACAAGGGGCTGAAGGAAGCCCGTAAAAGGAAGCCTTCTGACAAGGGTAATGAAGGAGAAGATTTAGACCACATAGATCTTGACGAGGATGAAGAACAGCAAAGGCCAATGGGACAAAAAAAAGCTAAAAAGGCCGCTCATGAAAAGAAAGCCAAGGCAAAGGAATCTGACAATGATCTCGAGGAGCTTCAAGTTTATGGTAAAATACAGTCAGAGCAACATGCCAACCGGCTAAAGGTATTAGAAGTACAAAAAAAGCTTTCATCCGATAAGACCGAACAAGCTCAGCTTGCCCGTCTTGCAGCGAAGGAGCAAAAGGAGGCTGCTGAGGTCCAAAAAGAAGCTAGAAAATATGAACTAGAAGCTAAGATGTTTGATACTTATAACCGTCTTCTGTCACTAGACGTAGCATTGATGACTGATGAAGAAAAGAAAGATCATGCAAATACAATGAAGTGTCTAAAGAAAAAATTATTTTCTGATTCTAACTAGGGTATGGCAACCTGTTAAGTTCACTTCTGATTGCTGATTATTGCTTAATTGCTGATTATTACTTAATTGCTGATTATTGCTTAAGTTTACTTATGATTGTTGATTATTGCTGTAGGTGTTGATGCAATTTTGTGGAACAAGGAGATACTGTTGGTGCTTTTTGTGGAACAAGGAGATACTGTTGCTGCTTTTTGTGCTTCTTCAGTGCTTATTCTGAACTGAATGAGTTTTGAGACTTTTTTTTCAGTTGCTTTTATTCTAAACTGTTCTGAACTGCCGGTGCTTATTCATGTGTGTGAACTGAACATGCTGAGCTTATTCATGTGTGAACTGAAGATGTCGAGTGTGCATTTGGCGTGTTACAGTCTCGTTTTGATATTGTTCGTCGGCCGGCACGGTTGTGGAAGCGGGACGATATTATTTATCCCGTATTTGTAGCCATTTTCTAAAATTATATCATGTACTCGGAGCACCTATTGTTATATTTATGTTTCTCTCATGCTATTATTTGAATATATCATCAAAATGGCTACAAAGATCAAATCCATACTTGATCAACATTGATTTATGTGCTTGTACATGGATTAAATAGCTTGCAGACAGCTAAACAGACGACCCATTGTATGAACTGTCTTTTTAGCTGTCTGCGTGTGACATGGCACAGTACACAGACAGCAGCCGTCTAAACCTTTGTACGTGCCCTAAACATGGTCGACAAAGACCGCTAAAATAATACTGAAATAGCTATTGCGAGCACATGTATTGAGTGATTTAGCTCGGCAAGTGCGGTCTCAATCAAAGTTTCATGTCACGTGGCAAGAAAAGTAAAGTAGGAAGTTTTATGAGATGAGAAAAGAAGTTTCATCCCTATAAAATGCAACATGCATGATTACCTAATTTATAGTATTGGTATAATGAAACCATGCAATGCAACCAATTTCGTACAGTCTTACCTAATCTAAGACTGCCCTAAGAAAACATAACCATGCGTCCATTAAATAAGGCCAACCGATTGAAAGTTTAAAACCACGGAAACTTGGATAACAATTTTCAAAATAATTATTTTAAAGAATATTAATATATACTCCCTCCGTCCCAAAAGAATGGTGTTCTAAGATTATTCAGAAAAATTCAAGATGAATGAAAAAGACGCATGTGCCACTAACTAAGAAAGTAAGTTGAGGTGTACATAGAATATTCGCACTGTTAGCTGATCCGATTTAGTGCTGCATATGGTAGTTGATGTGGTCTGAATCCTAAAACATCAATCTTTGTGGGACAAATTTTGAATCACAGAACATCATTCTTTATAGGACGGTGGAAGTATGTGTTTTATAGGTATTTTCATGATACCATACTCTTTGTGTTCCAAGTTACAATCTAATTTAATTTAATACTAAGTGAAATTTTAATTGACCAATTCTCATAGAGAAAAATCAACATCAAAATAGTTTTATTGAATCCACCATGCAATATGTCTTGATAGTATATTTATGTGGTATTGTGTATTTTTGGGTAAATGTGGTCAAATGTTGATAGTATATTTATGTGGTATTGTGTATTTTTGGGTAAATGTGGTCAAAGTTGTAAAATTTGATTGAGGACAAAGCTAAAATCAACTATGCTTTGAAACGAGTGGAGTACTTAATTATTATAATGTATTAATAAAATATTGGTCAAACTTAAAACACAAAACCACAAAAAGTCAATAGCATAGAGAATAATGACCAGCGGTAGTGATTACTCTCTTCACATATATAATCATACACTTGCGTGTTTTCCTTCCATGAGCCGATATTTGGGCCCATATTTGGGTGACTCTTTAAGTTAGTGGAGCCAAGTGTACATGATATGTTGGTGCTACATTTGCCCCCAGATCTACAATCCACCAGTTTTGAATAATATTAGCAAGATATGTGTATATTTGTCATTAGAAAAAAGAGAATATTGTGAAAAATATTAGCACCTGAGTGCTCTTCAAATATTTACTCATTTCTTATGTCATTAGCTAGGCAGAAATTTATTGAGGTCTTAATTGCTAGGCAACAGCCCCTAAAAATAACAATTGCTAGGCAACGGCGACGATAGCAAGGCAAGATTGCAAGAGTGTATTAGTGGTGGCGTGAAGGCATGGACCGTAATTTTCCATGTTAATCGCATAACTCAAATTGAGGGTTCAATTGAACACGTATATAAGTGTGATGCAAAATCAAAGGAAGATAATTAATAAATAAGAGAAAAAGTGCAAAGTAAATAATTTTGATGATTTGCTAGAAATCTAGATTTTTCATTAGTTTTTAATACTCTTGTCTTCTAAAATTGTTAGCCCGTGTGGGAACACGGGTTGATAGACTAGTAGTCAGTAGAGCCCATTTATCACAACTGTGTAAATTATTTTTATAGGAATACATTTATCACAACTGTGTACATTACTTTTATAGGAATGTGGTAATCTATTTTCACAACTGTTTAGCCATCCTCATTTTACCGTTAAATTTCATTTTTTCATGCCATTTTGATCCAGAGTTCCAGCATTCTTTTGTCCATCTTGTATGTTTTAATTAAGTTGAGTTTGGCTATAAACTTTTTTGGAGGGATATATCGTTACCATCCCATCTATGATAAAATTGAGACAAGATTTGCATAATCATTTGATATGCTGCTAATGGGACGTATGCCATGGTGGCATCTATGCCTGTTTTTTTTTTACCAATGAAGATGTCTCAACAATATAAATTTTACTAGAGATGGAAATAAAAATTATGTACCCCCCTCCACAGAATTTCTTCACGAAACCCAATTTAATTAAAAAGCTACAAAAATATTTTGTCATAGGAAAACATCATTTTCATGTACAATCAGTTCCTAAAGAGAACCCGCTCCAAAAAAAATAAAAGTTCCATAAGTGAACAGCATGTGAAAGCGCTCGCTCTGATCTATAAAAGCGGTTGGTTGACAGGGATTAAATCCCCAACAAATCAAAATTCTCCTCAATCCCTTCGGTCACATTTGTAATGGATTAACCGAATAAGCTCTCAAACGATAGATCCCAATCCCATGATGAGATGATCTGTAAAATTGGGCACACACATATTTCCCAGCAGATAATAAACCGGGAGATCTTAATTGGGGCTGTTATCCCTACTCCCATAGTTTTTCAGGCCTAGCCCATTGGCAGTCGTTCAGTTGTTTGTTTCCTCAGCGCCATTAATCTCTAGCTTCTTGGCAACGCTAGCTTATGCTCTTGGCATCGAATTAAGGAGATGGCAGAAAGAACAAGCCAAGGAGCCCGGAGGCGCATTGCACGATGAGCCAGAGAGAGAGGTCGACAGTCGACACAAAACAAAACTCGCGCTGCGTTTGCCACAATTTACGGGCTCAGACATTTTTCTTGCTCCTCCCCGTCCATGGCGTCGTGCGTGACGAGACGACGAGATGTGAAGGCAACGCGACGCAATCATGGCATGCGCGCAGGGCGGGGCGTGCTCGCGTAGCTCCGCGTTCACCACCACCATCTTTCCATCCCGCCCGATCCGTCTGTGCAGAGCTTTGGTCCGTCTCTCGCTTCTCTTGCACTCACGGTCGTCGATCGTGCCCGTTCCTCCTCCTCCAAGCTTCAGTCTTTTGCCGAGGCAGCAAGTGATTTACTCGCTCGTCCATTCAATTTGCAAATGTGATGTGCCACGTTGCCGGCCCCTCCTCTTCTCCCAACGATTTTGCATAGCATTCGCCTCCTTTATAAAAGGCAGGGCTCCTGCCTCGCTGCAACCTAGGGTCCCTGCAAGATCGCCAGACTAGCCAAGCTTCATCTCTGGAGTCTGGACTCTCCTGTACCTTTTGCTTTCGTTTCCCAGCCTGCGATTCATTGCAACCTATTCTGAGTCTTGGAATCCTGCTGATTCCTTGGGGCAACTTTGTATCCTAGCTGCAGCTTCAACCCTACCTGGATTCTGCTCCTGAAAAACTGCTGCACTTTGCACACCGGATTACCAGCTGTGTTTTCCTTTCCTTCTGAAAACTGACAAGGCGTTTCATTTCAACCAAGGTAACAATTTGCCCTCTGTCTGAATCGAGTTTGTTTTGTTTATCTTCAAATACCATGCGTCATTTTGCAACTAGCTGCGTCGACAATCAAACAAAGTCATACGTGACCTTCAAAAAGAAGAAAGCAAGTCGTATATGTGTTGCTTGTTCTTGGCTGTTCGCTTTGCTGATTCCCTACTGCATCACTGCTTATTCACTTGGATGCTCATTAGTCAAGCAATTCATTCATAGTAGCGTATATAATCTTTCTTTGCTTGACTGAAGATTTTTGCACTCAACACAGGAGCATGAGTGCAGATTTTATTTAGTCCATTCATAGCTTCACTCTGCAATTCTGCAGTCTGCAGTGCATAGTGAAAGGAGATATATACAAGTCCTCAGCTCTGAAACTCTCCCCTGTCTGTTTTTTTCAAATCAGGCCTGGCCGTGGCCGCGAGGAGCTGAGTTCCCGCCATGGGCGTCACCCGCGCGCCCATAGTGAAGAATGGCTCCCTGGAGGGCATGATCGGCGACTACGTCGGCGGCAAGGGCGGCAAGCCCTCTCGCGGGGGCGGGGCGAGGAACTCGTCCCGCCTGGTGGCGGCGCTGACGTGCCTCCAGTTCGCGTTCGCCATCTACGCCACCTTCCTCCTCTACTACATGAGCCCCGCCGTGGACCTGCGCGTGAAGCCGGACCTGGCGTGGGCGACCCGGCTTGCGCAGCACTGGAAGCAGCTGATCGCCACGCAGCCCGGCGGGGACGCGCCGCCGCTGTCCCCGCAGGAGGTGTGCGAGCACGAGAGCATAGACTTCGAGCAGAAGAAGTCGACGGACGAGCTCATGATCCGCCTCAAGCGCGAGCTCTACGACGAGGTGCTTGCGTTCCAGCGGCGGAGCTTCGGCGCCGAGACGCTGCCGGAGCTGCTCCGCATGCGGTCGCGGTGGAGCGCGTCGGGCCCCAACGTGCCCCGCGTCACCGTCATCCTCAACCACTTCAAGCGCCGCACGCTGTGCGCGCAGCTGGACCAGCTGCGGCGGCAGACGCTGCCGTTCCACCGCGCCTGGGTGCTCTCCTTCGGCAGCCCCAACGAGGCGTCGCTCCGGCGCATCGTCGAGAGCTACAACGACTCGCGCGTCAGCTTCGTCGCCTCCGGCTACGACTTCAAGTACTACGGCCGATTCCAGATGGCGCTGCAGTCCGAGTCCGACTTCGTCTACGTCCTCGACGACGACATGATCCCGGGCAGCCGCATGCTGGAGATCCTCTGCCACGTCGGCGGCACGGAGAAGTACGGCAACTCCGTGCTGGGCAGCATCGGCCGCATCCTGCCGTTCCGGCAGAAAGACTTCACGTTCCCGAGCTACCGCAAGTTCCGGTCCAAGGAGGCGGGGCTGTACCTCCCCGACCCGGCCTACGACATCACCGTGGACCGCATCGTGCAGGTGGACTTCCTCTCCAGCTCGTGGTTCCTCCCCGCCGACCTGGTGAAGACGCTCTTCATCGAGACGCCCTTCACCTTCATGACCGGCGAGGACCTGCACCTGAGCTACCAGCTGCAGAAGTACATGGGCGCCGGCTCCTTCGTGCTGCCCGTGGACCCCAACGACAAGGAGACGTGGGGGGACAGCGAGCACCGCCTGGCCTACGTCTCGGAGACGACGGTCATCTTCAAGGACATCGTGCAGGTGCGCGACGAGCAGTGGTGGCGCGCGCTCACCTCCGGGTACGTGACGCAGTGGGCGGCCATGCACCCGCAGAAGGTGGACGCGCTCTTCTACGCGCACTCGCTCGGCGAGGTGAGGTCGCTGGCGCCGCTGCTGGAGCGGTTCCGCACCACGGCCGGGCGCAAGGCGTACCTCGTCGTGTCCGGCGGCGGGCACTGCCCCTGCGAGGAGGCCGCGACGGTGCTCAAGTGGCCCAAGGTGGTTTGCAGGGACCGGCGGTTCAAGATCTTCGACCTCGGCATCGGCGCGCTGTCCGGGCCGTCGCGCTCGGAGGTGCCCGTCCTGCAGGCCGTCTACGCCAGCATGCGCGGCATCGTCCGGATGCACAACCCCAGCGTGGTGGTCGCCCTGGCCGACGTCGACGGCAAGGTCAAGGAGGCGCTGCGCATGGCCGCCGACGCCGCCGTGAACAGCACCGCGCTCGTCCTCCTCCCGAGGAGTTCCGTGTCCAAGGTGCTCTGGATGGCCACGCTCAAGCCCGCCTCGCTGCCAAGTAATCAAACATCTGCTTGCCATATATGCATCTATCTTCCAATTTTTGAATGTTCCAATCTTGTAGTACTAATGTTGGACAACTAATTCGGGTTGCAGACTGGAACCGGATGCGCATCTCCGTGAACATCATCACGCAGAACCGCGCCAAGTCGCTGCTTCGGCTGCTGACCTCGCTGCGGAGCGCCTACTACCTGGGCGACGAGGTAGCCATCAGCTTCAACATGGACAGCCGCGTGGACGCGGCGACGCTCAAGGTGGTGAACTCCTTCGACTGGCCGCACGGGCCCAAGACGCTGCGGCGGCGCATCATCCAGGGCGGGCTGATCCGCGCCGTCAGCGAGAGCTGGTACCCCTCCGACGACGACGACTACGGCCTGCTCCTGGAGGACGACATCGAGGTGTCCCCCTACTACTACCTGTGGGTCAAGTACGCGCTGCTGGCCTACCGCTACGACCCCGGCGTGTCGCTGCCGGAGCTCTCCTCCATCTCGCTCTACACGCCGCGGCTGGTGGAGGTGGTCAAGGAGCGGCCCCGGTGGAACGCCACCGCCTTCTTCGGCAAGGTCCACCCCAACACGCCCTACCTGCACCAGCTCCCCTGCAGCTGGGGCGCCGTCTTCTTCCCCAAGCACTGGCGCGAGTTCTACGCCTACATGGCGGCGCGCTTCACGGAGGACGCCAAGCAGAACCCCGTGCAGATCCCGCGCTCCCGCACCAACGGATGGCAGGCGTCCTGGAAGAAGTTCCTCATCGACATGATGTACCTGCGCGGCTACGTCAGCCTCTACCCAAACTTCCCCAACCAGACGAGCTTCTCCACCAACCACATGGAGCCCGGCGCGCACATCAGCGCCAAGGACAACGCGCTCAAGCACGACAAGATGGACTTCGAGGTGCCGCTCGTCGCCGACGACTTCTCCGCGCTGCTGCCCATGGGCAAGATGCCGCCGGCGTCCAAGCTGCCTGCCATCAACCTCTTCAACCAGGCCGTCTCGCTCAAGGGGCTCAAGGCCGCCGGCGCCAAGCTCGGCCAGGACGTCCTCACCTGCGCCAACAAGGAGCTCGTCGCCGTCGACCACATCACCGGCTTGCCCACAAACTGCACCGCCTTCTGAGACTGATCACTCCATGTCTAGCAGCTTCATCACTTCAGCATACAGGCGTACTATTCGGTCTGCACATGATCAATTCTTTTGCTTCATCAGCTCTACTTGTACGTAGCTGTTATTTTTGTAACTTCAATTTCTTTTGTACTACCATTTTAGCACTGTCTGAAACAAAATCAAAGGTCTTATTAGAGTGCGCGTTTTTGCGCCTGATGGGATTGGAGAAGGCCAAAAGTGGCTTTCTCTTCTCTTTAGAATCAATCCATGAACCATGAATGAAGAGTACAATAAGGCATGTTGTAGCTGTACAGCTTGGAGATCCCTCTCTTTTGGTTGTATGACTGACCGGAGAATCTTGCTGTATAATGGACTAATGGGCTAAGGTAATGTGGTCCAGAACTCCTGATCACTGATCATCAATGTCAACATCTTATGCCTGTCTGCCAAACAGCCTCTCTTTTTTTTTTTTGAGCAACAATGACATGCTCCTGCTCTATTATATATATTCACCCCATTTTTGTTTTCAGGGAAAATATGCAGAGATTTTGTTTTCAGGGAAAATATGCCAGAAATATGCCGCGCGTTTCCACGTTATGCAGGGAACTAAGGCCAATCCCAGTGGAGGTTTCATAGAAGTTTCATGCACATTAAATAGGGTGACACATCAGCATAGATGATGACATGGCATGATAATAATGAAGTGAGAGAGGGAATGAGTTTCATCAGGATGAAACTGTGTATACACTGTTTCCAAGACTATGAAACCTCATGAAACTGCCATTGGGAGTTATAGAGTTTCATTTCATTCCTCTCCATCCAATCATGTGTGTCGCAATAAATGAATTGTCTTGCCTATGAAACCACAAAATGAAACTATCCATTGGGAGACCATGTTTCATCTATCAACTCAAGCATAGTTAAATGACGTGGCATTCTTGGAAACAGTGAGATGAAACTCCACACTGGGAATGGCCTAAGCTGCACATTTTTTTTTTCCTTTGATGAACTTGGGAGGTTCAGGTTCAGATGCCATTCTGGCACCATTTTTGTTGGGCTCATTGTCAGCCTATACCATCTCTGTTTATCATTTTTTGTTGGGCTCATTGTCAAAGCCTATACCATATCTGTCTATCATTCTCTATTACTTTCATAGGCTGCCTAAAACAAGGCCGCAGCTCACCAACACTTTTGCCTTCATAAATCACTCCTCGTATGAGAGTGTTTGCATCGGAAGGTTAGATTGTTTCCATCCCGTCCTATTTTGTCCAGCTCATCTACCCAACATGTCTCAGTTGTCCAGGCTGTCTCTTGACTGCTTTGGAGTCATTAGGCTTTATTATGCATTTTTTATAATTTTCTAGCGACTAAAAAAATACAACAATATAAACATTCAGATTATTCCACATGGTTTGCACTGCAATGTCCATCAGTTCATGTTACTACTTGTTAGGCGTTTTACAGGATCACCCATAGTCCTTTTGTTACTGGGTAGCAGTAATGCAGTGCTTGTCTCCCTGTATCAGAGGCAACCACCAACACCACGTCCAGGTGAAGAGTTTGAAGGACTGGTCTTCAAATTGGATAATCACAACTCGAACGGGATTGAGGCGACAAGGCAGGAAGAAGAAGAAACAAAAGATATTCTCATATAATTATTGACTAAAAGGTAGGACTACTAGTATAGAAGAAACCAAACAACACTTAACAATCCCTAAACATAGATGAACTGCAAAAAGAATTTTCAGAGTTCAGTACACCAAGCTCCAAATACAGACTATGATGGATGATGGCTGTCCCCCTCTTTTCAAGTTTCAAATCCTGATGGGTGATAGCTACTACCTGACCTGACAGAATCTTCCTTCTAATTAGCAAACCAACAAACTCCCCTTTCGCTTGCTGAAACACTTTTCTTCTAATTGACTGACTGACTGACTAGCTGCAAAGTTTCCTCTCTAAATCTGTCTCCCTCTGCTGCTGGTTTAGCTCTCCTTCTCACCTACCTAACTTGCAAGCAACTGCAATTGCAATGCAACAACCACTCTGATTCCTCTATTTCTCCTGCCCTCCTCTCACCCTCCTCTCTTTCTCTCTCTCTATACAAACAAAAAAACATTCAGGGGGAACCAATTAACCAATAGACAAAAAAGAAGAAAGATAAAATAACACTAACCCCCGATGAAAAAAAAGCCCTAATGAACTAAAAGCCAGGATGCCTGGCGATGGATTGGATGGATGCTGACAGAAACCAATGCAGGTGATGATGGATGGATCCATGGTGATGATGATGATGACCACGATGAAGACGACGACTGATGAAGCAACCATGCATGCATACATACTAACATGTATACATATATAGCTAGGGGGCACGAGACCCACCAACCGACCGACCGACGACGCCGGCCAGGACGTCGATTAATCCCGGCGGCGGATGAACTGCAGGAGATCGCACGACGGGTCGCCGCTCCGGACAGCCTTCTGGCGCATCTCCACCACCTTCTTGTGGGAGTTGGAGTGAATGGCCGGCACGAAGGTGGGGCTCGCTGCGGGGCGGTACTCCGGGAAGAGGCGCCCGGACTTGTAGCGCACGCCGCAGGCGTTGCAGAGCGTCTTGGGGCCAAGGGGACCCGCGCGCCACTGCGGCGTCTTCTCGATCTGGCAATGCGTGCACCTCCTCACGGTGCCCGGCGGAAGCGCGCGCTCGCCGCCTTCCTCGTAGTCGGCGTCGCCGTCGTTGTCACCGTCGGCGTCAGAAACGGCCGGGGCGGGGGGCGCCGGCTTCTTGGCCTTCTTCTTCTTCTTCATGGGCGGCGCCGGGTTGGACTCGGCAATGCACTCTGGGTCCGAGTGCGAGGAGGCGGACGAGTACATGGGCGTCGGCACGAGGATGGTGGGCGCCTCCGCGGCGCGCGCGGCGCCGGTGAACGCGGACGGGCGGGAGCGCTTGCTCCGCGCGCGCGCCGGTATGACGAGCACCGGCGGCTCCGGGCGCGGCGACACGGGCGCCGACCACGCGTGCCCCCGGCTCCCGGAGAAGGACTCCGATGAGGAGGACGCCGAGGAGGAGGACGAGGACGCGGAGCCGACATTGTTATTGGCGTTGAAGCTGTTGTGCTCGAGCACCGAGATGGGGCTGGAGCTGCGGAAGAGCGCGTCCTCCATCTTGTCCGGCGGCAGCAGCGCGACGCCGGCGTTGGCCGCCAGCGCGGAGCTCTTGATGGGGGCCGCGCAGGTGGCCCCCGGGAACGCCGGCTCGTGCGGGATGGAGGCATCGTCGAAGAGCCCCGACAGCCACTCCAGCTGCGCCATGTCCATGTCCAGGTCCTCGCACTGCAAACCAAAGAATCTTTGCCACGTCAGAACAGAACCAGAATTCGCCACTCCCCCACCCCCACAGCACCGACACCGACACTGCCACTCTGCAACGACTTCGCATTCAGCTTTACTGCAGCTATCAGCCATGACATCATCATCTTTCCCCCACACCCCATTCTACTATTACTATTCATCATCAAGAAGTGGTAGATCAGATTTGCACTGCAGCGGCAATCATCAGTAGGGGATGTGATGTTAGTGAAGTGGACGGGCCGGGCTGACGGGGCCCAGGTTTAATTTCGGTTGCGTAAAGCAGAGAGGAACAAAAGGCAGCAGGGCTAGTAGTAGTACAGCAGTTGTTGGGCTGGCGAGCTACCAAGAAAAGCGACGGGCCCTCCGACGTAATACGGGCCCATCCGTAATATCCAACCCAACCAACAAACCAAACAGCTGACGGCGTGGTAACTCGGCTCACGACCACGATCTCAGCGGCCACCGACGCAACCCGCTCCTCCACCCGCGCCCCAACCACCCCCCAACTATCCACCGCGCATGGACAAACAAAATCATCGCGCCACCGTGGGCTGCGGCCGACGCGCGCGTTCTGTGTTGCCTAGCGGCTAGCGTTGGGGCGGCGCGGCTTCATTGGCGCCCAGCTGTTTTGAACCTTTTTTTTCCCGAACGGCAGCTGTTTTGAACTTCCTTTCACGAGAAACTGAAAGACGATTTTTTTTCTTCAAAAAAACTGAAGGGTTTTTTTGAAAAAAAATTAATTAAACTCGTTGCACGACCGACAAGAGCAATGCGCGCGGTGGTCACGGCCCGTCCGGCGGCGGGGCCGATGACTCGTCGTAAATACACACGCGTATGCGGAAGAGCCGAGCCGGACGTGGCCGGCGGCGGAGACGGGGAGGGAGTGGGGAGAGGGGACTCACCGAGCCAATGTGTCCGCCGAGGACGTCCTTGGCGTCGAACACCGGCGCGCCCGCGGCGGCGAAGAAGGCGGCGGTGTCGTCCTGCGCGGCGGGCGGGGGCAGCGCCATGAGCGGCTCCAGCGCGGGGGGCGCGGGCTGCGCATTGCCGCGGCCGACGTCGATGATGCGCGCCGACAGCGGGCTGCCCGGCGCCGGCGCGTCGAGGAGGAGCACGTCGGCGGCGGAGTCCTCCTTGGGGAAGTCGAGCAGGTCGTCGATGTGGTCGAAGAGGTCGCCGCAGGTCGCCTCCAGGAGGCTCTGCTCCCTCATCATCTCCTCCACGAATCCGCCACTCGCCATCTGTCTCCGATCAATGGCCTGCGTTCCAAATTGCAACGCGTATAAATAGGGACGCCCCCGTGAATATATCCTTCACGCCAAAGGAAATCAAACTGGATATGCATGCATTAACCAGCAGCTATTCTTAAAAATGGCAACGAATTAAGACAACACGGATTATTCACCTATAAGATTTATTGATTCCAAAGATATGATTTCATATGTGGGAGGGCCTATGGGTATGGATTGAATTTGTATCTTTGGCAGAAACCTTGTACAGCACAAACAAAGACGCGTCGCACAATAGGATGGATGGATGGATGGTATGGATGGAGGGTGATGATGAGACACCTAGCTAATCTACCGCGGCTTTTAGCACTAATCAAAATGCGATCTTGCCTTTGTGGTATGGATGAGCTGTAAGCAAAACAAATGAGGAGAGAGAGAGAGAGGGAGGAGATTTTTTTTCAAAATGACGGCAGGGCCATATGTATGCGGTGCATGATGATGCGGGCCGGAGCAAGGGGCCCACGCACCATGTGAGCAGCGCATGTGACGGCCCGCGGGACGGGTCGATTTTCTCGCGCTTTCTCTATTCTGAAGCAAGCATAGGCGACCAGATGGAGTAGAGAGTACATGCAGGCCATGAATAATATTTTAATAAAAGAAATTAAATACTGGTATGGTGAAAAAAAAAAGGACGTAGAAAAATCAAAGCGTTTGATTGATTCACCACCAAGGTGAGGTGGTGGTGCTGGGGTACCGGTGTAAAAGTCAAAGCGGCCAGCACAAGGAATTTGTCAAAAGAGATGCGCTGACGTGGTGGCGCGCCATTGGCCAGGACGCGTCATTGCGCTGCCACATGGCCGGCTGCTTCGAATCGAAGCGCCTTGCCCCCTCGGTAAAGCAGCTAATTATTGCCAAGTCCTCGGGTGAAACCCCCGAGGAATTCTACTGGCCCATTTTTAATTTTATTTTCCCCAGTTCACCATTTGCGTTGATTCGATCACACTGGTTGGAAATAATGCAAGGAATCTTCCTGTCTTGTATACGCATTTTATCTTTTTACCCCTCAAATAAAATCCGATACGTACTCCTTTGGTTGTAGTACGCGGCAACTATTCAAATTTGGACATTTTCCCCTGTCTGCCTGTCCCCTCTGCTTCCAGAGAATCCAGACTGGAAGGAAGGCGTATATCTGTAAAAGCATGGGGGTGCATGCAAAGGTACAGACAAGGACGCTGTGGAAAAAAAAGGGCTGGGAATGGAATACCGTGTGACCCTCAGCAATCCATCCCAACCCATCTCCGTTCACCCAGTCAATTCCAATTCCAATAATTCAAACATTTCTATCCGAGTCCATGTAAAATCGGAAGCTTCGCTAGCTCCCTCCCACAAGCAATTTTTGCAGTCTTCAAATTCAGAAACAGTCCAAGCTGGAGGGCTTTTTTAATTTTCCCTTGTCTTATTCTTTCCCAGAAACTGAAGATGGCCGATGAATTGTGCAACTACAGAAAATGCATGGGATGAACCGGATATGGCAATGAAGCTGGCGACAAATGGCCGCCAGCCGGGGCGGCTAGCAAAAAATGGCAACTCGAGGATGCAAAAAGAAAACAAAAAAGAAAGATGTAAAACGGAGGCTGTGATCGATCTTTTGCTTATTTGGATGCAAAAGATGGCTAATTTGCAGTGGTGATGGGAACGGGAATGGGAACATAACACATGGCATGCCCCATCGGCGATTGACTCACCTGTGTGAATTCCTGCTTGCTCTGTCCCTCGGAAACGATCGACCAAAGGGAAAGCTCGCAAGCTCTCTTCCTCCCTCGGGGCTGCTGGCTTGCTCGGTGCACACAAAACCGGTCCCTTTTTCTAGTCTGTTCCTGCTGCACTCTATAGCTGACGACTAGCTGTTGCTGATCACGAACGCCTGTAAATAAGGGTCAGGGGTGGGTGGAATCAAGGAGCTGCGAGCTAACTCTCTCTCTCTCTCTCTCTTTCTCTGGTTGTACTCTACTCCTGCATGCCTTGGCTAGGTGTGAGTCGATGGATGGAGAGAGAGAGGAGGAGGAGGGAAGATGATGAAGAAAGTTGCTGGGTGCCTTGTACAACTCCAATTATAAGGAGAACTGTACTCCTAACAAGAGAGAGGAGGCCCGGGGAATTATGGAGGGCTATATAGGTGGAGGTAAATGGAAAGGGGGTGACTGGGAGGTGCGTGGGTCGGTGGAATTCAATTCCTGGCCCTGTGCCCTGCCCTCGGCTTCTTCTTCCTCCTCTCCTCTTAAGAGAGAGAGAGAAGGTACAAGGTAGCAACTAGCAGAGATGGAGGACAGAGAGAGAACAAGATTGGGAGAGAGTATATATTATACAGGCGAGGGCAGGCGACAGGGTGAGCTGAGAGAGGAAAAATAATGGAGGCTGTGGCGATTAAATTATGGGTGCAGAACGTGAGGGAAGGTGATTGAGGCCTCCAGCTACAGGCCCTTTATCAAGAAGAGGAAAAAAGAAAAGGGGCCTGGGGGCTCCTGGGTTTTGAACGTTGGGGGCCAGGCAGGCAGGTTGAAGCGACGGAAGTGGCGATCCACTCCTCCCCTTTTTACACTCGATCGAGAGAGAGAGAGAGAGGAGCACACGCACGCGGCAGGGCGAGACGGCGACGAGGAAGATGGGCTAGCTGCAGTTGGCCCAACGGGAGCAGAGGACGAAACAGACTCGGTGGCATGATACCAGCCTGTTCGGTTGGCTGGTGGCTGATGGCTGGTGCTGATTTGTTGTGAGACTGAAGTACTGCTGGCTGGCTGGTGGCTGGTGCTGATTTGTTGTGAGACTGAAGTACTGCTAGCTGATGGCTGATAAGCCAAGCGAACAGGCTTGCAGTACTTAAAACTTGTACTGCTGCCACTGTAATTAGCTGTGGTAATTGAATTATCACCAAACTACTCTACCGCGATGGATGCATGGATGTGTACATGCATATAATTAGTGACGGTAATTATATTAGCATTTGCACCAGCAAGCAAGCAAGCAACCACAGGTCGTTGCACCACTAGTAAGCAAGAGAGCAGCGTGCTACAGGGGACGGAGGGAGAGAGAGGACACACACGGTAGGTGAGCCTTCCACCCTCACTGCTAGCTGTCGTCCCCCGGATTTCCTGTCGTGACGTTGAAGTTTCCTCCCCGCTTCTCTCTCTCCTCTTTTTTCCCCCTCAAACACGAATAAAAATCAGGCGAAGGAAAAACACAGCCTAGGTCTTGTTTAGTGCCAGTCAAATTGGTCGAATTTTCTGTAGAAAAATTACATTGAAAAACGTGTTGCAGAGAAGAGCATGTTTTTCAATACGTTACTTTTGATCGAATTGCACCAATTTGATACACCTAGGCCCAGATCGATTTTCCTGTACACATGGCACATGCCTACACGAGGGAGCCGAGAGATGGAGATACTCCTGCTGCCCCTGCTCGGGCAGTCCCCACCACCACCGTCGCCGCCGCCGCCGCCGCTTCTTCACACCGTTAGCTAGTAACCGACAGCCACGCCGCTGGGTCTCGGATCCTCTGCGCGCACGCGGTCACACAGGCACACAGCCAGCCCCCGTCGACGCGGTCACGCTACCGTCCGCGCGCGTCGCGGTTAGTGGCGGCTCCACGGAACCATCCGCCCGCCCCCGCCCGCCTAAAAATCGCGGGCTGGCACCGCGTGCGCCGCGCCCGCCTCATTGACCGCCGCGGCTCGTCGGCCGCTGCGCCACGGCGCGGCTCCCTCCGCTCTCGCGTTCGCTCGCTGACCCGTAATCTGTACACACCCGCGGTGCCATACGACGATACGATATGAGTCGCGGCCGGTCAGCGAGCGGCCAGCCTTGCAGGCAGAGGGCGGCCCGGCCGGCCGGTCGCCGGAATTGGTTTAGGGATTGACAAGGACGGGGACCGGCCGCCTTCCGTGCGCGCTCGGTTTTTTTCCGCGGTCCAGGGTCCAAAGACCGACGAGGCGAGGCGAGGCGTGGACGATGGGTTTCAGGTTTCAAATCCTATCTAACTCCGCCGGCCGGCGCCTCTCCCCTCCCCGTAAATTCTTCGTCCGCGTCCGTAGTGGATTCGTAGCGCTCCGCCAATCACTGGACACCGTGCTTGCCTGCCTAACCTTTGGTTCCGTCCGTTCTGGCATGTGACCCAACCCATGTAATCCATACGCTCGTGGTGGCTCGTCCCAAGTTGAGCGAGAGTGATCGGTCGAGGTTTACCGAACTTACCGCGCGCTACGTGCCGTCGTGCTAATGCTAGTTGAATTAGGCCTGATCTACCACCGAATTGTTTTATGCGAGTACTGACAGTGCCCCCTACTGCTGTACTGCATATGCCAGCAGGTCGCGTGGCTGCTGCTAACAAACCTGCATGTCCTGGCCATGTGATCAAGGGGGTACTGTGCTCCGGTTAGCTCGCGCCTGCCTGCCTGCGGTTAGCGGAGGAGCAGGCAATGAGACGGCACGGAAAATAGCTAGTATACTAGGGATTAAATGTCGAGTAAAGTACATCCATCATACATGAAGTTGCATTGTTGTTTCACATTGATCCAACAAGTATCAAATGTTGCACCACCATACATGAAGTTGCATTATTGTTTCACTTTGGTCCAACAAGTTGCAAACGTCACACCCACCATATATGAAGTTGCATCACTATTTCACTTTGGTCCAACAAGTTGCAAAAGATGCACCCACCATACACTAAGTTATCCATTATGTGCATATGCAATCCACTGTGTACTTCAGCAGTGTATACTCTATAGATGCCAGTTGGCAAACTAGCGCCAGCAGTGTATACCACGGACCAGCTCAACACCTATTGTTGCAGCTAAATTGGGCTAAGGGAAAATTAGCGTCTGCCTAATCCAAAAAATTTTCTTCAAGGGTGTGGTCTAATTTTTATTAGTGTTTTATAGAACCTACAAGTTAATTCAATAGTTGTATGTACATGTTTAATATTTTTCCTATGTGTTCTTTATACACCGGCAAGCGTTTAAGACACTTCCATATCGTCGCTAGTATACCACATCTGTAGAATACATAGTGTGGTATTTATTGGACTGTACATGCACAAAACGAACAATTTCATGTGTTATAGGTGCAACACTTACAACTTGTTGGACCATAGTAAAACAATGATACGACTTTATGTATGGTGGGTGTATAGTTTACAACTTGTTGGACCATAGTAAAACAATGATACGACTTTATGTATGGTGGGTGTATAGTTTACAACTTGTTGGACCAAAGTGAAACAATTATGCAACTTCATGTATGGTGGTGCAACGTTTGATACTTGTTGGATCAAAGTGAAACAACAACACAACTTCATGTATGGTGGATGTACTTTACTCTTAAATGTTTTGGGGGGAAATTAAAGAAAAGGGAAAGGTGGTGTTGTGGCGGGGAAAGGGGCAGAGGAGTAAAGTGACCGCACAACCGATGGTGGTTCGGGCCTCGCTGCAAATCATACGAGCGCGCGGGAGAGGAAGGACTGGCCCCCACCGGCTGGATCTCCCCTCCCTTTTGCAGCGTAACAAACTTGGGTTGCACTCCTTGCATCCATGCCTTGAGCTTTACTCCCCCTCTCACTCACTCCCTCCGCTTCATCAGTGATCAGCCACCACTATAGGCCAGAGCCAGCCCGTCCAGTCCTCGGCTCCCAAAAGGCACGCATCGGACGAATCGATCGATCACGCACGCACATACATCTGATGATCTGAACCATTTTCCTTTCCTTTGCAGTAGTTGCGGTTGCCGCTGCCGTTTTCGGTGGCCAGGGCCGCGCGAGCAGGCAGGCTGACACGGGCGAAAATCTCGGCTTTCCGCAGCAGAAACGCATGCGTGCTATGTTGGCCACCGACGGGGCCGCGATCCCCGAGCCGACTGCGACCGGGGGCTACTACTCTAGTACTAGAGTACTAGGCAACAAGGCGGAGCAGCCAGCCGAGTCGGAGCGAGCGAGGTTGCCATCAGAGCGCCACCAACCCGCCAATGGATGATGGACCGATCGGCCGGTGGGGAACGCTGACGTGTGTTGTGTTGTGCGAGCCGGGGCTCAGGTTTACCCGTGGCTGTCTGGCTAGGTACGGCCTCAATTTGTTGGTGTCGGATCCAGTCACCGTTCGTGCAGCAGCGCCTAAGCCTGACGGAAGAGCCGATCCGTGCGCGAGCGGGCAGGCATCAACTCCTCTCCCATCCAATCCAACCAACTGCCGCCGCCGCTGCTGCTGCCATCCATCCATCTAGATCGTCATCGTCGTCGCTTGCACTCCCAGCAAGCAAACACGGGGAAAAAGGAACCTGAAACAGTGCCCGCAATGAAGCTGGGTGTACGCTGCTGCGACCCGACGACCCCCCACATTATTGTCAGTAGATCAGGGGGGCGATCGGAGCCCCGGACACGGGCACACGGCGCTTAATTTCTGGCGGTTGGCTGCGTTGCGTTGCGGGATCGATGATGCACCGGCACCGGCACCGGCAGCTCGACCCGTCACGGGGACCAGTCGGCGGCTGGCGCGAGCCGTTAACTGCTCGTTTGGTGCGCGCTGTTGGCAGCAGCGGCGATGATCGAGCAGCACGTACGGCTTCCTCACTCACTTACGGTCACGGGGAGGAGGAGAAAGCAGGACACTAGGGCAGGGCTCAGCCACCACGCTGTCACGGGAGGCGCAGCACTTTGCTTGGCCAGCCAGGTAGATTAGGTCGCGTAATGCTGCGAGTAATCGCGGTAGCAAAGATGCTGCTGCCGCTGCAGCAGTGATCGATCACGATCGGCAATTCAGTAGTGGAGGCAAAGGGAGACGACAGGCAGCACCCGATCTCTGACAAGTCTGGCATATAGAACTCCCTGCAGCATCGATCCCGAGGGGAAGCCAGGGAATTATGATTGCTCAACATGCCTCTTGTGCTCTGCTGCTGCTGCTGCTGCACAAAACAATCAAAAGGTCGCCTTGTTAACTGCAGCAGCAGGCCAATCATTCAGACGTACGTACCGCCGGTACAAATTACAATTGCAAACTGTATTCAATTGCAAAGCTGGATCAGCAGAAGATTCTCTCGTCTAAGCAAGAGCGTTCTACTAAGTAGAAAAAGAATGCGGTGTAGTATAAAACTGTAGTGAAACGGAAAGCTCTGAAAAGCAGGTGCGTGCGTGGGGCCGGCCGGACAGAGCCATGTGTGCCGTACATATAATACGGTGGCGCTATGTGAGTGGCCATGGCCGATCGCTAGTAGTTCCCTCGGGCATGGCCATGATCCAGCCAACCACCGGGTGAGACCAGAGCAGGAGCGTTCCCTGATGGATCGAGGAGCTGGTGGCTGGGAGTAACATGCTTGGGATTAGGCCGGTAACATGCGTCGTGTCGTGTTGGCGTGCGATCGATCGAATGCTAGCGCGAGAGTGGTAAGTGCGAGCAGGACAAACACCGCATCATGTTAGTGTGCATCTTTGCGCCCTGCTGGTGCGAGCCGGGTGATAAGAGACGCGATCGCGGATTAGTTTATGACTGCATCAGTAGCCTTTTTCCACATAATGCACTGTCTTTGTGTAATTCTTGGCATCTGGAAAATTCTTACTCGATTGCTTGTCGGTGTCAGATCAGTGCTTTTAGGTCCAGAGCAACCACGAGTAGTAAATAGATATATACATGAGCGAGAGAGAGAAAACTTGCATATCACAAAAGAGATTGTGAGCTGTTTGGAGAAATTGGAGATATTTTTAAAATGGGGTCATTTACCTGCGCAGTGATGAAAAGAAAAAAATAATCAAATGGTAAAAATAAAATCTTCGGAGGAAATGGCAAAAAAAAATGTAGCATGTGACATGCTCCCACAAAAATCTTGCGTATAATTGTGAGGTTAAAAGGAAGATACTGCCCCAAGATAAGCAAGTGTCAGACGAAAGCAAGCACATGGCTTGATCGGAGCTGAAAGGCAGGGCATCCCAAAATTTATGGTTAGACCACCCAATTGTGTGCCTTTGGATGTATAATAACCAGCATCAAATAAACAAATGCAGCAGCGGATCAACCCCCCAGTGACCTGTGCGAGTAATACGAATCAACTTGACGCTGATGGATGGATGGTTCGTAAACAACCATGGAGCGAGTTGGGGTGAAACCACACTAGCTTGGAATTACCCATTAATTAAATTGGGCTAATTTTATACTTTGCTAGTAGTATAGTACTACTAACGATCGATCACCAGTGAGATGAGTGATGTGGTCATGTGTGTGTGATCCACCGATGCGATGCGACGACGGTGCATGCCCCCACCCAACGACGCCGAGCATGTGGCTGCAAGCTCACCTGAGTTCGCCGTCGGTTGCCCGGTCGCTACCTCCTGCATCCTGCTGGTCTGCTGCTGCTCATGCGCCTGCACCTGCGCCTGCGTGCGTGCATGGATGCCGATCCATCTCACCTCAACCGCACCACCACCCCCATGTTGGTGTCGCGGGGCGCCCGTGGTCAGCGCGATGCATGCGCAACATTGATACAGGGCGGTCCAATTCAAAGGTACTAGCTACCTAGCTAGCATCATCTCATGTGCGTCCTCGTCGATCGCCTCTATTATTATCGCACGTACGTATTCTACTACTGGTGATAGTGATTGATGCCCTGTTGGGTACATTGACCACATCTAGCTTGGTTACTTGATGCTTGCCAGATCAATTGTTAACTGCTACTTAGTCTCTGAAGCTACGGGTGTATTGCCCAGTCGATTGACTGCAGGGTAACTTCATCAGAATGTAATTTGTCATGCAGCTCGTCGCTCCGTCGCCGTCTCTTCTTGCAACTTTATTCCTTACAGGCGACAATGAGGTTAACTGCAGGGAGGCAACTTCGTCAGATTGTAATTTAGCATGCGGTGCCTGTCTCCTCTTTCTTGCTTGTGGACAAGGGACAGTGGGGTTGACCGTCCTAGGTAAACATCGACTGCAGTCTCTGCAGGTGACTGATTCCTCGGTTTCACTTTCACCCCCCAGGTTGTACTCGGTCACAACGGCATTTTTCCTGCCAGATGTTGAAGATGTTACATTATTATATTAGTGTCAGGGAATACTGGTGATGCGTGGCGCTGATCTTGTCAAGTTACTGGATTATTATTGATCGATTCTTACAACCTGTGTGCATGCGTGCACAGCATCCATGCGCGTTGCACTTTCTTTCGTTGCTGTGTGTAGGCAGGTCCTTGGTCAAGAGGGAAACAATCAAACAAGTCGTCAGGCGCTTCATGTTCATGAGTTGTAACTTGCTTGTAGCCCCACTGCATGCACGATTGCACGTCATGTGCATCTTTTTTCCTCCCTTCTTTTTTGCTAGCGAGGATGCGCATCGTGCATTCCTCACTTTTTCTGTCTTCATTTCTTTCTTTCTTTCAAATTGCGATATTTATTGGTCTTCTTGAGGTGCGAACCTGATCCAGTGATCCTACATTTTTGAGTGGTCCAAATTTGACCGGACTGCAGATTTCTAACTACACAGCTCACATAAAGAATTTCTTTTGGATTGCAATTGCAAATAAGGGGAAATAAGAGGCTGGCACACAGGAAAAAGCTCCATTGAGTTGGAAATACTACCTTATATTGAAAACTAGAGAGATGTCCTGCGCATTTGCGCGGCTAGTATATAGAATTTAAGTATTTATATATCTATTTTTGCATCTTATTATTTTTCCTAAACTTAATTTTTCTTACCGGTGTCCTTAATTTTTCTTACCGGTGTCCTCTTTTTACACATTATGACAAATTATTGACAAAATAATTCAGATATTGTCATAATATTTTTCTTTGTTAAGACTACTATTATCTTTGTTGCTCAATCTCTTATAGGTATACTCTGTATGTACAATTTTGTTTATTTTTTATTTTGACTAAGTAACTTCTATTGGAGTTATTTTTAGTTAATGGTAGAAGTTGGCAGTTTATCAGCTAAAAGAAAAAAAAAAAAAAAAAAAAAAAAAAAAAAAAAAAAAAAAAAAAAAAAAAAAAAAAAAAAAAAAAAAAAAGAAATTTCATATTTGTGTTTGTATAATGACAATGACTGGATAGTTAATGAATAGGACTAATTTCATAGTAAACAGAAAGGTATATATATTTTTAGATAAACCATGAGTATTTTGGTTAATTCTTCCTTTACGTAAGCAAATATTTTATTTTATTTTTTTATTTTAATAGTATTGAGGTATTTTAGGTTAAGTTTTGACATTGGTGGATGATTTTCAAAAAGATATAGGGATGTTTTAGGCTAATTTTTATATAATGAAAATTGTGTATAATTTTTAAATAGTTACGTAGGTATTTTAGGCTAATTTTTATGTAACGGCAATTGTAATTTTGTTTTTATTTTTTCTTCCAATTAACGTGGGAATTTATATGTCTTAAGAGTGAACGTAACTTTTCTAATGGCATTGGTGGATGATTTTTAAAAATATTCATGGACATTTTAGGCTATTTTTTATGTAATATCAGTGGTGGATACTTTTTAAATAGTTAAGGGATATTTTTGGCAAATCTAACTTAATGGAAGTAGTGGGTAATTTTAATTTTTCTTATTTCTTCTATTAACGTGGGAATTTCTAGGCCTTGAGAGCGAACGTGGAGGCTCTGTTTGTTGGCCAAATACTAAGGTAATAGTAAATAGTTAAGGGGTATTTTTGGATAAATTTTACGTAATGGCAGTGGTGGGTAATTTATTTTTTTTATTTCTCCGATTAGAGTGGAATTTTCTAGGCCTTGATGCTTCTGGTCAAATATTAAGATAATAGATTATGCTGCTTTGACATTCTAAACCATTCTTCAAATTTAAGTCACATTAGAACTTCTGTACAAAACCTTAAGTGCATACGCGCGAGTCAGGCGACACAATAGATAGTGCATGCAACAACGACGATGTTGACGACGGTCGACGGTTTGTACCACCGGCAAGTAAATTTGCTGTCACGACTCACGCGTCCCGGATGGTTAAGCACTCCACACAAAGTTCCTTAGCTTCACTGCTCCAGTCGTAGTCATAACTCGTACTGTAATATCGATCCTCCATGCATGTACTCTCCGTCAGAAAAAAAAAAATCACCCTCGTTAAATCGTGGTCATTGATCCTATTTTTGTTGGGCAGCCAATCAACAATAATACTCCTCCTAGCTACAAGTTGACCTCGAAGCTGTTTCCGAAACAGGATAGATGCGATCGACGACCGACGCGAGCCGAGCGGGTACTGTACTCCCCAAAACGTGTGCATGTGGTGGCGCACAGCGGGCTAGTCGGCTGCATTGCATTGGGACACACATCAAGTACACACGCAGTCACGCACTGCTGCATGCTTCGCACATCTCCTGCCCGCAGGCAGGGCGATGCAGAGATGGGCACGAGAAAACAAGCCATTGGCCCGGAGAGGAAGAGGCCTGGAGACAGAGGGCAGGCAGATTGCACGGACGATTAACGTGCGGCATCTAAGGCACGGAATTTGAAATGGAGAAGCGGGTTTGGAGCTAGATGTCGGGATGGCCAGCAATTGATCAGTCGCTGTCACGGTGGATTGCTTGCTTTGCTTCTATGTGCAGATGCCAGGACTGCAATGTCGTGGGGATTAAGAACCAAGCTGATGGAAACGGGGCCGTCATTAACTAAGAGCAAGGTCGTGGCGATTAGGTGAGAGGTTTTGGACGCTTCCCCCGACGGCTGCCGATGGCGACCCGGGCCCGCTCCTGTTCCGTTCCGTTCATGCATCGCATCACCGTGCTAGTATACTAGCCCGCTGGGTCGCACGCAGGCCGCGCACTTTGCCAGCTGGGAGGGGCGTGACGCCCCTGCAACACTGACCTGGCATCGCCCCCTGAATCCGACGTGCCACTTGCAGGCGCCCGCGCGCGGTGACAGCCTCGCCGCCGGCCGGTTCGGTCTGTCTCGCTCGCGCAAATGGGGGCACCGCACAAGCTGACAAGCCGTCGCCGTCGCCGTCGCCACGTAGGACGGCCGATGGATGCGCCACCGGACACGGAGCCTTTGCAGGAGCGCTTGTTGATGAGTCGCACGGCTCCTCTGCAGATTGCAGTTGCCATTTCGTAGTCAGGAATATGTGTGCGTGTACTGATTGCTGGAACAGACACATACTAGGAGCCCAATTGGTTACGGACAAATTAATAATTAATATGGTCGGTGTATATATGCGCAAGCCACAAATCGTAACGAAAATATCTGAATTTTCCAAGCCAAAAATAAAAATATGTTTTATTTTTGGAAANCCGAGGGGAAGCCAGGGAATTATGATTGCTCAACATGCCTCTTGTGCTCTGCTGCTGCTGCTGCTGCACAAAACAATCAAAAGGTCGCCTTGTTAACTGCAGCAGCAGGCCAATCATTCAGACGTACGTACCGCCGGTACAAATTACAATTGCAAACTGTATTCAATTGCAAAGCTGGATCAGCAGAAGATTCTCTCGTCTAAGCAAAGCGTTCTACTAAGTAGAAAAAGAATGCGGTGTAGTATAAAACTGTAGTGAAACGGAAAGCTCTGAAAAGCAGGTGCGTGCGTGGGGCCGGCCGGACAGAGCCATGTGTGCCGTACATATAATACGGTGGCGCTATGTGAGTGGCCATGGCCGATCGCTAGTAGTTCCCTCGGGCATGGCCATGATCCAGCCAACCACCGGGTGAGACCAGAGCAGGAGCGTTCCCTGATGGATCGAGGAGCTGGTGGCTGGGAGTAACATGCTTGGGATTAGGCCGGTAACATGCGTCGTGTCGTGTTGGCGTGCGATCGATCGAATGCTAGCGCGAGAGTGGTAAGTGCGAGCAGGACAAACACCGCATCATGTTAGTGTGCATCTTTGCGCCCTGCTGGTGCGAGCCGGGTGATAAGAGACGCGATCGCGGATTAGTTTATGACTGCATCAGTAGCCTTTTTCCACATAATGCACTGTCTTTGTGTAATTCTTGGCATCTGGAAAATTCTTACTCGATTGCTTGTCGGTGTCAGATCAGTGCTTTTAGGTCCAGAGCAACCACGAGTAGTAAATAAATATATACATGAGCGAGAGAGAGAAAACTTGCATATCATAAAAGAGATTGTGAGCTGTTTGGAGAAATTGGAGATATTTTTAAAATGGGGTCATTTACCTGCGCAGTGATGAAAAGAAAAAAATAATCAAATGGTAAAAATAAAATCTTCGGAGGAAATGGCAAAAAAAAATGTAGCATGTGACATGCTCCCACAAAAATCTTGCGTATAATTGTGAGGTTAAAAGGAAGATACTGCCCCAAGATAAGCAAGTGTCAGACGAAAGCAAGCACATGGCTTGATCGGAGCTGAGCCCGTGTTTAGATAGGTCCTGAAAATTTTTTCAGGGTAATAAATGCAGCTTTGACCACTAATTAGGGGTATTAAATAATGTCAGTTTACAAAACTACCTCCACAACCTCTAGTAAATTTCCGAGAAGAATCTAATGAGGCCTTTGACCGCATGATTAGAGGATGATTAGAAGATGGTTACTGTAGCATCACTGTAGCAAATCATGGATTAATTAGGCTCATTAGATTCGTCTCGGAAAGTTACGCTCATCCGTGAAGAGGTTTTGCAAATAGACTTCATTTAGTACTCCATGCAAGAAAGATTTCCTTTTGCAAATTTTTTTGGGAAGGAAGTAAACACGGCCTGAAAGGCAGGGCATCCCAAAATTTATGGTTAGACCACCCAATTGTGTGCCTTTGGATGTATAATAACCAGCATCAAATAAACAAATGCAGCAGCGGATCAACCCCCCAGTGACCTGTGCGAGTAATACGAATCAACTTGACGCTGATGGATGGATGGTTCGTAAACAACCATGGAGCGAGTTGGGGTGAAACCACACTAGCTTGGAATTACCCATTAATTAAATTGGGCTAATTTTATACTTTGCTAGTAGTATAGTACTACTAACGATCGATCACCAGTGAGATGAGTGATGTGGTCATGTGTGTGTGATCCACCGATGCGATGCGACGACGGTGCATGCCCCCACCCAACGACGCCGAGCATGTGGCTGCAAGCTCACCTGAGTTCGCCGTCGGTTGCCCGGTCGCTACCTCCTGCATCCTGCTGGTCTGCTGCTGCTCATGCGCCTGCACCTGCGCCTGCGTGCGTGCATGGATGCCGATCATCCATCTCACCTCAACCGCACCACCACCCCCATGTTGGTGTCGCGGGGCGCCCGTGGTCAGCGCGATGCATGCGCAACATTGATACAGGGCGGTCCAATTCAAAGGTACTAGCTACCTAGCTAGCATCATCTCATGTGCGTCCTCGTCGATCGCCTCTATTATTATCGCACGTACGTATTCTACTACTGGTGATAGTGATTGATGCCCTGTTGGGTACATTGACCACATCTAGCTTGGTTACTTGATGCTTGCCAGATCAATTGTTAACTGCTACTTAGTCTCTGAAGCTACGGGTGTATTGCCCAGTCGATTGACTGCAGGGTAACTTCATCAGACTGTAATTTGTCATGCAGCTGGTCGCTCCGTCGCCGTCTCTTCTTGCAACTTTATTCCTTACAGGCGACAATGAGGTTAACTGCAGGGAGGCAACTTCGTCGGACTGTAATAGCATGCGGTGACTGTCTCCTCTTGCTTTGCTTGTTGACAAGGGACAGTGGGGTGGACCGTCCTAGGTAAACATCGACTGCAGTCTCTGCAGGTGACTGATTCCTCGGTTTCACTTTCACCCCCCAGGTTGTACTCGGTCACAACGGCATTTTTCCTGCCAGATGTTGAAGATGTTACATTATTATATTAGTGTCAGGGAATACTGGTGATGCGTGGCGCTGATCTTGTCAAGTTACTGGATTATTATTGATCGATTCTTACAACCTGTGTGCATGCGTGCACAGCATCCATGCGCGTTGCACTTTCTTTCGTTGCTGTGTGTAGGCAGGTCCTTGGTCAAGAGGGAAACAATCAAACAAGTCGTCAGGCGCTTCATGTTCATGAGTTGTAACTTGCTTGTAGCCCCACTGCATGCACGATTGCACGTCATGTGCATCTTTTTTCCTCCCTTCTTTTTTGCTAGCGAGGATGCGCATCGTGCATTCCTCACTTTTTCTGTCTTCATTTCTTTCTTTCTTTCAAATTGCGATATTTATTGGTCTTCTTGAGGTGCGAACCTGATCCAGTGATCCTACATTTTTGAGTGGTCCAAATTTGACCGGACTGCAGATTTCTAACTACACAGCTCAGATAAAGAATTTCTTTTGGATTGCAATTGCAAATAAGGGGAAATAAGAGGCTGGCACACAGGAAAAAGCTCCATTGAGTTGGAAATACTACCTTATATTGAAAACTAGAGAGATGTCCTGCGCATTTGCGCGGCTAGTATATAGAATTTAAGTATTTATATATCTATTTTTGCATCTTATTATTTTTCCTAAACTTAATTTTTCTTACCGGTGTCCTTAATTTTTCTTACCGGTGTCCTCTTTTTACACATTATGACAAATTATTGACAAAATAATTCAGATATTGTCATAATATTTTTCTTTGTTAAGACTACTATTATCTTTGTTGCTCAATCTCTTATAGGTATACTCTGTATGTACAATTTTGTTTATTTTTTATTTTGACTAAGTAACTTCTATTGGAGTTATTTTTAGTTAATGGTAGAAGTTGGCAGTTTATCAGCTAAAAGAAATTTCATATTTGTGTTTGTATAATGACAATGACTGGATAGTTAATGAATAGGACTAATTTCATAGTAAACAGAAAGGTATATATATTTTTAGATAAACCATGAGTATTTTGGTTAATTCTTCCTTTACGTAAGCAAATATTTTATTTTATTTTTTTATTTTAATAGTATTGAGGTATTTTAGGTTAAGTTTTGACATTGGTGGATGATTTTCAAAAAGATATAGGGATGTTTTAGGCTAATTTTTATATAATGAAAATTGTGTATAATTTTTAAATAGTTACGTAGGTATTTTAGGCTAATTTTTATGTAACGGCAATTGTAATTTTGTTTTTATTTTTTCTTCCAATTAACGTGGGAATTTATATGTCTTAAGAGTGAACGTAACTTTTCTAATGGCATTGGTGGATGATTTTTAAAAATATTCATGGACATTTTAGGCTATTTTTTATGTAATATCAGTGGTGGATACTTTTTAAATAGTTAAGGGATATTTTTGGCAAATCTAACTTAATGGAAGTAGTGGGTAATTTTAATTTTTCTTATTTCTTCTATTAACGTGGGAATTTCTAGGCCTTGAGAGCGAACGTGGAGGCTCTGTTTGTTGGCCAAATACTAAGGTAATAGTAAATAGTTAAGGGGTATTTTTGGATAAATTTTACGTAATGGCAGTGGTGGGTAATTTATTTTTTTTATTTCTCCGATTAGAGTGGAATTTTCTAGGCCTTGATGCTTCTGGTCAAATATTAAGATAATAGATTATGCTGCTTTGACATTCTAAACCATTCTTCAAATTTAAGTCACATTAGAACTTCTGTACAAAACCTTAAGTGAACTTCAGGAAAATAGCAAAAAAAGAAACATAGCCCTTGATCACTCTCCATACGCGCGAGTCAGGCGACACAATAGATAGTGCATGCAACAACGACGATGTTGACGACGGTCGACGGTTTGTACCACCGGCAAGTAAATTTGCTGTCACGACTCACGCGTCCCGGATGGTTAAGCACTCCACACAAAGTTCCTTAGCTTCACTGCTCCAGTCGTAGTCATAACTCGTACTGTAATATCGATCCTCCATGCATGTACTCTCCGTCAGAAAAAAAAAAATCACCCTCGTTAAATCGTGGTCATTGATCCTATTTTTGTTGGGCAGCCAATCAACAATAATACTCCTCCTAGCTACAAGTTGACCTCGAAGCTGTTTCCGAAACAGGATAGATGCGATCGACGACCGACGCGAGCCGAGCGGGTACTGTACTCCCCAAAACGTGTGCATGTGGTGGCGCACAGCGGGCTAGTCGGCTGCATTGCATTGGGACACACATCAAGTACACACGCAGTCACGCACTGCTGCATGCTTCGCACATCTCCTGCCCGCAGGCAGGGCGATGCAGAGATGGGCACGAGAAAACAAGCCATTGGCCCGGAGAGGAAGAGGCCTGGAGACAGAGCTGCTCGGTCGAAGCAGAACGTGGGCGCAAGTACGAACCCACTTCACTTCCTTACCGGCGCGTGCATGTTACCCCTCATGCGCGCCGCATGCTGCCTGTGACTCGAGAGTCAGTGTGAGTGAGTGGCGTAGGGCTGCAGGGGCACGCAGGGGTCACCAAGTATCGAATCGAACAGAAGGGGATGGATGGAATGGAGGCCGCGAGTAGGGGACAGCTCAGACCCAGGGGAGCAAACGCGGTCGGGGGGCACGTGACAGCGCCAGCCCTTATCCGTCGGCCCGTCGTCCCCCATGTGCTGCACCTCGCGACGCGCTCTCTCTCTCTCACGCTCCCCCCTGCCATCGTCGTCCGTCGCGCGGAGGACGGAAGCAAGCAATCCCAGGGCCGGGAATCGCGCGTCGGCGCGTGGACTTGCTCGGCCAAGCCAGTTTCACGCACGCATATGGCGGTGAGATGAGTACCAGTAGTAATCATCACCGAGCATCTCGCTTTTTCAGCCGCCCCTGAATTTTGGTTGGCCTAGTTTCAAAATCCGAATTCAAATTCACAAGTAGCCGCGTGTCGCGTGACTTCGACGGACGTTGTTTTAAATTAATCACAGCACAAACGGTAAAGATAGCCCAAACAGAGAAAAGAGCATGGGTACGTACACAGCTTGGCTATGGCTAGCATGGTTTTCAGTGAACTTTCTGCGCCGGTGGTGCAGCAAAGCAAAACATGGCTGTGTGACAAATTTTTTCACCCTACTTTGACCACTAATTAGAGGTATTAAATAAAGTCAGATTACAAAACTACTTCTGCAGCGCCCTGGCAAATTCGCGAGACGAATCTAATGAGGTCTTTGACCGCATGATTTGAGGATGATTACTGTAGCATTACTGTAGCCAATCATGGATTAATTAGGCTCGTTAGATTCGTCACGCAAAGTTGCACTCATCTCTAAAAAGGTTTTGTAAATAGACTTCATTTAGTATTTCGTACATGCAAGATTTCTTGGGACAATTTTTTGTCACAAGGCATCCGAACACGGCCATGTCGTGAAGACATGACGCAACTGGTGAATGACAGGTGGCACTCAGTGGCGGATCCAGAAAAAATTGATTGGGGGGGCTCAATACTGTACAAGAAATCTAGTTGTCTGGATCATATCCAATACAGAACCAGTGTTGTAATTTAAAGGAGCCTTATATGAATACATAGATGAATATATCACAATACAACATGAGTCTAAGTAGATTATGCAATTTGTCGGTCCATACCAAGCCACAACACTAAGAAATTGACATAGGAGACCAATTATTCATCATCTTCAACCTCTGGCCCCTTCTAGCAATGCTACAATGGCTGATTTTTTTGAGGAGAGACTGTTGGGGGCTCCAAGCACTTGGCAGCGGTAGGGGGACTCCAGCCCCTGGTGGCACTATCATGGATGCATTGCACCCATATCATGCCGGGGGTCCACACGACAGTGCTACAGCTCGAAGCAGCATTGCCTTCCAAGGAAGAATTCATCAGACCAGGCCCGCACTACTGTGTCTGTATTCGCGTTCAGACGACCGACGACCGATCGGGTGATGGTGGCATGCAGCCCATCTCCATATCTGCACAGCTAGCTTAGCTTTCGCCTATAATTCCTCCCCCTCACCACTTGGCCGTGTTTAGATGGCCCTTGCAAAATTTTGCAAAAGGGAATCTTTTTTGCATGGAGTACTAAATGAAGTCTATTTGCAAAACCCAGCCACGGATGAGCGTAACTTTCCGAGACGAATCTAATGAGCCTAATTAATCCATGATTTGCTACAGTGATGCTACGGTAACCATCTTCTAATCATCCTCTAATCATGCGGTCAAAGGCCTCATTAGATTCTTCTCGGAAATTTACTAGAGGTTGTGGAGCTAGTTTTGTAAACTGACATTATTTAATACCTCTAATTAGTGGTCAAAGATGCATTTAATACCCTGAAAAATTTTTCAGGGGCCATAGAACGGATGCCCACCGGCACTGCTGATTTGCCACATCGATCACGGCAGGCGTCCACATCCCTTGCTCGCCAGCTCTCAGCACAAAGCAACAGCTTAACTGAAAAAAGCAGACCAGAAGTTGATTGTCTAATTGCCACGATAAATTCCAACACCCATTTCTCGTTACGTGCTCCGTCTTAGTCACGCAATTATATATATGTATATATATATATATTTATATATCTCGTAGGGCAGGCAGATTGCACGGACCATTAACGTGCGACATCTAAGGCACGGAATTTGAAATGGAGAAGATGGTGGTGCCACTCGCGGGTTTGGAGCTAGATGTCGGGATGGCCAGCAATTGATCAGTCGCTGTCACGGTGGATTGCTTGCTTTGCTTCTATGTGCAGATGCCAGGACTGCAATGTCGTGGGGATTAAGAACCAAGCTGATGGAAACGGGGCCGTCATTAACTAAGAGCAAGGTCGTGGCAATTAGGTGAGAGGTTTTGGACGCTTCCCCCGACGGCTGCCGATGGCGACCCGGGCCCGCTCCTGTTCCGTTCCGTTCATGCATCGCATCACCGTGCTAGTATACTAGCCCGCTGGGTCGCACGCAGGCCGCGCACTTTGCCAGCTGGGAGGGGCGTGACGCCCCTGCAACACTGACCTGGCATCGCCCCCTGAATCCGACGTGCCACTTGCAGGCGCCCGCGCGCGGTGACAGCCTCGCCGCCGGCCGGTTCGGTCTGTCTCGCTCGCGCAAATGGGGGCACCGCACAAGCTGACAAGCCGTCGCCGTCGCCGTCGCCACGTAGGACGGCCGATGGATGCGCCACCGGACACGGAGCCTTTGCAGTAGATGAGTCGCACGGCTCCTCTGCAGACTGCAGTTGCCATTTCGTAGTCAGGAATATGTGTGCGTGTACTGATTGCTGGAACAGACACATACTAGGAGCCCAATTGGTTACGGACAAATTAATAATTAATATGGTCGGTGTATATATGCGCAAGCCACAAATCGTAACGAAAATATCTGAATTTTCCAAGCCAAAAATAAAAATATGTTTTATTTTTTGCACGCACGGATGGTAATGTGCTACGGGTACCTTTCACTCCGCATGTACATGCCCTGATTGAGGGCCTGTTTACTTCACCCATTTTACATAACGTTTTGTATAATACGCGCTTTCCAAAGCATTTTCTCTCTCTCTAAATACTATGCATAACGCAAAAAACACTATACATGACGCCGGAACTAAACACCCCCTGAGCTCTGTGTCTACCGAAAAGTTGGTATTGCTTCTAAGATACGGCTAGCTCATCATTGTCAAATACTGGATATTTTCAGTTAGTTAGGAGCATTAGGTGATGAAATTTGGGCCAGGAATCGCATGATCAGCCATCAGGGAAGAATTTAAACAAATGGAAAAGAAAAGGTAAGATTAGAAAACATGGGATCACGTTGGCTGCATGTGCGGCAAGACTCGTCCGGTCCTACCAAGACCGAGTGACCAACTACTAAGATAGGTCTGTTGCGCGTATAAAGAAATTAATCAAAGGGGCCGGGAAACTTTAGCTTTATATATTTTTCTTTGATAACTTTGAAAAACAGAAAAAAAGAGAAATAATAATAACCTAAAGGTTGACCATCACTTGGCAACATTCCGAGCACTACTGCAAATACAAATACAATACCATATCGTTGTTACTAGATCATTTCCTCAGATAGACAGATAAAAGTTTCAATAAATCATCACAAACATATGTATCCTATAAAAATGTTCGAGCTAATACGTTATTAAGGCATAATTGCTCTGCAATTTCTTTGTTCAAATGAAATCTTTGTATATGGTTGCACGTCGGGCAACTGCATATTTTTAAGTTCTTTTCAAGCTATTTCGAGATCCTTCTCTTTATCGCACTAAACCTCTTTTTGATGGGTATCAACTACAACATGGGAAATCAAAGTACAAGCAAAGCAAAGTTTGGGGACAGGGAAAGAAAGAAAGGGAGCGTCGGTCATGTGGGAACGGTACGGGAGTATATTCTAAACACGCCAATACTAAATTCCGTTGCAAACTATATAACATATATATACTCGTACAGTACAAGATTTAAACTGTAGCAGAGTGAATTCAGGCTTTGCTGACGATACCTGCAGTGTACGATCCGTTCCAGGCACCGGTCCATGCGCCCGAGCCAGCGTCGGCCACCGACACGGCGACTCCACCGGCTGCAGCCTGCACCCGGCACCGGCGGTCGCCGGTGACGGTGAGCAGGCCGGCCGTCATGTTCCGCTGAATTGGTTTAGGCGTTGTTTAGATACATTGGAAATTGAAAATGTAGAGAGCAGACACGTAGTTCAATGCGTTGCCTTTTGATTGAATTGGTGCCTTTTCACGAATCTAAACAGGACCTTATTCACGATTCTGCCTCGGGATTTCCACCGCAGCAGAGATGTCAAATGGTCCCGGTCAAATCACCCCACCCAACCACATCACTAATATCAGCAGCGGAGTGTATATTATTTCGGTTGCTGCCGGATCTTCAAACAAAATATGGTTCTAGAATAGATGCCCACGACGTGGTTCCTAGTATACGAGTGCTTGACAAATGTGTGCACATCTGCAGCTCACTTCTCAAGCAGTCAAGCTAGTACTGGTATGTAGTACTACCACATGAGAAGTCAAGGAGGAAGGTGCTGACAAAATGTCATGGCTTTCATCCCATATTTTTAAACCAAAATGCTATCCAATGAGAAATCCAATCAAATACTTCCTCTGGCCAAAATTAGTTGACATTTCAGACAATTAAAATGGGCCGCACTGAGTTATGTTTTGCTGCTCGAGTAACATTTTTGTGCAGTTGATCTCTTCTGCTGATCTTGCATTTTAACAGTAGCATGCATGTGGACTGGGGAGTATTCTTCTTACTAAAAAACAATTTTTGCCGATCTGAATCTCAAAGCCAATGTGCATGCCTGGTGAGAGCATAATGTTTGGGCACAACAGGGAGACAGAAATGGAGTGAAAATTCGTTGAGTCACATGCATTAAGCACAGATCTATCTACCAAGTTGGTGCTGGTGTGGAGATGATGAGGGTTGTGGGCTTCCAGGACAATGCAGGTATGCACCCCATGTGACATGTTCGTTCTCTTCAGTTCAGGCCCATGCACCTGCTGCTCTCCCACTCACCTCCCAGTCTCCACCCCACCCACTCACCGGCAAAATCTCTTCATTTCCTCAATGATACCAGCGGGCTCTACACACACACAAACAATGTTACCAGAAATGCAATGCTCCAACAACCATACAGTTCAGGAGGGCCATTACCAGGTTGGTGTCAACCAGCATCCAAGACCGCACGCACAGCCCTGGCTAGTGGCTACCACCCTCTTGTTAGCATGCATGATGCAATGCAACAGTATCAGGGCGCATTCGGTTGTTTAGGATTCAAGAATTGCTAACTGTATGACTGTACGAGTAATTGATTAAGCAGCTGACCAGAAAATAGGAGCACAAAATGCCCAATGAAATTGCGGTTCCAAACATGCACGAATACAACTGAAAATTATGTGAAGCAAAATTGCAACAGGATTTATACTGTGGCATGGATTGTAACTGTATCAGAATTTGAACGCCATGGCATGCCAACATACTTTACAGACCAGTGAAAACAAATTTGAACATTCACCAGTAAGACCACACTTGCATTCTGAATATCTGTGTGCATCAGTGCATGCATTCTTCAAGATTCTTAGTAAAAAGAATACGCCATAAAGGAAAACTGAGTTTCAAAATTGTAAGATTTTTCTTCGGCTTTCCAGGCTACCTGTAAGGAGTCCTGGGTCAGTTCATGTGAATAAGTGATAACACCCTCAACACTTTGAGGGGTGTAATACGTGTCTGTTCTATACCATTTACAAAGTGGCTCAACTATGTACCAACTGTTGTATATGTGAAAGGAGCAACTGGTGAATATGCGACGTATACATGTATTCCAATTTCATTTTCTGTCCATATTGACTTATACAGCTCACATCTTGGGCACTAGCTTCATCGTGAAGTTGTATTGCACTCCTTTAGCAATCTTAGGTTCTGGCCATTTAGCTCCTTCTGGTACACAGATGCATTTGAATCCTTGATTTTTGTACAGGCGCAGGGCAGCTATGTTGTTTACATCACAATGCAATGCCATGGTCCGGCATCCCCAACTCCTTGCTCTCGCCTCTGCTTCTTGGACCAACATTTTAGCAATTCCTTTCCGACGTTCCTCCTTTCGCACTGCGACATTTGCTATATAAGCAATGCCTGTTCTGCAGGAGTTGAAATTAACTATACATGGCTCTAAGGGGGAAATATAGGTGCATGCAAATTTAGAAAATATCATTGAAATGCAATTACAGAACATCTTTAGACATCCCATACAGACAGAAGCATATATAGCACAACCCGTGGAACAGACGTACTAATTGATTCTCCCAAAGATATAGCTTATTCACCACATGCTATAGCCAAAACTCAAAAGTAGTCTATAGAAACTATATTTCAGAATATGGAGTCACCCAAATAGCTGTATTTTCATGATTTCAGAAGAGCATTCATGCCCTTGAAATTCTTTGAATATGTGAACGTCGCATGTGGCCACACAAAGGATTTTATAATTCCTCCTATCTACAAAGTAAATTTAGAAAAAAATGATATCTGAAATAACCTGATTTCTCTGGTTAAGCTAGACAATAGAAGGGAAAAAATCATTTCCTCAAAAAAAATAGAAGGAAAAAAATCTAATTATGATTTAATAAAGGTAGCATTGAACAAAGACAACAAACTGTCAGCATACTAACACTTTATTTGCATTGAATAGACTGCCAGATGGAACTGGGCTTCAGTTGAGAAGTGTTTGATCAAACTACTATATTAGATGTCACTGATGCAATCGAATGTTCCTTTTTGTTTCCACTGTTACCTGTGCAAGTAAATACCACTACCCTTCTCCAAAAAAGGCAAGTGTGATAAACAAACGCTTTCGCTTCTAATCCTAATAAATGGAAATTCATATCCAGCTCACCATTCAAAAGGCTTTGTTGTTGTTGCGCATATCCAGCTCACCATTTCCTTACAAAGAATCAATTTACTATTCTCAAGAACTTGTTGAGATAATCAGAAATAAACCTCAAATGAATTATAATATCGCTTTGGATTCATTATGTATTGCATTTTCTTTTGGAAGCTCTAGATAGGTGGCCTGCTTGTTTGAAGTTTAGTTTGCACCATTTCATTTGTTTCTAACAAAGGAAACATCTATTTGCATGCACACCACTAAATCTGGGTATATTCATGTACCTGTCAGCTACACTTGACGAAGTGCCTAGGTTCCTAGTCAGCCATGAAAGGGGAGTCAATCAAACATAAAAGGCTACGGAGATTCCCTAACCATACTGACCCTCCACAAAAAGAAGACACCATGTATAAGCATCTTGACAACCTTGAATAGCTGAGTTTTGTTTTCCTCTCCAAAGATTGAAATAGCCAGGATCGGAGAGAATGACAAGGACAAGAATGGCGCACAATTGCAAAGTAACCCAGTTAGCTAAAATATATCACAACTTTTTTAAGAGTAAAAAGGTGTTAATCATTTATCTTACAACATTGATTGAATTGGCTATGATAATCTGGCAATAAAAACACAGGGCAGCAGATTGGGTGGGTTAAGGGAACACATTCAGCCTTCAACTATTACTTTGAGGTAAGGAGCACACTACGTTTGTTTAGTAAGAGAGAACAGACGCTCGACCAAAAGCTTCTCACGGCGCAATGGTAGAACGATGGATTCCAGGAGCTGATGACTCTGTTACCAGCTCGGGTTCAAAGCCGAGTTAATCTTCTTGAAGACGAAATCAGAGGGATAGAATAGACACTCAACATTTTTTTAGTTAGAACAAAATCTCCAGCAATCCTATATTGTCTGAAACTAGCTTGACAAAGAATGTTTAACTTTAACAACAAATGCAATAGAATAGCACTATTGCATATTTGGCTCATCAAATTCATTTGTGCAGATGAATTAGCCTTTTTCAAATTTTGGTAAATTTCAAGATGCATTAAGTGTTCTCAATTTTTTGTTCAACTAGTTGGTCATATCCCATTAGGTTTTATATATCAAAAGAAGAAGGCGGCCTAAGTTACTGTTTGCCCTATAAAATTAAGTTATTGTCCAGCGCATACTGTTGGTCTCTCCATGACAGAACAAGCTATACATATATCCTTCTCTAGACTCCAGTGCCCTCCAAATCACGAAGGCCATTGCAGTATTGTGACAGCTCTGAATATTTCAACGTATCATATGTCCTGTTGAGACTTCATCAGTTTCTGAACTAATTATACATTCTAAAAGAAAAAATGGAAGACCTTTGCTTTTCATAGATCAAGTCAAACAAGTCATGTATATAACTAACAGTGATAGCTAGACAAGCTTCAGAACAATATATAAGTAATGGTACTGACAAGGTGAGTCCTATAGTAAATATGTAGCGTGCAGCCGTGCATTCATCTATCTTGACAATCTGAGCGCATAGATTAGAGGGTCATTAATGTATATTTTCCAATAACTAATAATGTACCTTCTCTGCGTCAGGGGCCCCCTTCTCGGAAGATAGTCTGCCACTGTGTCAACTGTAAGAATGCCAGCTATGGAGCCTCTACTAAGATTGTATTTCTGAAATTCGACTTCTCTAGGATCTCCACACTCGATGTTGAAACCATTAGCTACAGAATTGGAATTGACCGCAACAAGGCAAGTCCTCATGCACCCGGGTGGAACTGAAAATCCAGATAGAAGAGAAATGTAGCGATCAATTCATAGAACAATGTCCAATGGGAACTTGTAATCCGGAAATAAAGAGCTGCAATAAGTGTCAGCTACTTCCCACCCAACAGTCATCGAGCCGTGCATCTCTGACAACAATTTCGGGGTACAAAGAAGGCAGCAATTCAACAGCCTGGCTAGCACAGCAAATTTCTGAAAAATAAAATTTTAAAGAAAAAGAGCGTCAAGGACAGTAGCCATATAACAACTAAGTAAGGTATCGCATAATTAGGATGATGTTCAAAATTCTGCTGACAAAATAAATTTGGTAACATGTGCTGTTGACAGACAAAGTACAAATGTGTTAGGTTCACATGACCAAGTCAGGTTAATTTTGTGGTTTTACAGGGGCCAGACATCAACCATGCTCAAATCCAAATACCCAAATTGGTGCTTGTAAAGTTGCCAAATGAAAGAGTTTTGAGCTCAAGAGGCATGCAGTAATCAGAGGGTAGTTCAACTTTTGGCGGTTTGTACTACTAAGTTACTACATTATCAGTCAGGACTCAGGAGGGCAAATATCAGGATGTCGAATTACACACCACCAAAATAGTAACTTGTCCCAAAGAAAACTCAACGCATAACCGCGCATAAAATTACACTTGGCAACCGCAATTAGCCATTAAATCCCACGAATTGGAATGGAGGTAAGGATGAGGACCTGTGGCAGGTTTGTAGGCGAAGGATTGGCCGTAGCGCCGGAAGGCGGCTGTAGATCGGGGATATCGATCGACAGGTGACGAAGAGATGGAGAAGGACGGGGAGCGAGACAGGCTCAGCGCCGGCGTAATCATCTCTCCGTCGCCCTCGAGTCCTCCGCTCCGCTGCTTTGTTGGTATCTCTCCACCTATTTTCTAATGGAAAAAGATCTAAATTACTCCTCGACTATAACCAAAGTATATAGATAACTCTTTAAACTATGTCAATTGGTTCAACTTACCTTTTAATAAATTTTTTTTTTATCTCCACATACAAATAGATTTTTAAGTTAAAATTTTACGGTGTGATAGCCAGCATCATAACTTATCTTAGAAAAATAAATTATAATTTTTTCAATATTATTTTAATAAACTAGTACATCTAATTATAAATTTATCATAAACTGTATAACAATTAAATATAAAAAATTTATATGATATTTTTTAACATAATATACGACGTTCTCTGTGACCGCACAAAATTTGAACATAAAATTCTATTTGTACATGGAGAAAAAAAAATCCTACTAAGGGGTAATTCAGACCAATCGACAAAATTGTGGGAATAAATTCAACCAAAATATAGTTTAAAAAGTTAGCTAGACTTTTGACCATAGTTGAGATGGTAATTTAGGCTTTTTCCTTTTTTAATCCACTGTTTAGACCAAGCAAAACCTTCACAACCGACTCCCCGTCTTCTCATTCACTTTGCATAACACATAAAACATCAAGAGCTTGGAGCGCTTGGTTGCGTATACTTGTGTTCCAAAGTATTGTATACTACGTTAATCCATATTATGCACCACGAATCAAGTCAGAGGGAGACTATTAATTACAGCTCATTTTCTCATATGGTCTCTGATTTGTATTTGGAAAACCAACTCTATATATGCCTAAAACATTAGGTGTGCCAGAGTCATGGCAATCTTGCGCGGAAATGCTAATACGTGGCAATGGCAGATGCGTGATTCGGCTGAGAATGTCTAGCATTTTATACACTACGAATGTTTTTAGGGACATCTAGTCAACCTCCCCTTTAGCCAACATGCAGGGACCTTTCACCAAGAGATGAAACGAAAGGGATAATATTGATGCAGATCAAAGGAGAGCTACTAAGCTTGAACATGTGTCATGTGTGATGTGTCTTCGGTTTTTATAAGCGTATAGATGGGTGGTGGTACCAGAAAGAGAACCCGAATTCGGAGGAAAAGGATGATAGTGCATGCAAACGATAGTTCATAGAGCAATGAGGATATGTGATCTAAAGGTCTGAACTATGCAAGATCTGAACTACGCAAAAGAGACGCCATCAAGGCATAGCTTGTTAGAGAAATCAATAGCAATATGTCGCCATGGGTGAAGATACTAGGAGTTGAGGCAAAGACATTTCTAGTTTTGCAATCGTAAGTTTACCGTTGATGGCATATGGCTACATGTGGAAGATAAAACACAATATGGTGCTGACATCACTATGTTGAGATGATCGTCGTCACGTAGCAAGCTGGCGGTTGTTACTAACCCATACTGAAATTAGCATCTCTTACATCCGATTATTTTGAACCAAAAGGTAGCATATTTTCCTCACACCTTAGTGTATTATCTTTTCTAAAAAAAACCTTAGTGACGAAATTAGATAGAGGTGTGAAATTTACGCTGGATTCCAATATTTAGACAAGGACAACCATTTTCTGAATCTAGATATAGGTATCGTGGCCGGATGCAACTTTATTTCATATATGCTATAAATCACAGATACGTTATGAAATAAGGGTTTGACCACAACTTGAAGATGTTGTTTCAATGGGGTCATCCGTCATCTCTGATGCTGACTCTGGCAATGTAAGAAGCACATACTATGCAAATTGATTTGATACATATGTAATGCAACACATTATTGGAACTATAAGTTCTATCATCTCCATCAAAATCCAGATAACGAGTTTCCATCACTGGTGTACGAAACACAAATTCAACTAACTAGCATTTCCATAATCGATAATTGCACGATAATTCTTGTCAACAGACAATCTAGCAATCCGAAGTCCATTGATCGTATGGCTTATCAGTAAATTATCCTCTCAATAGGAACTGAAGATTGATAGGAATGCAAATTCTGCTAAGAATACCCTCATTTAGTTCATGATTAATCATTATGATCTAGTTGTTTACGCTAAAACCCCTAATTTGAAGAAATATTTTGAAAAAACCCCTATATTTGGATCGTGATGATAATCGTGATCCAAATATTTTCTCAAACACCCCCTAATTTGTGTTGTGATTATCACGATCCAAATTTTTACAAAAATCCCCCTGCGTGGGGGCAGGATTGTTCTATTGAACCCTGAGGACTGCGCTGCTACTGTGAAGGGAGAGAGAGGAGAGCAAGGTGGGCGGTGGCCGGTGGATGGCGATGGCGGGCGGCGGGGGACTGAACCGGTCGTCGTCGAGGGGGCAGCTGCCGCCTCAAGAGCTTCTCGACGATCTCTGCAGGTAGTTCCCCTAACCCCTAACCCCATCTCTCAAGTTCTTCTGGGATTCAGTCAGATCAATCCAAACCAATCCGAGCTGAATCGCCTCTGCAGTCGCTTCCTGCTGAACGTTCCCAAGGAAGAGCTGGAATCTTTCGAGCGGATCCTGTTCCTTCTGGAGCAGGCGCACTGGTTCTACGAGGACAACTCCGTCGAGCACAACCCCAACCTCAAGTCCCTCTCCTTCAAGGACTTCACCTCCCTCAGTGAGTCCGCCTCTGCCTGAATCCCATCGGAGATTATCGTTGGATTGATCGCTGACGCCGCAGTCGTTGCGTTGTTGTGGTGGATTGGATTGGTGGTGTGTGCAGTGTTCAAGAGCTGCACTGCTCTCAGGCCCTACATCGCGCACCTGGATGATATCTACAAGGACTTCAACAACTACAAGTTCCGCGTCCCCGTGTCCGGTGCCATCATCTTGGATGACACCTATGAGAGGGTAATTTACTGATATTTTCACTGCCCCAATTTATTGCATTTTAGGAGTTGCCTGATTGAGATTTGAGAATTAGGAGTGGGAATGTAGGTTGCACATCAGCATTTTCTTTACCAAACATTGGAAATGGGTATGCCCTACATTATTCCATGAGGGAGAAACCATGACTTCATCAAATGCTAGGATGTGGTATTTTATTGATGGTCTATAATAAAGCTGCCTTACACATACAGTTTCACACACTGGTCTGTAATTAACTAGACACATACACAAAAAACAAGTTTTATCTTCTTCCTTTGACCCTTCAGAACTCAATTTTCTTGGGATATTTATCGTTTTTCAAGGTCAATTCACATTCCCCCCATCTCTACAGTGCTTGCTTGTTAAGGGATGGAAAGCTGGGGCCAGCTGGAGCTTTCCTCGTGGAAAGAGGAATAAAGACGAGGAAGATCACATTTGTGCTGTTAGAGAAGTAACCTTCTCCCTCATGTTCTGTCCTATCTTTTCTCTTTTTAGTGAACTCTGCAGTTTCTTTGGGGCATATTTTACTTGCAGCAAGGAAATAAATTTCTTAAATATCACTGGACACCCTTTGCTGCTTCTAGATGATTATAGTCCTTGCTTGGGTTGCGAATTAATTTTCTTCATTACACATATCATTTATCAGATCACAATGCTCTTAGATTGAATGTGCGCAATTGGACATTTTCGTACCTTCTCCATGGCAAATGAATTTTTGTTTACATTTCATTAGCAATGTACCCCTTTGATACTGCTGTGGTCTGCAGTAGTATTTTTTTCTTCTATGGGTTTCTTCACAACACTAACAGTCTTCAGCATTCTGGTTTTTATAGCTTCTTTTACACTATCAGCAAGATGTATCAATATCAAAGATAACAAGTGAATCGCCACTTTATAGCATTTTTCACAAAGAAAGTTAAAAAACATGATTCCTCTATTTATCTTCTTTTAAAGGCATTCCTTTTGTGTGACTTTATCGAGTATAGCCAGTGTTTTGCATGAGCTATTTGAAGACCTGTGGTGATAGTATTCAGCTGTGTCCAGCCTGAATCACTTGTTATGTTTATATCCGGCAATTCCTCTTGTTCAGCAAATAAGCTATTTTCGCTAAGTAACATGTACTTGCATAATGATGCAGGTTCTGGAAGAAACTGGGTGTGATGTTTCTACGTTTTTAAGAAAGGATGATTACATTGAAGTTTCAATTGGGCAACAAAAAGTTCGACTCTATATCATAACTGGTGTTAAGAGAGATACCGTGTTTGCACCTCAAACAAAGAAGGAAATCAGTGTATGCTAAGTTTTGAATGTTTGCATCACTTTTATGCACTTTCTCTCTCTAATTCTTGTTTCTGCTCTGCTTGGCTTTGTATACATTTTATGAAGATATATGTTGTTCATAGAGCTTGTCGGGCCATTTTTAAATATATAATATAATGGAAATGGTAGTAGTTGTTTGACCAACAAAAACTTCATTTTCATGTGGTAAAATTAGCTCTGTGCTGAATAAAAGGTTGTTCTGCAGATCTTAATTTTCTGCAGCCTTTGCTCGCAACTGCAGTGTTTTGTCTTTTTTCTTTTTTTTTTTTAAATATGGCCTACACTTTGCAGACTGCTTTTGCAAATATCTTATCGTTGCCCCCTAAATTGTTAGCTGTCACTCTGTCCCATGTAGTTCACTACTTTTTGTCTGTTTAGTGTAAGGTTGAAGTTATTGTTGATTTCATCGTTCGACTTTCCTTCATTGCTCCTTTTCTGTTTCTGTTGTTTTGCTTTTCTATTAAAAAAATATCAAATGATCACAACTGAGCTACCTTTCTCTGTGAATTTGGTAGGAGATATCGTGGCACGAAATTGATGATTTCTTACTAGATTGTTGATTTCATTGATTGACATTTCTTTATTACACCTTTTCTGTTTCTGTTGTTTTTCTTTTCTTTTTAAAATTATGAAATAATCACACCTAGGCTACCTTTCTCTGTGAATTTGATAGGAAATCTCATGGCACAGAATTGATGATCTCTTACCAGCTAGTGATGATGCGGTATCTCGTGGAGTGAACGGAATGAAGCTGTACATGGTTGCTCCATTTTTGACGTTAGTATCTTCTAATCCACATTTTATTTCCTTTATTTTTTGGGCAGATGCTGTTATTGGGCATTGCCACTGTTATAGTTGCTCTAAAAAAGGCAGAAAAACAACAGCGTGCTTGTTTTTATTCTGCGTCTAGATCTCCTACCTTTCGAAAATGTAAATCTGTTGCTTTATACATTGTGCTATGTCTTACCTTGTTCTTTCTCCAGAGGTCTAAAGGCTTGGATTGCCACGCATCCTCCCACGCTGTATCAGAAATCAGAGGCATCTGCTAGAGGTTTCTTCTGCTCTCTCGTGTACCCATTGCGTTATGGATTACAGAAGCTATTCTTCGAACAATCCACAAACAAAATTTGCCTTACAGTTCTGCTGAATAGATGTTTAATTGCACTCTGATCCTAGGCGAAGTCGTAGTTTGTTCTCCTATGCTTTCATCACAGATGTACCGTAACACGGCATTGGACAGGTACTGTTTGGAAGGCCAAGAATTCGTCAGGTGGTGCTGCTCCTGTAGAGAACCCTGCTGCTAGAGCAGTATCTGACGCGCAGCATGTTGACACCCGCCCCGGTAAAAGCTTCAGAAACTTCAGATTTGACACGGCAAGCATCCTGCAGTCCATGGAAGCTTCCTTCTTACGGACCTAGGAGCCTGACAAAGCATCAACCCATGCACCTGCATCCTTGATGTATATATGCTGTCGTCAGTGTTAACTCCACAAGGACTTGATGTCTACGTTTTGTATCTCCTGTCTTTCTCTTCTTTCTGGTGGTACCTGTAATCTTCAATGCAACAAACGCTTGGGACATCTTTCCTGTGGTATATATCGCGTTCTGTCAGACGCTTGAATCTGATTTTCTGCTTGCTCCGTTTTGTGCTGATGAGATGTTTCTTCAGGGGGTGTTGCAACTTGTGTTCATTTCGGGCTGATGGGCCCATATGTCAGTGGGGGAGGAGCTCGGATCGGGCCGTCCATTGGGCCTTGAGGGTGGAGCGGTTATCCCGAAGCGGATTCGCGAGTTGTTGGTTTGCCGTTCGTGGACACGGTGGGGACCCGATGACGTGTGCGGCGTAGGACCAGTGGTCTTCCCCACGCAGCCATTGTAGCGCCGTGACAGCGTGCCACCAGCCCACCACCAGTCTACCACTACAGGCCCGACCTCTCGCTGTCCTTCTCGGCTTCGCCTAGAACTAGAAGCTCGATGCGATGGCGACGCTGGTGCGTCCGCCCGCGCTGCACATCTGCGCTGTGAGTGGCGGCGCCGGTGCCGGGAAGGAGAAGTGGGCGCCGCAGCCGCAGCGGTCGTGGTGGGGCCGGAACAAGCCGAGCTTGCCGCGCCAGCCGGGCGGGAATGGGGGCCGAGGAGGCGGGGGCGCGGGCGCTCTGGACCAGGTGCTGGGCGTGCTCCGCCGCGACGGCGAGTTCCTCCAGGCCGCCGCCGGCGCCCAGCTCTGCGACGTCTTCTGGCTCCGCTTCCTCGAGAAGAAGGAGCAGCACCGGAAGCAGCCGAAACCTATGCCCAAACCTTCGCAGCAGCAGCAGCAGATGCTGCAGGAGGAGGAGGAGGAGCCGCCGCCTCGTGAAGCTCCAGCCTTCCCGCCTCCCGCTTACCAGCCAGGTTCCTCGCAGCCGACCAGAGCGCGTCTCGATTCAGCTCCATTGCGCACACATCGCCCTTGCTGATTATCACATTTCTCCCAATTTTGGTAGGGTTGTCGTGCGTGGAGCTAATGGCGGCCGACTTCCAAGCCCTCAAGGTGTACGTCGGTAGCGCTCAACATTCTCTCGCGCGGAGATTCCTCGGAAGCAAGGGGCAATCCAAATCTGAGCAACAACCTAAACCCAAACCCCTGGAACACCAGAAAGAGCTGCAGATAGTTCAACCCCCGCCCTTCCCTCCACCTCCTTACCCTCCAGGTTTCTAGCACTGTGTAGCAACAGCTCTAGATTTGGTGTTCAATAAGCTACTTTATTCACATTATTGGCTAATTTTCTAAGTGTTGCTGTAGGGTTATCCTGTATGGAGTTGATGATGGCTGATCTTGAAGCCCTCAAGATGTACA